>CM073465.1:36439093-37039093 GCA_037074535.1 Gleditsia sinensis
AAAACAGAGCCGCACAGGGGGATGGCTGCCATACCACCCCTCTTCATCCTTTTTCTTATTCCTCTTTTTCTCTACCTTTCAAATTTTCTTTCTTTAGGAAAGGTTTATTTCTCCCTTTAGGATCTTCTTTTTTGTGAAGTTTCTTCCTCTTGTCGTAGAAGAGGTGTCAGAACTTCAAATGATGCATGCATCTCATTTGTCCAAATCTACAGATTAAACTTGAATCTAAGTGAAAAAAATCAGATTTACAACACCTAACTTGCGATTGTATAGAAGATTCTTGAAGAGAATTTAAGAGGTGTGTTGCATCTCCAATATGCGTCTTTTCTTCTTTATTTCATTGTTGTATCAGCTATATTTCTAATTGTTGAGATGTAATATTTGGTAGATTAAGATTTGAGAAATGTGTTGTCTCTTTATTTTATAGTCACAATACTAATTTTTTGCTTTGTAGTTTTAGAAGCTGTAAGATTTATCTATCCTACTTTTGTCTTTTTTTGTTGGTCTCAATGCCTAATATTGTATGAATGTGTGGTTTTTTCACTTATCTTAAAAAAAAAAACCGCCCATCTAAACCAGCCTTCTGAACTAGACGAAAAGGAGGGGCGAGCAGCTACAGAGTCTCCTAACACAATCTCAAATTCTCACCTTGATTGAATAAATTTAAATGATTAGAAGTGATGCATAAGAGGCAGTTTTTCACTAGAGATAACTTACTGAATTAACAATTTGTTGTGCAAAAACATCACTTTTACAATGTAAAAACCATGATGGCATCCCAGTTTCCAAATCCACCATAGCAGCTCCCATATTGGCACCTGTGAAAGATGAGATACACAAATGAGAATCTTCAGAAGATTAAAATCAATTTTTAAAATAGAAAAAAATAGCGTCTTGTAAAGTTAAAGCTCATTCAGGCAATTCCTATGACAATAAGGTATATCACAATTTTCATATTCACAACCAGCTAACTACACTACCAATTAAGACTTTTGGGAAGTAAACTATTTACCAGAGCCCATATTTTATTATTATAAACTCAAAATAAGTGGAAAGTCATAGCCAGAACAAAGACAGAAGCAAAACAGATCATTTGCTGATTTGCGACCATATGTTTATGGCAAAATCTTATATGCTGAAACTCAAACAGAAAATTGCTTTACTGACTTTAGATCAAAATTCTATAAGAATGGGGTGAAAGATTCCAAATGACTGAGTTTGTGCATCAAATTGAACCAACCATAGCTTTTCAACAATCCACAAATCATCCTTAAGTATTATGAAAAGGTTGGGCTATGCATGTGCTGGCCCATAATTAATCGTCTACTACAACCCATGATCAAGACTCAACGGGGTTGAATAGCTTAAAGGGAAGAGCTAAAAAGAGAACATATGAGACATTTTGCATGGGAATTAGCACATGCAAATGTACACATGTGTGTGAGAAAAAAAATATTAAAGGCAGGGGGTAGAACAAAACAATATAGAACTTGCCAATTACAGCTCGTTGTCTACTATGATCGTATTCTGATGTCCAAAGCGTACATTTGAACGAAGCAACTTTCTTTAGTCTGCTCCACATGTTTGATATACCTGAACCGAGATCCAATGGTTCAACAAGGCCAATAATATAAACTGATCCACCTGATGTCTCAGATCCCAAGGTAGTAAATCTGTATTTTCATGTTAAGATCTTCTTTCTCATCAATTATATCCTACCTAAATATGGAGTACAGGAATGTTCCATTATTGATGATGGAGAAGATTATACCGATATGTCAACATGAACTCTAACGTAAAAATATACAAAATATAAACAACAAAGAAAAACAAAAATATTTTCAGTTCGAATGGAGCAATGAAACAGAACACCAATTAAAAAAATGAAGGATACAATGCATGTCTGACATTAGGACCATTATCAACACCATGATAAGAGCACTTTGGACCCAATCTTATACAAGATATGCTGGAGGACATTAGCAGTGAAGCTCCATCATGTCTATAAACTGGCCCAGGAGCTTCATCATGCTCGTCTGTTTTCCCTTTAACATAATGCCTCACGCAATCGGGCATCCATTTTACCCCACCATCATTATGTTGCCCAACTTTTCCAACCTCAGAAAGACTGCAAACACCAAACTTCAAAGGAAATAACTAGTAAATAGTATCAACAAAATACATTAAAGTTCATATAAAAAAACCATAAAAGGATCAACATATTTTTGGTTCACGTGCAACAAGGGTGATCCGATCAATTTGCAGGACTATCGAAAGTACCTATAAATTATAATATAATGTGGTAAATTGGCAAGGATTATCAATTAAAGTACTAGAACAGTATTGCCAAAAAAAGATTAAAGCAAAACTGAAATCAGAATAAGCTAATCTAATGTCGCAAAGTAAACAGATGCTCAAATTGATTAACATATGTACTCTCGACATCATTTTAAGTGGCAGACTCATCAGCTGCTTAGTTCTAGATTCAAATAATGGAGGGTATCTTTATCTTCTTGTCTTTTACCACTAATATAATTGAGGATCTCTAGCTCTCTAATGAATTATTTTATCTCGTGCTGATCAATCTTATTATTCTTGTATGTTAAAAAAAAAAGCTAAATTTCTATCCTCCAATGAAGGAGAAAAGCTATAGGTCTGTTTGTTTTCCAGTTTTAAAAACTGTTTTCTGTTCTCAATTGTTTTCAGAACAAAAAAACTCGTTTGATAACTGTTTTCTGTTGTTTCGAAAACAAGTTTTACAAACAAGTTGTTTTTAAAACAGAAAACAGAAATAATAAAAAGTTTTTGTTTTCAGTTTTTGTTTTCAAAAGAAAAAAAAGCAAAAAACAACATGTTTTCAAAACAGTTTATCAAACGGATTTTTTTTATTTTTGTTCTACAGAACAACTTTTAAACATAATTTTCAAAAACAGTTTTTAAAAATAAAAAAACAAAAACAAAATCAAACAAGTCCTATGATTCTGAGGAATTTAGCTTTTGCTCAAAGCTACATTGACGTTCGATTAAAGTATTTTCAGACAAATAAACCTATATTTTATTCCTTTTTCAATGGAAACTACCCTTAATTTTAACATCATAGGAATTAGGAAAACTATCATACTTAATTAAATATATTAACAAAACAAATTATGTATAAAAATTACTATATAGCATAATTATAATTAAAACCAAGTCAAAATCATTTCAAATAATAATATTTCAATTATCAGTATGTATATTAAAAGAAGAATTCAAGCAATGATCAAATAATATACGTTCAAAAGATAATAATAAAATTGTAAACTTTCACAATTAATAATAAAAAAATTATCAGATAATAAAAAAATAAAAAATAAACTAAAAATTTATTACTTTGGGTATAAATGATTTTTTAATTAAAAATTGGATTTACAAACACACACACATATATATAAAGTTCTTTATTTTTCCTATAACCTAGACAATTAAAAATCCCTGCTAATCATTTATGCCAAAGAAACTTTATTACTACAACATACACATTCAAACATTATTCAAATTGTGTTATTGCAAAAGTAACTGTTCTCACCAGAAGCCTAAAATGGGACCTAAGTTTGAGCAACCAGAAATCCATCTCATTGGATCAACAATATGATTTCATCCCATCAGGGGCAACATAAAATGTAAACCATTATGTAATAATATCCATCAAATTTAACATATATAATCATTTCAGAATTTTTGCTGAAACATAATATCATTTTAGAATCCCAAAAAGTCACCAAGTTCTTAGTAGTCTGATAGGATTCCACCTCCTCTTCCTACTTATTTTAGGAAGAGGACACATGGAGATGCTGCTAAATTGGTGGAAGACGAGGTCCACCACTAATTCTGCCCAGATTTGCAAGCAGTTATGTGCCCAGTATCAGAACCCACTTCTTCCACCTTCCCCACTTCAGCCACTATTCTATTATGCCCCTTATTTCTAGTAGTTGGTTCCTTTACCTTAGGAATCAGATTAAATTAGTTGTACAGAGCTCTTAGTTGGGATAGCTTGAATTGTGTTAATGTACTGTAACTGGAGCCTAGTCCTCTCCATACGGACTACTTAATGAAGATTAGAGTTCAAGATACCTTTACCTCTTGTCTTCACTAACTTCCCTTCCATTTTCATCTCTAAATATTTTAATTTCCTGTCCTATCCTCTGGGTTGCGACTGTTTGGCATCAGAGTCAGGTTCAGTAACCGATACTTCTTCAACCATCTAGGGGATGGGTTCCTGCAGTAGAAGCTCATCTCCCTCTGTTATTTCCATAACTCAGAAGGATGAAGTTTTGCAACGATGGCCAAGTGCAAATTTTTCGTTACAGCAATAGCACAATCCTTGTTCTCTGTGATTGAAGCTCGGCATCCCAAGGACAAAAGGATGGAGGTTGGGTGGATGATGACATAGTATGCCAGGTGTTGGACAAAGGAAATGCCTGAGGAGGTTGGCTATCACGTTGAGTAGGCAGTGAAGTGGCAATAGCGTTGGATGGGGCCTGAGTGGAATAAGACCATGGGGGCTAGTAGAACCACGTATTGGGCCAGACTTGACCTCCAATTCCAAAGCCAAACTCATAGCCCGATAGACTGACCGGGGTTTTTCTATCCTAACATCAGCCTTCAAGGCATCCTTCAGACCGCTCATGAACACTCCAAGCAAACAAAGTTCTGGCCAATTCATGACTCTAGCTCACTTGGAAAATTCCTATCGGTACTCTTGGACAAAGCCAATTTGAGAAATAGTTCAAAGGTGTTCATGAGGGTTTTGAAACTCAGCTGGTCCGTAATTTTCTTGCAGGACCTTGACAAGTTCTTCCCAATAGAGGAGCATGTGTTCACTATTAATCCAAGCAAACAAATCAAGAGCATCGCCTTCCAGATACATTACCACAATATCAACCTTAAGCTCCTATGGTGTCTGATAATAGCAAAAGTATTTTTCTACTTCGAGAATCCAGCCACTAGATCGCCTCCTTCAAATTTGGGAAATTCCATCTTCGTATGTGGCCTCCATGATGGGTTTTGGAGCCACCAAGGGCTGTCAACACCATCGTTAGCATTAGATCAATGCGAAATAAAAATTTACATGCTAACCTCCCTCTTTCCCAATGTCAAGCTCTCTCTCTATTTTGACTCTTCTAAACCTTTGCCTCTCTCTCTCAAAAGATGGTGTATAATTTCGATGGTAGCAAGGGGAGAAAGCTTAGGAACCAAAACCTATATATAGTTGTTCTACCATCAAGAACAATAAAAGAGGAGTTACCACTTGTATAACGGCTATTCATGGCCATCCAATCCCCAGAATAATGCCCATGTAAATTTAAAACATTGGACCATTTAATTTGATTTATGGGTTTTGAATATGCAAAATTGTTTCCTCCAAATATCTGCCACTATCGTTACCCGTACTCCCAAAAAACCCAAATTGAAGGCCAAGTACAAGAATTGCCAGTTTCAAGCTTTGTTCATCCCAGCTCCATTCACTTTGCAAGTCCAATTTTATTAATGAAGAAAAAGGATGATATATGGAGCCTTTGTATTGACTATTCCCAATAAATATCCTATCCCCAAAATTGATGAACTTTTGGATGAACTACATGGAGCTTCCTTCTCCAAAATTGACCTTCGATCACGAATACATTCACCTGATATATACAAAACTGGTCATTATAAGTTCATAATCATGCCTTTTAGTCTCACTAATGCCCCCTCAACTTTCCAATCTGCTATGAATGACTTGTTTCGACCCTACTAAGGAAATCTGTGATGGTTTTCTTTGATGACATCCTTGTATACAACCTCAACCTAGAGGAGCATATCCAACACTTTCACGACGTCCTTCGTCTTCTCCGTTTGCATGTCTACTATGCCAAAGCAAAGAAATGTTTATTTGGCCAACAACATATACAATTTCTAGGTCATGTGGTATCTCAAGTAGGGGTAGGTGTCGATCTCGACAAAATCCAAGCTATTGTGGGTTGGCCCTTTGTTGAAGAATATTCGGAACAAGAAATCCAAGATATTGCTTTTATTTATTTTATTCTGCTTTTATTAGAATTTATATTATTTCCTATTTTCTTGTTTCCTATTTTAGTTTAGGCCTATGTTTCCAACTTCTATTAGGAATTATCTAGTTGCTTATTTTTCGGTCTCCTAATCCCTGATTGTTCGGGATTCATAGCTGTCCAGGATGTGTATATAAATTCCGACAGTTTCCCTCTTGCTAATATACGAAAACTGGAAGTATTTCTTTATCTCTTCTCCGGCGTTATTCTTCACATGGTATCAGAGCCGCAAGCCGTTGAGAGGAGATAATGGCCAGCTATAGACAGGCGCTTACGGGGTTGAGCAAGGACGGGCAGGAAGAGTCTTCCGCTGCCCGAAGCCTTACAATCAACCCAGCTCCTTCAAACTACTCTACCACCTCCATCGACACTTTCTCTCACCCAATCACCTCCTACAAACTCAATGGAAAGAATTTTTTGCAATGGTTCAGATCGGTCCAGATAGTTATCTGAGGCAAGGGAAAGATTGGATTCCTTGAGGGGACCATTCCTAAGCCAGCTCTCACGGACCCAGAGTATTATAATTGGGATACTCAAAATGCTTTTGTTATGTCATGGCTCATTAATTCCATGGAAGAGAATATTGGAGCTCTTTATCTCATCTATCCAACAGCCAAAGATATTTGGGATAAGGTGAAGATTATTTATTCTAATCTAGAAAACTCAGCACAATTGTGTGAATTGAGAAATAAGGCTAGAGACCTTAAACAAGAAAACTTGAGTCTCACAGATTATTTCACTACTCTCACCAAGCTTTGGCAAGAATTAGACTTATTTGAGCCCAATAATTGGTGTGATAAATGCCAAGACAAATACATCAAATTAGTTGAAAAAACCCGCACCTATGACTTTCTTGCTGGGTTGAATAAAGAATTGGATGAGGTTAGAGGAAGAATCTTAGGAATTCGCCCAATGCCACGGGTTGAAGAGGTGTTTGCAACTATGAGAAGGGAAGAAAGTAGAAGAAAATTGATGCTGGGAGAATACCAAGGTATCAGTCAAATAGATGCTGCTGCCCTAGTATCCAGAAGTTATGAATAGAACCGAAGGGGAGAAGACAGGCGTGGAAAACGTGGAAATCTCTAGTGTGACTACTGCTAGAAAACCAATCATACTAGGGAGACTTGTTGGAAGTTACATGAGAAGCCTCAGAACAACCAGAATCGTGAAAAACATCAAGGGCAGCAACCTAGAGAAAATAAGGCCTATCACAGCGCTATCCAGATTGAACGGAAGGGGAGTGAAAATTTGGGAGGTCTTAATCTCAACCGTAAACAACTGGTTAAGCTGTATAAATTGCTTAACCCAGAGAAAAATATTGGTATCTCTCTTATTGCCCAGCAAGGTAAATTTCCTACAACTCTTCACTGCACCAACACAAAAATTGAACCTTTGATCATTGATTCTGGTGCATCAAATCACATAACAGGTAATCATCATTTATTTACCTCTTATACTCCTTATTCTAGCCCTACAACAGTAAGAATTGCTGATGGTTCTTTATCCCCAATTGCTGGAATAGGAAAATTTTGGATTAGTCCAAATCTCACCCTAAAATCTGTCCTTTATATTCCAACTTTGACTTGCAATCTTTTATCAGTTAGCAAGATTATAAAGGACTATAATTGCAGTGTGCTTTTCTCACAAGAAGGTTGTATTTTTCAAGACAAGAGTTTGGGGAGGAGAATTGGCAGTGCTAGGGAGCATGAAGGGCTGTACTACTTCAGTTTGGATGATGATAAATAAGCTTTAACCACAAGTTCAAATTTCTCAAAGTCAAGTCAAGTTATGTTATGGCATTTTAGGTTAGGCCATCCTAGTTTTGCATATTTAAAACATTTGGTTCCTTCTTTATTCAATAAAGATGACAACTTTCAATGTGAAACATGTCAATTGGCCAAACATCAAAGATCCATATATAAATCCAAGCCATATAGAGCAACTAAACCTTTTGCTATGGTTCATAGTGACATTTGGAGACCATCACGATCTAACAATCTTTATTCCAAACCATGGTTTATAACTTTCATCGATGATCACACAAGAGTTTGCTGGCTATATTCACTTAGAGATAAATCCGAGGTAAAACAAACTTTCAAAAGCTTCCATAATATGGTAAAAACTCAATTCTCCACAAACATACAAATCCTACACACTGATAATGGAAGGGAATACTTCAACCAAACCCTAGGCAACTACCTTGAAGAGAATGAAATTATATACTAGAGCACTTGTGCTTACACTCCCCAACAAAATGGGATTGTTGAAAGAAAAAATAGACATCTTTTAAAAATAGCTAGATCCATTATGATATCCATGAATACACCAAAATTATATTGGGGAGATGCCATTTTCACTGCATGTTATCTAATAAATAGAATGCCTACAAGTGTCCTACAATTCCAAACACCCTTAGACACTCTCTCAAAATTTTTTCCAGAAAATCGAGCCATTAATACTCTTCCCTTAAAGATATTTGGGTGCACAGCCTTTGCCCATAATCATGAACCAAACCACAACAAACTTGATCCCAAATCACAGAAATGCATATTCTTAGGATATGCAACGAATCAAAAAGGATATAAGTGCTACATCCCTGAAAAAAGAAAATTTTTGGTGACTATGGACCTTACCTTTTTTGAAAACATACCCTACTTTCCAAAAAATTCCCTTTAGGGGGAGGAAAACTATAAAGGAAATTTTCTGGACAATTCCTCTCCTATTCTTGACCAAAATAACAGCTTATCTATCCCTGGTTTTACTCCTAATTTAACCCCTGGTTTAATTCAACATGCTGAACAATCAATAGATCACCCAGACCTAGATTTTTTACCTGAAAAACCAGAAAACAGCAGCCCTGAAACCAATAACCCAGTTGACAGCCCTGACAGCAGCCCAGAAATCTAAACCATTAATCAAAACAGTGATGCCCAGCTCCAGAAAAATCAGCCTATGACTAATTTGCGTGTGTATACTCGAAGGAAACATCAATCAACCCCCAATGCTCCTGAAAGCTGCCATGAATCCGATCCAAATTCAAGTAATGATACTAATTCTGGTTTTTTGAAAGACTCATATTACTTACCTATTGCCTTGAGAAAAGGAACTCGTACATGTACTCAACATTCCATAGCTAACTATGTTACGCTTGGTCATTTATCTGGTTCCATAAGGCTTTTGTATCTAATTTAGAAGAAACTCAAATTCCAAAGAGCATTGAAGAAGCTCTTACTAAACCAAAATGGAGGGAAGCCATAAAAGAAGAAATGCAAGCTCTCAAGAAAAATGAGACATGGGAGGTGGTTAAAAAACCTAGAGATGCTACACCTGTAGACTGCAAGTGGGTGTTTACGGTGAAATATAGATCCAATGGTTAGATTGAGAGGTATAAAGCACGTTTAGTGGCAAGAGGTTTTACACAGACTTATGGAATTGATTACTAGAAGACTTTTGCTCCAGTTGCTAAACTTAATACTATTCATGTTCTTATTTCCATAGCTATTAATCTTGATTGGCCTCTTCACCAGCTTGATATAAAAAATGCCTTTCTTAATGAGAATCTGACAGAAGAAGTTTATACGGAGTTACCACCTGGTTTCAAAAGTCCAAGTCAAGAAGGACAAGTTTGTAAGTTGAAAAAATCTCTTTACGGTCTAAAACAATCTCCTAGAGTATGGTTTGAGAGGTTCACCATAGCTATTCTTCAAATTGGATATAAGCAAGCTTTTCTGATCATACACTCTTTTTTAAACATAAAGGAGATATGACCACCATTCTAATTGTTTATGTTGATGATATTATTGTAACAGGTGATGATGTTATGGAGATAATATCTTTAAAGGAGAGATTGGCTAAAAAATTTGAAGTCAAGGATTTGGGTATGTTCAGATATTTTTTAGAAATGGAGATTGGTAGGAATAAATCTGGAATCTCTATCTCTTAGAGGAAATACACCATTGACTTATTACAAGAGACTGGACTACTTGGGTGTAAGCCAGTTGATACTCCTACTGATCCAAGTATTAAACTTGGAGAGCAGAAGACAAGCACTCCAATGGACAAGGGTAGATATCAGAGACTCGTTGGTAAGCTTATTTATTTAACTCATAATAGACCTGATATAGCATATGTTGTTAGTCTGGTGAGTCAATTTATGCATGATCCACCTGAAGAACACTTGGATGCTGTCATCAGAATTTTGAAGTATATTAAAAGATGCCCAGGAAAGGGGTTGTTTTCTAAGAAGGGACAATCACAGGATATTGAAGCATATTCTGATGCTGACTGGGCAGGATCAGTAACAAATAGGAGGTCTACATCAGGTTATTGTTCATATGTATGGGGAAATCTTGTGACTTGGAGGAGTAAGAAACAAAATGTAGTGGCTAGAAGCAGTGCTGAAGCAGAATTCAAATCTTTAGTTAATGGAGTTAGTGAGCTAATTTGGTTAAGGCTACTTCTGGAAGAACTTAAAATTAAGAGGAAAGAACCTATGAAGCTATATTGTGATAACAAAGCAGCCATCAGTATTGCCCATAATCTAGTTCATCATGATAGAACAAAGCATGTAGAAGTTGATCGTCATTTCATAAAAGAAAAAATTGAAGATGGAACTATTTGCATCCCATATGTAGCTTCAAGAGATCAAACAGCGGATGTTCTTACAAAAGCTCTATCAAGGCCCATATTTGAAAGAATGACTTACAAGCTGGGTTTATTTGATATTTATAATCCAGCTTGAGGGGGAGTGTTGAAGAATATTCGGAATAGGAAATCCAAGATATTGCTTTTATTTATTTTATTCTGCTTTTATTAGGATTTATATTATTTCCTATTTTCTTGTTTCCTATTTTCGATTAGGCCTATGTTTCCGGCTTCTATTAGGAATTACCTAGTTGCTTATTTTTCAGTCTCCTAATCCCTGATTGTTCGGGATTCCTAGCTGTCCAGGATGTGTATATAAATCCCGGCAGTTTCCCTCTTGCTAATATACGAAAACTGGAAGTATTTCTTTATCTCTTTTCCGGCGTTATTCTTCACACCCTTACTACACAATGTTAAAGTACTCCGGGGTTTCGTTGGTTTGACTAGCTATCGCTTTGTCATAAATTATGGATTGCTAGTACAGCCTGTGGCAAAATTAACCAAAAGACATAGTTTCCACTAGTCTTCCCAAGCAAATTCTGCTTTTCAGAATCTCAAGGCTACATTGACTATAGTTCAAGTTTTAAGCCTGCCCAATTTCAATCAACCCTTCACAGTAGAGTGTGAGACTTCCCCGAAGGGGATAAGGATTCTCCTCATGCAATCTAGTCATCCCATTTTAGTAAGGGTTTCTCTTTTTCTAAGCATTATAAGTCTTCTTATGATAGAGAACTATTAGCATTGGTACTCGCATTACAAAAATGGAAACACTATTAGGCACCCAATTTTATGTTCAAACTAACCACTACAGTCTTATGTACCTCTTGGAACAACGTATATCAACTAATGAGCAGCAACGCTTACTAGTAAAGCTATTTTCGTTTGACTTCATCATAAATTATAAGTCTGGAAAAGAAAATCAAGGAGCTAATGCATTATCTCGAAGACCACAACATGTTGATTTTTTGGCTATAGCAATCCCAATCAACATGGACTTCTTGACTCTCCAAGATGCCTTGCTTCAAGATCTTATACCAGAGATCTATACATTCTCTCAAGCATGACCCCATTGCCCATCCCAACTTCCATTTGGCCATCCCAACTTCCATTTGGCATACAACAAGCTTTTTTAACATGATCGCCTAGTTATCCCCAATGATGCTACTTTTCGCAAGAAGCTTTTGTCTGAATGCCATGAATTTTTATTGAAGGCCATGGAGGTTATCTCAAAACTCTTAAACGCCTCACATCAAGTTTCTTTTGGCCCAATATGAAGAAGGATGTAAAGTTGTATATTTAAAATTGTCTAATATGCCAGAAAAACAAATATTAATCCCTTGATCTTGCTGGTCTTCTACAACTAGGGGTGAGCAAAGATCGGGTTGGATTGGGTTTAAACACAAATTCAACCTGCTCGAACAGAAGTCAAGTTGCAAAAAGGACAACCAAAACCGACCAATGATTCGGGCAATCTAAGTTATTCAGGTTCATACAGGTCACAGTCGGGTTGATCGGTTTAGAGGGTTCAAAGTACATGGATCTGATGAAGCAAACAAAGCAAAAGCTGGACGAAGAGAATAAACTAGCGAGAAGCATGAAGGATGTTACCCAGACCTGCTTTCTTCTTCACTCAAATTTTCTTCCACAACTTTTAAGCTCAACATCTTTGAAGCCAATCGTCAACTTCCAACTCTCTTTCTCTATGTTCATGAACTACACAAATCAACCATAAATCAGCATCACACAGAGATCTAATTGCATAAACGAACAATAGAAAGAATTTGAACCTTAAGGAGAAAAAAGCAAAGTGATTAAAAACAATCCTACAAACCAAGAGACTAAGAGAGGACCAAAATGAAGATGAACTTACCTGGGATTTCAAGCTATAGAGCTCAACTTAGGTGAACCATGCCTCGTTCCATTCTTTCAAACAGAGATGTCATTTTTCTTAGCAGTTTTTGGCAGGAACTATTCCAACTCAGTCATACTTGTCTTTGCATGGGCATCTCTTACCACCCCCAATCCAAAGTCAAAGGTTGTTAATCGGTTATTAAAGACTTGTCTCCGTTGTTTTGCACATGAACAACCATCCTCATAGAGCAAATATTTATCATGGGCTGAATATTCCTTTAATACAGAGTTTCACACATATACCAGTATGTCCCCTTTCAAAATTCTTTATGGTTGTCATCCTCTTGCTCTTCATCCCTATGTTCCTGGCGAAACTCATCTTGCTAAATTAGAGGAACAATTGCTTGCTTGGGATGACATGTTGAAACTTTTCCATGACAATCTCCTTAAGGCTTTATCCTGCATGAAAGCCCAAGCCGATTCCAAGCAAAGAAAGGTATCCTTTCAAATAGGCAATGTTATTTTTCTTCGCATTCAGCCTTTACCGATAATGTTCTTTGGCCAAGCAAAATTATGAAAAGCTTTCCCTATGTTATTTTGGACCATACACCATTGTTTGTCAAGTGGGACAAGTTGCTTATGAACTAGCTTTACCTAACATTGCTTAGATCCACCCAATATTCCATGTTTCACTATCCTCCTTATTTTTTACATTGCAAATGCTCTTCGAAGCTAAATTTAATGTATGGACCACACAAGAAGTCCAAAAGATATGAGATATCTCTATAAGAATCCCAGTAGCTTTACAAACTAAAACATTATCAATGACGACTTAAACCACATTCTCTACTCTTACTTCTCTAATTATATTGAGAATGACATTTGCTATGAACTCTTTGTCTTTGTATTCACCTTCACAATTAATGGTTTTTATGAATATAGGACCACTTTCTATCACTGCCATAAAATTAATAAGAGGCAATCTTTGTGGATTCGACCATCCATCACAAATAATAGTGACACTATTTTTCTTCCATGTTGTTCTTTTAGATTGCAACATCCTCTCAATATTTTTCTTCTCTTGCTGTAACAAAGAATTTCACAATAAATTATAGCCTGGAGGTATGAAACCAGCCAAATTATGTTTGCAAGTGAAGGAACTCACATAATAAGGATTCCTAGCAAGATGGAATGGGAGGCCCCCTGAATAGAACATTCTGACAATATGGGCTCTTAATTTATCTCTTTCATGGTCGGGGCATGCCTTCTCAAGAGTGTTTTCTTCTACATCTTTTCTTCTTTTGGTTCCAACTCCCAAACTCCCAACTCTTAAATGAATTGAATGAAGAACTGGTGCTACTGGATGAACCAATCCTTGATGCATGAGTAGATGGTGGTAACAAAAGTTCCTTTGGCATAAATGCAAGTTTTCTTTCATAAGCATCATCTAATTTTTTCATGTCAACAAGATCTTTTTTAAGAACTTTATTACATGGCCCTATACCAAACCCTCGTAGCTTTAACAAGTGAGTCTTTACTCTAGAATATGTTTCTTTATAATCATTTACATAATAGTTGCATATAAAAAGAACATTTCTTCCATTCTTCTTTCCTTTTTCCCCTTTGTAACAAACCTCTACAAAGGTTTGTAGTCATCTTTTTGCACATTATATTCACAACTATTTACATTACCAGAACTTTTAGACATCTTAAATAAAATAAAATAAAAAGAGAATTTGAAATTATATCACATACTGACATACATAATGTCTCTCTTGTTTGTAACATCATCATATATCACAAAATTTTCAGCTTAATCCTTCAAGTACTTAAACCAGTCACATCCTTCAATCTTTAACAAATTTATTGCATGTTAAGCTATGAAACACGGAATATTGTGTTTGCCTATTTTAATTATAGAAGCAATTAATCACAAGTAAAATTCATAAAGCATAGAAGGCTGGAAAAAAAAGGCAGCAAGTGAATGGAGACTAGTATCATTTCATAAAGCAACTCAAAACAAAACATATGAAGCACGGAACAGAACATGGAGAAGCAAGCATGAACAAAGCATCATTCAGATGCAAGGAAAACAAAAAGCAACAGCCAGCAAGTGAATGGAGACCACATATTAATAAGGTTAATTCATTTCTATTTCTCCTCCTAATACATTTTCTTCTTCTATCGAAAAAACCCTGTCCTGGAAAAAAAAACCAAACCAAGTTGATTGAACAAAAACAAGGGCCATTTCCTAAAACAAAACCAAACACAAGACAAGAGAATGGAGACCAGGCAAGGGCAACAACAGAAAAGTGATAGTTGCGCAAGAATGAAATAAAGATACCCAAAATCTGCGCCTGTGTGAGAATGGCGTAGAGTCGTGAGAGAATGAAACAAAGTCGCACGAGAATGTAATAGAGCTGCACAATGACAAAGACTAAAGGCCAACGATGGAGGATGACACAAACAGAAGAGGCACGGTGAGACGAACACGAGGTGGCAAACAAGAGAAGAGGCAGAGACAAATGTGAGAAATTTGGAAAGTGAACTGATAGGGTATTGGGTATTACTATTAAGGCTCAATTGATTAAAGGCCAGGCTTTTTATGTACAAAAACAGTGTCGAACACCTTCAAAAACATGTCTACTATGTGACCGTTTTTTTTTTAAGATCTGGACATGGGATACGTGTTCCAAATGTGTCCAAGGCATGTCCATGTCCGTAGAGTATCCAACACGTCGACACGTCTCAAAATAAAGTGCCCATGCTTCATAGGTCCTTGCTCATCGATGGGTTTCCAATGGAGTTCTTTCTCTTGAACTTTTGGTACAATGGTTAGATCATCCACTGGAAGAAGCATCTTGGGAAGATTATGACTTGTTGGCTGGACAATTTCCTACTTTTTGCCTTGAGGACAAGGCGAGTTTTTAGGGGGCAGTACTGATAGGATTCCACCTCCTCGTTGTCCTTATTTTAGGAAGAGGACACATGGAGATGCTGCTAAATTGGTGAAAACCCAGGTCCACCACTAATTCTGCCCAGATTTGCAAGCATTTATGTGCCCACTACCAGAACCCACTTCTTCCACGTTTATCCAGTATTCTATTATGCCCCTTATTTCTAGTAGTTAGTTTCTTTACCTTAGGAATCAATTTAAATTAGTTGTACAGAACTTTTAGTTGGGATAGCTTGAATTGTTTTAATATATGTAACTGAAGCCTAGCCCTCTCCATACAGACTACTTAATGAAGATTAGAATTCAAGATACTTTTACCTCTTGTCTTCACTAATTTCCCTTCCCTTTTCATCTTTGAATATTTTAATTTCCTGTCCTATACTCTCGGTTGCAACATAGTCATAGTATTATTTACTTCTTTTTTCCTTCTCGGTATATATCTATTGTCAATACAAATATAACTTCAAATGTATAAGATCCAAGATTAGTTTTAATTCATAAAAGACACAACTCAATAATTAGATATTCTATTCAAGGTCCTTAAATTCATTAAAAAAAAATAATAAAAATAATAGAAAATACCAAGAACAAATACAAAATGAAAAGAAAATCACAAAAGTGGAAGTTACCTTAATAAGCCATTCGAATTTCCTAGCAATAAAACATTAGCTTTAGTCTGACCCTCTAATGTCTGCACATCAATGTGTATTTGTTCCAAAACACTAATACCTATGCGATCTGTTCCCTGATATTTCCAAACCTGAAATAGAAAATTCCTCAAATTTAATTTTGGCAATATTAGGCATTAAAAGTACAAATGTAATCGTTGATATGGCTTATGAGATTCAAAGAAGAAATTTCACTGACAAGTCCAACAACCTCCCATGCCTTGATTTCTTTTTCATCCTTAAGGCTTACCCTAGTTATCACTTGCTAAATATATGCCAAATCAGAATTTGATATTTAAAGTGACGTATTAGTTAAATATATGGAAAGTATAGGAAGGTCAATATCCAAGAAACATACCACAGGTTGTGATGCTTGTATCTTCTGGAATTCCTCCCTGAAGTTACACTTCCATTTGTAGGAGTTAATAATATTACCATTTAACTCCCTAGCATGAATCAGATTACATGTTCTTTTTCTGAGCTTCCTACATGAGCTCCTCTCCTGTAATAAAAATGACTGTACAATAAGCATGTATAATATAGATAAAAACAGAATAAAATCAAAGAAAGACAAGAACTAAAGACAATGATATAGAATTAAAAAAAACCATTATCCTTCCAATTGATCCCTAACCTTCATAAGAGTTCTAACTCTCCCTATAAAGACAAAGTTATATAAAGCACAAAGATGTCCTCTACCAGTCCACCCCACCAACCAGGCCACCGGGAATGATCATTGATCTCAAATAACAAAGATATCAAATAGCATTTAAAAGGAGAGGAATAAAAAACGTGACTCAGAATCAGCATATGTAGTGATCATAGAAGGAAAATGCAATCACAGACAAGAACTAAACCGAAGGAAGTAAACAAATAACACAATTTACAAAAGAATAAGCATTATAGTCGCAATTAGTTGTTAACCTCTAAAATTTTTTATTTAACTGTCATCTAACCCCTACAACCCTCCGGCCCTCCCTCACACCCCCCGCCCCCTCAACAAAAAAAAATAATAATTTTTTTTAATTTCCTTAGGTAGCCTTTGGTCGATACTATTTTCCCCCTCCTCCACTCTTGTGATAGCAGCTCTGATCCTAGTTAAAAAATTTATCTTTCTTTTCCAGAATTTAAGGCAAGGGGTCTTTAAAACATAGATAAGCCACGTAAGAGGCCAACAATCCTTTTCAAGTGTTTGAAAGAGGGCATATACCTGAGTGGAGCTTGGGGGTGATTTTTTAGTACCGGGCTTAGCAGAAGAAGTACGTGAAGAGCTGGGTATGGGGCCTTTGATGGGAAAATACCTGTTCTTCTCTGCGTCATAGTAAAACCCCGGAAGTTCTGCGACAGAATAATCCCACACCATTATTATTATAAAGAAAAGTAACGGTTTTAGAGATATAGAAAACCGTTTGAAGCAAAAGAACACCTTCGGCCGGTGGCATATCTGCGTAGGAACAAGAACACCCTGACACTGATTGTGCGCAATTTATGCAACGAGAGAGAAAAGGGAGGAGTAAAACACAACAGAAAGAAAGCAATAGCGCCGGGGACAAATATTGGGGACTGGACAACTTATGGACGGTGAAACGGTCACAGATATTTCGGCGGGCGAATCACTGCAAAATTCCCCGTACGGACCAAATCTGGATCGGGCAACCGGATTTCAGCATTTACAAGTTAAAAAGATTCGTAGCTTCGTAAGGTGCATCTTTTTAGTACCCCAGATAACAAGTTATTTTTTTTTATAAAAAAAATAGCAATTTGTAATTCTAATTTATACTTATAATTACATTTCTCTTGTGCTTTAAATTATTACAATTTCTCCGTCGTTGTTCTTGTTGCATTTTTAACCAAAATCTATAATTAAATCTAACGTTCAGATTGTAGAGGTACAAAATTACCCTTCAAAAAAAAATTTGACAGAGCCTTTAAAAGTTAAAAAAAAAAATAGGATATGTTTGCTTTGCCTATTCTCTATTTTTATTTTTACTAAAAATTAAAAATAAATATAAAATCGTGTTTGTTTATTTTTATTTTTAAAAAAATATTTTTTAAATTTTTAGTACTATAATACATTATAACAATAATATTTTCATAATTATTTCGAGTTGTATACATAATATTTTACTATTTATATAATTATATAATTAAAAAATAATAAAAATATAAATATAAATTAAACATATTTTTAAAAATATAAAAATAAAAAATAAAAATTATTTTTAAAAAATAAAAATAAAAATAAAAAACGTTTTTACAAACCAAAAACACCCTTAAAATGCAATCCTTCTCCCCTGTGTGATCTACCGTGAGAGAGCATGGCAACTTGAGACTACCATTGTACCAACCACCACCAATTGCTAAAAACTCTTGCAATTGCTATTGTCGTTCTATCCTCTGTTGCCTTCTATCAAGCCAGAGTGAACCAATCGCCCTAATGATTAGCCCATCAACTACGTAGCCATTGCGACTTTGATTCATCCTATTGATTCGCTCCCTAAATGTTCTAGTTTCACTAATGCTTCTCCTATTGCTAAATTTGCCATCTTTGTAACATCTCTAAAATTTTTTTTTTTTCAGTATGCATTAGCTTTTACTATATGCTAGATTTGAAATGATGAATCATGCTTAATGCTCTCTAAATTCATTTTTGCCTTGTGTCTTAGTTTTTTTTCACTATGATTATTGCACCGTTGTTGTTAACACTAAAGCATTTTAATTCTCCTTTTATGTCTATAGTTAACTAGAAAGAATCAATTCAATTGCAAACTAGGAAAAACTAAACAATAAGATGCATTATGTTATATAATGCAAAACTTCAATGATTTCCCTCGCATAGTTTTCAAGTTGTTTGCACTTCAAGATGGGCGAATAAGTGGTGAATGTATGTATACATGCATAGTGAATTAAGCTCATGAGTTATACTATAAAACAATAAGGGAAGGTCATTGAGCAGAAGTTAAGACAAGAGATTCAAGTCACAAATAATCAATTTGATTTCATGTCAAGAAGGTTAACCATGGAAGCAATTTACTTAATACAAAAATCGATGGAGAGATATCAAAAGAATAAAAAAGATTTACATATGATTTTCATTAATTTAAAAAAATGCGCATGATAAAGTATTGAGAGAAATTTTATAGAAAGCTTTAAAAAAGAAAGGAGTATGTATTGTTTATGTTTGACTAATCAAAGATATGTACAATAGGATCACAATTTGTGTGAGAACATAAAATGGAGACACAAAGAATTTTCTCATAACTATAAGACTACATCAAGGTTCATCTTTAAGTCTACATCTTTTTAACTTGATTTTGAATGCAGTTACTGAATATATCCAAGAATTGAGGACTCGATCTATGATTTTTACAAATGATATAGTCCTAGTCGGTGAATTGAAAGAGGGAATAAATGTAAAATTAGAGTCATAGAAACAAGTTTTGGAAGCATGTGACTTTTCGTATAAGTAAAAATAAAACAGAATATATGGAATATAATTTTAGTAATAAGCACACAAATATGAATTTAGAGGTAAAACTTGGAGATTATTATATAAAACAAGTCACATGTTTTAAATATTCTGAATCCATTATACAAAATGATGAAGAAGTAAAGGAGGATGTAAACTATATGATTCAAATGGGATGGATGAAATAAAGGAAGGCTTTGGGTGTTATTTGTAATGGAAAATTATCGCTTAAAACACATGCAATGTTGTATGATACTAAATGTTAGGCGACTAAAAGCTAACATGAGAATAAACTCAATGTCACAGAGATGAGAATATTGTGTTAGATGTGTTAACGCATTAGATGAGATATGATTAAGAATAATTGCATTAGAGAGAAAGTTAGGGTAGCACCTACTATGCAAAAAATGGTATAATCTCACCTAAGGTGATATGGCTATATGTGGAGGAGGTTTGTAGAAGCCCAAGTAAGAAGAATAGATTAGATAGAAAGTAGGTAGATGGAAGTCAACAAAAATAATAGTTGAAACCATTAAAAAATATTTAGCAATTAATAATATCTTTATTGATTTTATTTATAATAGATCCTTTGACGCATTTGATCCATGTAATCGACCTCAATTAGTAGAAAAAGGATTGGTTGTTGTTGTTATTGTTTTATGTATACATACATATATCTATGTACACATGCATAATGTATTAGAGAGAATGGACACAATATTGTTACTTTGTTTTGCAAGTCTATTCAGACTACGTCATAGAGAAAATGCAATTGACACAATATTGTTGCTCTGTTTCTCAAGTCTATTATACAAACTTTCATCTTTTTTGTTTCACTTATTTAGTTTTTCTAGCACATCAAAATATTTTGCTTTATTAGGCTTTTAGAAAGGAAAGTAAAGTTACGGTGGCTACATTATTGATGGGCTAATCATCGAGGCGATTGGCCCACTCTAGTAGGCACTAGAGGATGGACTGACAAATCGTGAAATAGGAGTAAAAACAATGAGGGAACAAAGTGACACCTAACCCATGTTGCTATATATACCAATTCATGTCTCTTACTCTCCCTCTCACTCTTACCCATGTTTATTCAAGAGACGAATTGGTAGTTGCTAGATTTACTAAATCAAGCTGGTTGTCACGAGTTAGGGTCATAGTGTCCTCTTGTCTAATGGTGGGTCACGTCGACTATTGCTTAGATGTCGCTCGTGGCTGCTGGTTGGTGGTGATTGGCATGATGGGGGCATTAAGCTACCACAATGGCTGTCATGGGGACTCTGTCTATGTAGATTATAGAAGGGAGAAGGACAACATTCCAATTTTTTTTTACTATCAAAAGATCTACCAAGAAAAAATCTAAAAGGTAATTTTGTAATTTCATATCCTCAAACATTAAATTTAATTGGAGATTTCAAGAGTAGGGTGGAAAATGCAATGAGAACAAAGATGAGGGGGAACATTACAATGATTAAAAGAACAAGGGAACTTGCAATTGCAAGCATAGCTTTGATAAAGGGGAATTTTGAGTGCTTATAGGTCATATTTTGTCCCCTAATTCATAGTAACTTGTGGGTATTTTTATGCTTTTGGCTATACTTTGTTCTGGGTACTGTTGTAGTTCATTTTGTGATTTCAGGAGAGCAAAAGTAGCCAAGAAGCAAGGAAAAGTAGTCATGGAAAGACCCTAAAAGACTTGGAATATGCTGAGGAGGAAGCAAGGAGGCTGCACGTCAAAAATCATGAAGAAAGGAGCACTACAGCCTGAAGCACGGCCTGGCCGTGCTTGGTGGCCTGCAACACGGCCAGGCCATGTTTTGTGTAGACAATGCTGCAGTTCCCCAAATTCCAGCCCGAAGCACGGCCGTGCTGCGGGTCTGTGAGCTCCGTGTTTTTTAGGGTTTTGGCCGCCAAAATTGATGTATAAGCTGGGGGATGCGCAGCTAAGACCAGGGGGACCGTAGGAGACACTTGGAAATCACTTTCTAGCCTTAGGAAACACATTTAGACTAGGTTTTTACATATATCATTGATGATTTTGATGTTCTAGAGTAGATTTTACTGCATTGAAGGTTGTAATTCATCTGAACTTTTCTGCATACCAGGTTATATCCTTTTACTTCAGTTCTTTATCTTTTCTTCTACCTCCATTCATTCTCTTGAGATTGTATCAAACTATCATGGTTAATTTAATAATTATGAATTTGGTTTATGATTTTATGATGTGTGAGTAGTTTCTATCTAGGGTTTCGGTAAACCCAATTGTGATACAATGATACTATGCCTATGATTTAAATTATGAAACCCTAATTGTAATTTGGACTAGGTTGTTTTGGATTGATTATTGTATGCTTGAATTAGTTGATGGAATGCCTGATCACCAATCTATCACGTATTAGGTATTTAATCGATGAACTGAAGGGTGAAGATTAAAACTGAAATCCAATAGTTAATTAGGGTTGTCTTAATCACGAAAGTAGTTTAAGATACTCTAGGCTTGAATCAATTAATGGGAACGAGAAAACCGATTAGTTGCATTCTATGGTTGGCATAAAGCTTAATGGACCTAGGTTGACTAAGAACCACGAAAGTAGATAAGTTGATTAACCTAGGTACGACTGGTAATGCTTAAAAGAGATTACTAATTAGTTTAGGCTAAACCATCCCCAAATAATCTAGACAATTACAATTAGGGGTAAATAACAGTTGTTGAGTATCACAAGCGTGGTGAACCCTAACCCTAGGTTTAGCTTAATTGGTTACTTCGACTTGTTTAATTGCGATATTTGCCCATCATATTATATCGATTTAGATAGCACTTTTTGTGAGATTCTGGTAATTGGCATTGTTCTCTGTGGAACACGACCCATACTTGCCGGACTAGATACAGCTATGCCGTGCACTTGCGGTATTTAGTAAAATACACGTAACAAGTTTTTGGCGCCGTTGCCGGGGAACAAAGCCAATATTAGATATTTTACAAAATAGCTAGACTAGATCAATTTCAGTTTATTTTTCTTCTTTATTTTTCTACACAATTTTCATTTGCTGATTTTGCTTCTTTTCTTCCTTCATAGGTGTGTTTCTCTTGTATGCGAAGAAACCGTGGGTTTATTGTTGAGTTTGACCCGGAAATTGAACGCACCCTACGAAGGATAAGAAAAGGTAAGCAGTAGGAGAATTCTGCAGTTACTATGGGGGAAAGAGATAACCGGTCACTGAAAGACTTCACAGTCCCGAACACACATGACCTGAACCCCAGCATAGTCAGGCTAGTGGTAGAAGCTAATAACTTCGAGCTCAAGCCATCTCTCTTGCAGATGGTTCAGTAGAACCAGTTTGGAGGGTCGCCTACTGAAGACCGTAATCTCCATCTATATATGTTTTTGGAGTACTGCAACACCCTGAAGTTGAATGGGGTCTTCTCAGATGCTATCAGGTTAAGATTATTCCCTTTCTCACTAAGGGATAAGGCATGAGCTTGGTTGCACTCTCTCCCATTGGGGTCTATTACCAATTGGCAGCAACTTTCTCAAGCTTTCCTGGCCAAGTACTTTCCTCCAAGTAAGACGGCCCATTTGAGGAACCAGATTACTACATTTGCTCAGAGGGATGGAGAATCCTTATATGAGGCATGGGAAAGATTTAAGGAGCTCCTCAGGGTATGCCTACATCATGGGCTAGAAAAATGGTTGATAGTCCATACATTCTACAATGGACTAGTTTACAGCACCCGGATGTCTATGGATGCTGCAGCTGGAGGAGCACTGATGAACAAGACGGTTGATGAAGCCTATGAGTTGATTGAAGATATGGCCTAGAACCACTACTCCTGGTCTAATGAGAGGCAGACCAAAAAGCCGGCAGGTATGTATGAAGTAGATGCTTTCAATCATCTAACTTCTAAGGTTGATGCTTTATTTCAAAAATTGGATAAACTGAGCATCAATGCTGTTGCATCACCTTCTTCTTTTGTATCCTGTGAGATTTGTGGAGGTGTAGGGCATGCAGCCAATGAGTGTCATCTTGGGAGTTCTACAGTTCAGGATTGTGAGCAAGTCAATTTTGTGAATAATCAGAGGAACAACCCGTACAGCAATACTTACAATCCTGGCTAGAGAAACCACCTTAACTTGTCATATAAGCCGAATGCTGGTCAGTAGCCCCAGAATAACTTCAGAAAACCTCCAGGCTTCCAGAATCCAAGGCCATACAATCCTCCTCAACCGAAGTTAAATCTGGAGGCTCTAATGGAGAATTTCATCTCCACACAGAGCAAGCAAAATGAAGAGTTTAGAGCTCAGAATCTAGTATGAATGAAGCAATTAAAGACCTGGCTTCTAAAGTGGATTCACTTGCTATCCATAACAAGATGTTAGAGACCCAGATAGCATAGCAAGCGAGCTCTTCAACCAGAAATTTTGGTAAGTTCCCTGGTCAACCTGAGAACCCCAGAGAACACTGTAAAGCTATCACTTTGAGAAGTGGTAAACAATTGGGTGATCCAGTGGAAAAGGAGGATGAAAAGGAAGTTGAGAAAAGGGATGTGCTTGAGCCAGTGAATGAAGAAGAAGAAGCAGTTAGTGGAAGGAAGGAAATAAATGAGCCTGACTATGTGGCTCCTGAACCGTATAAGCCACCAGTTCCCTTCCCCCAGAGACTAGCCAAGGCTAAGTTAGAGAAACCGTATGGAAAGTTTATGGATGTTATGAAAAAGTTGCACATCAACATTCCATTCTTGGAAGCAGTATCTCAAATGCCTTCATACGTCAAATTTCTGAAGGAAATCCTCTCTAATAAGAGGAAGATTGAGGAATATGCCACTGTGGCATTGACTGAAGAGTGCAGTGCCCTGATTCAAAACAAACTATCTCCTAAACTCAAGGATCCTGGGAGTTTCTCAATACCTTGTTCCATTGGAGATGTGCAGATCACTAAAGCTTTATGTGATCTAGGAGCAAGCGTAAGCCTTATGCCACTATCCATTTGCAAGAAGCTCCAAATGGGAGATATGAAGCCTACCACTATTTCTCTACAGTTAGCGGACCGATCCGTTACTCACCCGGTAAGTATATTAGAGGATGTGCCTCTAAAGGTAAGTAAGTTTTTCATACCTAATGACTTTGTGGTATTAGAGATGGAGGAAGATAGCCAAATCCCCATCATTCTGGAAAGACCTTTCCTAGCCACTACTGGTGCCATTATAAATGTTAAAGATGGAAGGCTTTCCCTGAATGTAGGGGATGAAAAGATTGAATTTAATCTTAATGATGCTATGAAATGTCCATCCTTAGGTGATACTTGTTGCATGGTTGATATAATTGAACAAAATATTGTTGATAATGCAATGAGTTTGTGCCCTACTGATCCACTTGAACTTTGCCTTTTGGATAGTTCTATTTCTTGTGCTGAACAGGTAGAAGCTGATGCCTACACTAGATTGCTTGACGAGAGTCCTAAGCTCACCTCAGAAGTGAAAATTGAAAAGCTGGAACAGGACCACAACCACAAATAAGCTAATTTAGAGGAAGGCAAAACACCTAAGGTAGAATTAAAACCTCTTCCCTCTACTCTCAGGTATGCATTTTTGGACCCTAACTCTTCATATCTAGTCATAGTGAATGCTGATCTGAATACTGAGGAAACTGGTAAATTGCTTGATGTACTTAGAAAATTTTAGAAGGTGATTGGGTATAGTTTAGATGATATAAAAGGGATTAGTCCATCTGTTTGTATGCATCGTATAAGTGTTGATAATGACCATAAACCTTCCAGGGAACATCAGAGGAGACTCAATCCCAACATGAAAGAGGTAGTCAAGAAGGAAATACTCAAATTGCTTGATGCAGGTATTATCTATCTTATCTCGGATAGTGAATGAGTAAGTCCTGTCCATGTGGTTCCTAAAAAGGGAGGTATGACTATTGTTAAAAATGTTAATGATGAATTAATCCCTACTAGAGCTGTTACGGGTTGGCGCATGTGTATTGACTATAGAAAATTAAATAAGGCCACCCGTAAGGATCACTTCCCTTTGCCTTTTATTGATCAATTATTGGAAATGTTGGCTAAACATTCGCACTTCTGTTATCTAGATGGATACTCAGGATTCTTTCAGATTCCTATCCATCCAGACGACCAAGAGAAGACTACGTTCACATGACCCTATGGCACCTTTGCATATAGAAGGATGCCATTCGGATTGTGCAACGCACCAGCCACTTTCCAAAGATGTATGATGGCTATTTTCTCTGATTTTATAGAGGAAGTAATGGAAGTCTTTATGGATGACTTTTCAGTCTATGGTACCTCATTTGATGACTGTTTGAAAATTTTGACACAGGTACTTAAGAGATGTGAGGAAGTCAATCTGGTCCTAAATTGGGAGAAATGC
Source organism: Gleditsia sinensis (assembly GCA_037074535.1). Classification (NCBI taxonomy): domain Eukaryota; kingdom Viridiplantae; phylum Streptophyta; class Magnoliopsida; order Fabales; family Fabaceae; genus Gleditsia; species Gleditsia sinensis. Next base: position 36,465,165 of record CM073465.1, read on the forward strand.
CACTTTATGGTGAGAGAAGGAATAGTTCTGGGACACTTGGTGTCTGAAAGGGGGATAGAGGTGGATAAGGCAAAGATAGAGGCGATTCAGACTATGCCACCACCATCAAATGTTAAGGAAGTGAGGAGTTTTCTTGGGCATGCGTGCTTCTACAGGAGATTCATCCAAGACTTCTCAAAAATCTCTAAACCCTTAACTAATTTACTTGTTAAAGATGTCCCATTTGAATTTGATAATGACTGCTTGCTTTCTTTTTGCAGGTTGAAGGAGGCACTTATATTTGCACCCATCATCCAAACTCTTGATTGGAGCCTTCCCTTCGAAATAATGTGCGACGCAAGTGACTATGCCGTGGGAGCTGTACTTGGGCAAAGGAGAGACAAAAAGCCCTATGTCATTTACTATACTAGTAAGACACTAGATGAAGCTCAAGTCAACTACTCTACCACTGAAAAGGAGCTCTTGGCAGTAGTATTCGCGATTGATAAATTTAGACAATATCTGCTGGGATCAGAAGTCGAAGTGTTCACAAATCATGCTGCCATCAGATACCTGTTAAGTAAGAAGGATGCCAAACTGAGGCTGATTAGATAGATCCTTTTACTACAGGAGTTTGATCTTGTAATCAAAGATAAGAAAGGGACAGAGAATGTGGTTGTAGACCACCTTTCAAGGCTTAGGCAAGATCTGATGAGAGATGACAAAGATGATTTGCCTATTGATGATTCATTTCCTGATGATCAACTCCTGATGGTCACTTATGCTGATGCTCCTTGGTATGCAGACTTCGTGAACTTTCTTGTATGCAGAATACTCCCTGAGGGGTTGAGCTATCATCAGAGAAAGAAATTCTTCTCTGACATTAAGTCCTACCATTGGGATGATCCATGCTTATACAAGTGGTGTGCAGATGGCATATTCCGAAGGTGTATTCCGGAGGAAGAAGTTTACAGTGTTATACACCATTGCCATAGTTCACCTTGTGGAGGCCATACCAGCATCTCTAAGACTTCAGCTAAAAATTTTCAAGCTGGTTTCTATTGGGCTACGCTTTTCAAGGATGTACACACTTTTGTTAAAGCATGTGACTGGTGCCAAAGAGTAGGCAACATCTCCAGAAGGAATGAAATGCCCCTGAATAACATTTTAGAAGTTGAGATATTTGACGTTTGGGGCATTGACTTTATGGGTCCATTTCTTTCTTCATGTGGGAACAAATACATTCTAGTGGCTGTGGACTACGTTTCTAAGTGGGTTGAAGCAATAGCATCCCCCACCAATGATGCTAGATTAGTTGCCAAGCTCTTTAAGAGGATAATTTTCTCGAGATTTTGAGTGCCCCGAGCCGTAATAAGTGATGGAGGTTCTCACTTCACTGAGCAACAATTCTAAAACCTTTTGAAGAAATATGGAGTCACCCATAAAATGGCTTTAGCCTACCATCCTCAGACTAGTGGGCAAGTAGAAATATCAAATAGGGAGATCAAGGCAATATTGGAAAAGACTGTCTCGAAGGCCAGAAAGGATTGGTCTCTCAAACTCGATGATGCATTATGGGCCTACAGGACTGCCTATAAAACACCAATAGGGACCACACCTTTTCGGTTAATATATGGGAAGCCCTGTCATTTGCCAGTGGAGCTTAAGCATAAGGCGTATTGGGTAGTCAAAACAATCAACTTTGACTTGTCAGTAGCTGGAAAGAGAAGATGCCTACAACTAAATGAGCTAGATGAGCTAAGGCTTGATGCTTATGAAAATGCCAAGTTATAGAAGGAAAGAACAAAAAGATGGCATGATAAGCACATCCTTAGGCGCCAATTTTAAGTAGGAGATTGGGTCTTGCTATTCAACTCAAGGCTGAGACTCTTTCCCAGGAAACTACATTCTAGATGGTCCGGTCCTTTCCAAGTGACTCGAGTCTTTCCTTATGGAGCAGTGGAGGTGCGGAGTGAATCCACCGGATCTTTCAAGGTCAACGGGGAACGTCTCAAGCATTTTGTGATGGGACATCCAGTTGAAAAGGGAGCCACTCAAGCTCTCTTAGAGCCCCCCTCAATCCATTGAAGAAGCAAAAGAGTCGAGCTAATGACTTTAAACAAGCACTGTGTAGGAGGCAACCCATATTTTGATTTCTAAAGTTTTCCTTTGTTTGATTTCTTGCTTTGAGTTTTAATTTTTATCTTTAATTAGCTAATTTCTTAGGTTGAGTTTATTGAATATTTTCCTTGATTTCCAAGTCCATTACGATGCTTCCAAAGTGGTCTAAAAGAGCTAGAAGCAAAGGTGCTTGAAGAGAATCAAAAGAAGAGGTAAAAGCTGAAAAATAGGGGATTTTCAGCCAGAAACACAGGCAGGCTGTGTCCTAGGACACGACCATGCCCCAGGTAAAAAAAAATGCTGCACAAACCCGCAAGAAGCACGGGCTGGCCGTGTCCTAGGACACGGCTGTGCCCGGTGCTCTTTAAAAAAAAGGTGCAATGAAACCCGCTCGAAGCACGGTCGTGCTTTGGGCGTGGGGGCTTAAAACCGCCAAATTTCCCCCCTCTTTCACCCGTGCCCTAGCGCCCCCTTCCCACTCCTTTGGCCGTTCTCCTCCTTCTCTTTCCCTTCCATCTCCTCCCCTGCTCTGCGACACCCATTCCCTCAACCCAACCCCTTCTTCGGCCAAGCCCGCCATCTACCCACACCTAACCCGAAACCCACCCCCTATCCTTCATCGAACTGCTGGGTTCCTCCATGCTTCATCATCTTGCTGTGTTTCCATCAGGTAACTTGTTCTCTCTTACTTTGTTTTACTTTTCAAATATAGAATAATTGGTTGTTAATACTAGTACTGGTTGATGCCTCTGAATAGAAATGCTTTTAGCTTTCTAATTCTAATCTCACATCTGGTTTTGAATTCTTGGTTCATTCTGATTTGGGCTGGTCTGATGCATTGAACTTCATGCACTTTGTGCTTTACATGCTACCTTTGCCTGTGATATGTTCCTCTGGTTTGGTTTCTGTTTTATCTGATTAGGTTTGTCCTTGCATGTGAACTTCAATTACTTGTGATGGTTTGATCTTGTCTTTACTGCATAACCTTGACTTGTCATTAGCCAGCTACATACACCCTGTTGTCTCTGCATTTACCAAATTTGCCCACCTTGAATTGCATTTGGTTCCCCCTTGCATTACTTTGAATATCATTCACCATAGGTCCTAAAAGAGCCCGAACAGGGCCATCTTCCTCCCACTCCTACCAAACACGTAGATGGCGTAATCAACCGTCGCCCCAACTTCCACATCAGATTAACAAGTATGGTATTGAGTTCATTGATGATAGTCAACGGACCCGCTATAATACCCTAGTTCGACGGGGAATGCTGAGTACCCGATATCTAGATGAGGAATGTTTGGAGCGCTTAGGACTTTTACCTGACATCCGCTACCTTGTTGACCGGATTGGGTGGAACACCTTTCTAACCCACCGATACCCAGCCTACCCTAGACCCACATTAGAGTTTCTCAGTTCTATTCATATAGTACTGTTTAGGGGTCCCAATGTCCATGAGGGCCAGGTCAACTTTAGACTGTTTAACCGTAGTGATGAGTGAGTTTTATACTCATAAATTAAATATTTTCATCTTATCTTTTGCCATAATTAAGCATAAATCTCCCTTACTTGTCTTTAGTTTTGTGTCTTTCTTACAGATGGAGAGAAGAGTAGAAAATGGACTTAATTGGAGGAATCAGAGTTAAATTGTGGTTCTTTGGAAATGATGTCTATAAATCAAGCAGATAAAACAAATTCATTAAGGATGGCTGAGTAAGGAGCATTATCATATTGTCTCTTGAGACGCATCCTAATGGATATATGCACAAATTTATTCTTGATTTATGATCACATTTCCAAAAGAACTAAAACATAAAGATTCAAGGCAAAGCACCCAATATTGAGAATATGTTTGCTGGTTGCAGTCCAGTCCAACCTTGCTGTAGTACTTGGGCCATATCTCTGAAAATACATATCCAATATGTATGCAATTTGGTAAGTGGGTAGCTGACACAATTGGGTACAACTTTCATGTTCAAGTGGTCAGAAAATACGGACAGTAAAAGGGCCAAAAGTGGGTTAGAAGAGAATCTGACTACTGCTGCAGTCCAGCCCGACTTTGCTCTAGTATTTTGACCATAACTCACACATTACGTATCCAATTTGTCCACAATTTGTCTTGACGGAAAGCTAATGAAATTTTCTACAACTTTCGTGTTGATGAAGTCAGAAAATTCGGCGGTTTTCAAGACGATATTCAAGGATCAATTTCGGTGCACATGATGGAATTCAAATTGTCAACTTTGTACAACTTCCTACCTAACAATTTTGACAATTACCACACCAACAACACTTAATTGTATCTATAAATAGAGGGCTTGAGGGGTGAGTTGAGGAGTTTTTTTGGAGAGCTTTGGATAGAGCTTGGGAAAGCTTTGTTGGAATTCTACGAACTTGTAATGTTATTCTCTCTTTAGACATCTTGTATTTTTCATTTTTCTTTCGTAATATTATCATGTTTCTTCATCTTTCATTTTACTTTCTTGCCTTGATTATGGAGAACTAATCTCCTAATGCTAAGGTGAAAGGGTGAAACTCTTGGTATGAGAATAATAATTTATCTAACTCTTAATCTTAATGTTTATCTTTGATATTGTAATTACCTTCCTATTTCTTTTCTCATAATTATTTCTTAATGGCTGGTTTTATCATACCGCCGATTTCTTGTTATTGGCTGGTTTTATTAGACCGCCTATCTCTTATTATTTTCATGGTTGGTTTTGCCACTTACTTTATTTTATTTTATTATTGGTTGGCTTTGCCACCTATTCTATTTCATTTTATTTTGTTATGTTAATTAATTTTCTACCTTTCATTTTTTTTGCATAAGTTGATCTTGTAAAATGTGAATTTTGATATATTGTAGACAATATAATGATTGGCACAATTTATGCTTGAATCCATTTACAAGTTATCTTTTGCATTTTTGTATTTTTAATCTTGTAAAGTGTGAACCTTGATATATTGTAGACAATTTTTGGCACAATAAATACTTGAATCACTCTTGATTTATTGTAGACAATATGGTGATTGGCACAATGTACGCTTGAATCCATTTTACAAGAATGTTTTAATTATTAGAAAGGAGGTAAATATAATTCATGTATAAACAAAGTTGAGCTTAAATTAACATATTATCCGATTAGAACTTTATTCGTGTAAAGATTCTAATTGAGTAATTAAAGAGTTAAATTTATTTTTATTCGATATACCAAGAGCGGATCCCCTAACCTTAGCATGCTTCTTTACTTTGATTACATCTTCATTTAATTTCAGTATATTAGTTCTTTGTGTAATTTGTTCAATATTCCTCTCACAAAACAAGACATCGGGAACTAGGTTAGAAGTATTTATTTCGGATCTATATTAGAATTTTCTCTCACTTGGCAATCTCTGTGGGATCGACCTTGCATACCACTAAATCTATACTCCAATAGATTCGTGCACTTGCGAGTTTTAATTAAAACAACAACAAGTTTTTGGCGCCGTTGCCGGGGATTGCGACGGAAAAGCTATTTGGATCCAGGTAAGTACTTTTCTTCCACTAGTTATAGTTAGAACATTTGTTTATTCTGTGTATAGAAATTTTTCTTTAGAATTGTTTCTTGAAAATTGGTGTAGTAATTTGGGTGTATAAAATTGGTTGATTCTGTCAACAAGGCTAAAAGCGCCTAAGGAGTATGGGTTTTAAGAGAAACCATTGTGATTCCTCCATATTTTCCTGGGAGTCTACCGATTAAATACTACCCATTATTACTAAAACTTTGAAAAAAAAAGGAGTTTGTATAATTTTGTGATTTTTATTTTGTGGTATTTGCATGTTGTAGCCGTTGTGTAGTTAGATACTTTTTCATAATTAGGAAGCAACTTTTTTTAGTTTATGTGTGCTTGGAAACGTGATAAAGATAAGCGGTTGGTTAGGAAAAGTTTAGGGTCAACCATTGAGTGTACAATAGAGACATTAGATTCTGCTAGATCACCATTAAAAATGGAAGAACAAGTTGTGCATAATAAAACTCTTATGGAGTACTTCTCACCTGTCATAGCCAATACTCCATCTTGCATAGTTTTACCACAAACTACTACAACTCATTTTGAACTCAAACCGGCCATACTCCAACTTTTACCATCATTTTATGGTATGGAAAGAGAAGATCCCTACATGCACATTAAAGAGTTTCTTGAAATCTGCTCGACTTTTCGCTTCCAGAATTTCAATGATGAATCAATCAGGCTTAGAATGTTTCCATTTTCATTGAAAGATAAAGCTAAAGCCTGGTTGAACTCCCTTCCTACAGGAACTATAACTAGTTGGAACCAATTAGTAAATAAGTTTCTGGCAAAATTTTTCCCTATATCTAAAACTGATGCCCTTAGGAGAGAAATTTCTGATTTTTGTCAAAAAGAGGGTGAACAATTTTTTGAATGTTGGGAAAGATTTAATGATCTTCTTCTGAAATGTCCTCATCATGGTTTTGAAACTTGGAGATTGGTGAAATATTTCTATGATGGTTTAACTTCATCAAACCGTCAAATGATCCAAAGCATGCATGGTGGGAGATTTTTACAATTGAATGAGGGGGAAGCTTGGGAATCCTTAGGATCTTTATCTGAAAATTCTCAGCATTGGAACTGCATAGATCCCAGGGATAAAAAGTCTCAAACACAAAAAAAGGGAGGACTTTATGAAGTGAGTGATGATACAGATGTGAGAATTGCCTTAGCTAGCCTAACTAGAAAGGTAGAAGCTTTAACTTTAAGCCACACTTTAAACCCTTCTACCAATACTAGGATAGAGGCATGTGCCTTATGTTCTAGTACATCTCACATTGCACAATCTTGTCCATCTATACCAGCTTACCAAGAGGCATTCTCTGAGCAAGCTAATTCTCTTCAATCTTATGGGAAGTCATCAGATAGCCCATTTGCACCCACATATAATCCAAATTGGAGGAATCATCCAAATTTCTCATGGAGGCAAAATCAACCTGCAATGAATCAAAGTGGGCAACAATTTGCCCCTTCCAATTCATACCCTCAAGTTCCTCATCATGCTCCTCCTTTCGGGGTACCACAACAAAGAAAAACTTCTTTGGAGGATACCTTGCAACAGTTCATGCAATCGACCCAACAAATCTTGCAATCTCACACTCAAGCTATTTCCAAGCTTGAAACACAATTGGGTCAATTAGCCAATGCTGTAGGAGAGAGAGAAAAAGGAAAATTCCCCAGTCAACCTATTCCTAATCCTAAGGGTCAATTTGAAGTAGGATCATCAGCAAATCCTAAGGAAGAAGTAAAATCTGTGACAACCCTTAGATCCGGAAAGGTCATTGATAATCATGTTCACATGCCAGAAAATGAGGAACAGAGTCAACATGAATCCCAAACTAATGACTCAAGTGAAAAGAAAAGTGAACAGATTTCTTGTGCCCCCAAAGCTCCTTTCCCTCAAAGACTTGCATCAAATAAGAAAGGTACTCAGTATAGTGACATTTTAGAGGTGTTTAAGCAAGTAAGCATTAACATCCCTTTTCTTGACGCTATCAAACAAGTACCTGCTTACTCAAAATTTCTGAAAGAGCTTTGTACGGTGAAAAGGAAAACTAATGTTCCAAAAAAGGCATTTTTGACTGAACAAGTGAGTTCTATAATTCAGCAAAAGACTCCTGTCAAGTACAAAGATCCAGGTTGTCCTACAATTTCTTGTATTATAGGTGACCATGTGATTAACAGAGCCTTACTTGATCTAGGAGCAAGTGTGAATCTACTGCCGTATTCTGTGTATGAGAAACTTGGGTTAGGAAAGCTGAAACCTACATCAGTGACCCTTCAGTTAGCTGATAGGTCCACCAAAATCCCTAGAGGTGTCATAGAAGATGTGCTCATTAAGGTTGATAAATTCTACTTTCCAGTAGATTTCATTGTTCTTGACACTGAACCTGTTGAGAATGCAGAGACACAAATTCCAGTCATTTTGGGTAGACCATTTCTGGCAACATCCAATGCAATTATTAATTGTCGAAATGGAATTTTGAATTTATCTTTTGGAAATATGACTGTGGAATTAAATGTTTTTAATGTCTCTCATCAACCTGTGGACATGGATGATTTATGTGAGGTCAACCTAATTGAAAGTGCCATTTCTGATTCATTTTTAGACTCCTTTAGTAATGATCATCTAGAAAAATATTTGATTCATTTCGATAAGGATAAAAATGAGGATTATCTGGTTCGTGAAGTAGACTCTTTGTTAGAGACAACTCCACTAATGGATACTGATAAATGGAAAGCCAAAAAAGAAAAAGTCTCACCTTTTGAGTCAATTCCACTGCCATCTGTTGTTCATACTGTTTACCCACATGGTGCAGTAAAGATCGAAAATCCCAAGAACGGTGATGTGTTTAAAATAAATAGTCAAAGATTGGAAGCATTTTTGGAATTACCAAATCCAGAGATAGAGGAGACACCTTTGCGTGATCCTGTCTACAAGGATTGATTTGCTTTTGTTGTTAAAAGTCATCATGCACGTTATCTAGGTAAGATCTTTCTTTATTTAACTTGCATTAATTTTTCCCTTCAGTGTTATCTTCTTTTGATTTTCTATTGTTTTCCCTCCCTTTGTTGCTTTTGCTTTTTCAAAAAAACAAAAACAAAAAAATAAATTTTGAGTCAATAATGGAGGACATTCTCGTACAATTGAAAAATCATTTTCCTTCTCTTCCACCCAATGCATTGACAAAAATTTACAAAGCACGGGTTGAAAGATTGAGGTTAATGATGATCATGGGAATACCTGCTGATATTCGTTGGCTGATTGAAACTAAGGTACGGTTATCAGGTGAGTCTGCAAATGATTTCATCTCTTACATGCCTGGTTTAGGAAAAAGTAGTTTTGCTAAAAAGCGCAGAGCTAAACGAATGGGTGTTTGTTATAAATGTGGACGTGAAACTTGTAACAAACGTTGCCGTTCTTTGGGTTGGGTGTCTGTAAATCGGGAAGACAAAATTAAGTTCATTAAGGATGGCTTGAGTAAGGAGTCATTGGATGATGACTTTCATCCAACGTCTCTTGAGACACATCCTAGTGGATCTGTGCATATCGGTATTGTCGGTCTATGGCCCTATTTCAAAAAAGAACATAAACGGTACAGTCTTGGGAATCTGACGTTAAAAGACCCTGTTTGCCAATTTATAAGAAAATTGGATGGGAAGCATATCCTCGACCCATAGAGGGCGTTTAAGCCGTTACTGGACGTAAAACCAGAGGAAGATGTGAGCCACAATCACAACTACTGTACATATGCATGCGTGCCGTCATTTTTGAATTTTTCACCTTTAATTTAGCTGACATTTTTTGGCCTACTCTTATAGCTATTGAAATTATGCCCCCGGCCTATGCACATAGCTATTACAAGTATGCCCTTATTTGAGTCTTATAAATGCGCACCTCATTATCTTCACCTTCATAATCAAAGTTAAGGTGAGTGCAGATATGGAAGGAACCGCAGTTCGTCACTTTCGAAATATTTGTGTCTTTTGTGGTTCTAGTCCTGGGAAAAATGGAGAATATGTAAAAGCAGCACAAACTTTGGGTATGGTACTAGCCAAGAGAAAGATTCAGTTAGTGTATGGTGGAGGTTGTCGTGGGTTAATGGGGAGTGTGTCTGGATCTGCATATCTAGGAGGATGCCAAGTTCTTGGTATTATTCCTACAGCTCTAGCTGCATCAAACATAGTAGGAAAAAGCATTGGGGAAGAATGCAGGGTATCCTCCATGCATGAACGAATTACTAAAATGATGTGCAACGCTGACGCCTTCATTGCCTTACCTGGTGGTTTTGGTACTTTAGAGGAAATTTTTCAAGTCGTCTCTTGGGCACAACTGAACATGCAGCATAAACCCATAGGTTTGTTGAATGTTGACAATTTCTTTGATGGTTTGTTGTCTTTTCTTGATCATGCTGTAGAACAAAGGTTTATCTCACACTCAGCACGTCGGATTCTCATCTCGGCCTCAAATGCTGACGAGCTGATTGATGCGTTACAAGCATTTGTTCATGTACCTGATCCAGTTATAGCTCAAATAGATTGGACAACAGAACATCGCAGAAAGTGCAAACTGGACTTAGATCTTAATTTGTAATACCTTTTATTTGCTTGAGTAATTTTGTATTTTCTGTTTAGTTTGTTGCAGGTTCATTTTTTTTTAGATCTCCTTCCAGGTAATATCTCTTTTAATCTTTATTGTTTATTTTGCGTTTCTTCATCTTTCAAAAAAAAAAAAAAAAAAAAAAATTTTGAGTGATGTTTTGGGATTAGGCAAAGCTAGCACCAATGATGAAAATGGTTTAAAATGCTTGTAACCTTTGAAAAATTGATGAGTTCTGGGTGTTATGTGTGAATTTGAACTCTAATGTAACTTATGTTTTATTTGAGAATCCTAATATCTGGTGCACTTAATCTTTTACATTTGACTGATTGTTTATTCAGAAAAATTTTATGTGATTTAGATATGTTAATTGATCTCATAAGACTCTAGAACTTATTCGATTGTCACTTGAGGCGAAATCCTAGACTACTCTCCATTTAAGAAAGGAATTAGGCATTTTTGGAATCGTTTGAGCCTTTCAAACCAACCTATACATGATGATATCCCTAGCAACCTATTTTGAGCTTATATTTATCCTTTCTTGAACACCTATATTTCTATCTAGCCTTTAAATAAAAATATGTCTAACTCTTACCTTTCACTCTCAGGCATGATCATTTGAAAAATTATGATTCAAGGGTGGATGGTAGAAGTTTAAAAAAAAAAAAAAGAAGAAGAAAAAAAAGAAAAGAAAGAAAGTTATTACTCCCTAAATAAATAAGTTTGGGGGTGTTTATATTCAAAAAAAAAAATAGTATGAGCAAATAAATGTAAGGATGATGAAAATGTTGGAGATAGAATTCACAGTATAATCTCAAAAGTATTTGTGAGGCTTTAAATGATTATGTATGTCGAAGAGTGCGTTGAGCTTTCATTCATATCATTTTATCCACCTTTAACCTGTGCCATACATTACAAGCCTAATGAAAGTCCTAATGATCTTAAATGTTATGATTAGTCTACATTAGTGGAGAGTGACATAAAAATAAGCTTATGGAGTCTCAAATGCATATATCTAGAGATCTGTTTTAAATATTTGATTACATAAATTTATTTGAATGCAAAAAGTCCAATGTCATAAGACTAACACACACACACTTGGGATTCAAGAGTAAACCATATGTTGTATTTGAATAAAAGTTCTACATAACCTTAGAATTCTGATATCTTTCTTGGTTGCACATTTTAGATCCTTGAGGAATGCTTAGCAAGTCAAAAACAATTCATCACTCACTCATCATTTGAATTTTGAAGTTTGTGTGTTTTGCTTGAGGACAAGCAAAAGATTAAGTCTGGGGGTATTTGATGAGTGAGTTTTATACTCATAAATTAAATATTTTCATCTTATCTTTTGCCATAATTAAGCATAAATCTCCCTTACTTGTCTTTAGTTTTGTGTCTTTCTTACAGATGGAGAGAAGAGTAGAAAATGGACTTAATTGGAGGAATCAGAGTTAAATTGTGGTTCTTTGGAAATGATGTCTATAAATCAAGCAGATAAAACAAATTCATTAAGGATGGCTGAGTAAGGAGCATTATCATATTGTCTCTTGAGACGCATCCTAATGGATATATGCACAAATTTATTCTTGATTTATGATCACATTTCCAAAAGAACTAAAACATAAAGATTCAAGGCAAAGCACCCAATATTGAGAATATGTTTGCTGGTTGCAGTCCAGTCCAACCTTGCTGTAGTACTTGGGCCATATCTCTGAAAATACATATCCAATATGTATGCAATTTGGTAAGTGGGTAGCTGACACAATTGGGTACAACTTTCATGTTCAAGTGGTCAGAAAATACGGACAGTAAAAGGGCCAAAAGTGGGTTAGAAGAGAATCTGACTACTGCTGCAGTCCAGCCCGACTTTGCTCTAGTATTTTGACCATAACTCACACATTACGTATCCAATTTGTCCACAATTTGTCTTGACGGAAAGCTAATGAAATTTTCTACAACTTTCGTGTTGATGAAGTCAGAAAATTCGGCGGTTTTCAAGACGATATTCAAGGATCAATTTCGGTGCACATGATGGAATTCAAATTGTCAACTTTGTACAACTTCCTACCTAACAATTTTGACAATTACCACACCAACAACACTTAATTGTATCTATAAATAGAGGGCTTGAGGGGTGAGTTGAGGAGTTTTTTTGGAGAGCTTTGGATAGAGCTTGGGAAAGCTTTGTTGGAATTCTACGAACTTGTAATGTTATTCTCTCTTTAGACATCTTGTATTTTTCATTTTTCTTTCGTAATATTATCATGTTTCTTCATCTTTCATTTTACTTTCTTGCCTTGATTATGGAGAACTAATCTCCTAATGCTAAGGTGAAAGGGTGAAACTCTTGGTATGAGAATAATAATTTATCTAACTCTTAATCTTAATGTTTATCTTTGATATTGTAATTACCTTCCTATTTCTTTTCTCATAATTATTTCTTAATGGCTGGTTTTATCATACCGCCGATTTCTTGTTATTGGCTGGTTTTATTAGACCGCCTATCTCTTATTATTTTCATGGTTGGTTTTGCCACTTACTTTATTTTATTTTATTATTGGTTGGCTTTGCCACCTATTCTATTTCATTTTATTTTGTTATGTTAATTAATTTTCTACCTTTCATTTTTTTTGCATAAGTTGATCTTGTAAAATGTGAATTTTGATATATTGTAGACAATATAATGATTGGCACAATTTATGCTTGAATCCATTTACAAGTTATCTTTTGCATTTTTGTATTTTTAATCTTGTAAAGTGTGAACCTTGATATATTGTAGACAATTTTTGGCACAATAAATACTTGAATCACTCTTGATTTATTGTAGACAATATGGTGATTGGCACAATGTACGCTTGAATCCATTTTACAAGAATGTTTTAATTATTAGAAAGGAGGTAAATATAATTCATGTATAAACAAAGTTGAGCTTAAATTAACATATTATCCGATTAGAACTTTATTCGTGTAAAGATTCTAATTGAGTAATTAAAGAGTTAAATTTATTTTTATTCGATATACCAAGAGCGGATCCCCTAACCTTAGCATGCTTCTTTACTTTGATTACATCTTCATTTAATTTCAGTATATTAGTTCTTTGTGTAATTTGTTCAATATTCCTCTCACAAAACAAGATCTGATGAGAGATGACAAAGATGATTTGCCTATTGATGATTCATTTCCTGATGATCAACTCCTGATGGTCACTTATGCTGATGCTCCTTGGTATGCAGACTTCGTGAACTTTCTTGTATGCAGAATACTCCCTGAGGGGTTGAGCTATCATCAGAGAAAGAAATTCTTCTCTGACATTAAGTCCTACCATTGGGATGATCCATGCTTATACAAGTGGTGTGCAGATGGCATATTCCGAAGGTGTATTCCGGAGGAAGAAGTTTACAGTGTTATACACCATTGCCATAGTTCACCTTGTGGAGGCCATACCAGCATCTCTAAGACTTCAGCTAAAAATTTTCAAGCTGGTTTCTATTGGGCTACGCTTTTCAAGGATGTACACACTTTTGTTAAAGCATGTGACTGGTGCCAAAGAGTAGGCAACATCTCCAGAAGGAATGAAATGCCCCTGAATAACATTTTAGAAGTTGAGATATTTGACGTTTGGGGCATTGACTTTATGGGTCCATTTCTTTCTTCATGTGGGAACAAATACATTCTAGTGGCTGTGGACTACGTTTCTAAGTGGGTTGAAGCAATAGCATCCCCCACCAATGATGCTAGATTAGTTGCCAAGCTCTTTAAGAGGATAATTTTCTCGAGATTTTGAGTGCCCCGAGCCGTAATAAGTGATGGAGGTTCTCACTTCACTGAGCAACAATTCTAAAACCTTTTGAAGAAATATGGAGTCACCCATAAAATGGCTTTAGCCTACCATCCTCAGACTAGTGGGCAAGTAGAAATATCAAATAGGGAGATCAAGGCAATATTGGAAAAGACTGTCTCGAAGGCCAGAAAGGATTGGTCTCTCAAACTCGATGATGCATTATGGGCCTACAGGACTGCCTATAAAACACCAATAGGGACCACACCTTTTCGGTTAATATATGGGAAGCCCTGTCATTTGCCAGTGGAGCTTAAGCATAAGGCGTATTGGGTAGTCAAAACAATCAACTTTGACTTGTCAGTAGCTGGAAAGAGAAGATGCCTACAACTAAATGAGCTAGATGAGCTAAGGCTTGATGCTTATGAAAATGCCAAGTTATAGAAGGAAAGAACAAAAAGATGGCATGATAAGCACATCCTTAGGCGCCAATTTTAAGTAGGAGATTGGGTCTTGCTATTCAACTCAAGGCTGAGACTCTTTCCCAGGAAACTACATTCTAGATGGTCCGGTCCTTTCCAAGTGACTCGAGTCTTTCCTTATGGAGCAGTGGAGGTGCGGAGTGAATCCACCGGATCTTTCAAGGTCAACGGGGAACGTCTCAAGCATTTTGTGATGGGACATCCAGTTGAAAAGGGAGCCACTCAAGCTCTCTTAGAGCCCCCCTCAATCCATTGAAGAAGCAAAAGAGTCGAGCTAATGACTTTAAACAAGCACTGTGTAGGAGGCAACCCATATTTTGATTTCTAAAGTTTTCCTTTGTTTGATTTCTTGCTTTGAGTTTTAATTTTTATCTTTAATTAGCTAATTTCTTAGGTTGAGTTTATTGAATATTTTCCTTGATTTCCAAGTCCATTACGATGCTTCCAAAGTGGTCTAAAAGAGCTAGAAGCAAAGGTGCTTGAAGAGAATCAAAAGAAGAGGTAAAAGCTGAAAAATAGGGGATTTTCAGCCAGAAACACAGGCAGGCTGTGTCCTAGGACACGACCATGCCCCAGGTAAAAAAAAATGCTGCACAAACCCGCAAGAAGCACGGGCTGGCCGTGTCCTAGGACACGGCTGTGCCCGGTGCTCTTTAAAAAAAAGGTGCAATGAAACCCGCTCGAAGCACGGTCGTGCTTTGGGCGTGGGGGCTTAAAACCGCCAAATTTCCCCCCTCTTTCACCCGTGCCCTAGCGCCCCCTTCCCACTCCTTTGGCCGTTCTCCTCCTTCTCTTTCCCTTCCATCTCCTCCCCTGCTCTGCGACACCCATTCCCTCAACCCAACCCCTTCTTCGGCCAAGCCCGCCATCTACCCACACCTAACCCGAAACCCACCCCCTATCCTTCATCGAACTGCTGGGTTCCTCCATGCTTCATCATCTTGCTGTGTTTCCATCAGGTAACTTGTTCTCTCTTACTTTGTTTTACTTTTCAAATATAGAATAATTGGTTGTTAATACTAGTACTGGTTGATGCCTCTGAATAGAAATGCTTTTAGCTTTCTAATTCTAATCTCACATCTGGTTTTGAATTCTTGGTTCATTCTGATTTGGGCTGGTCTGATGCATTGAACTTCATGCACTTTGTGCTTTACATGCTACCTTTGCCTGTGATATGTTCCTCTGGTTTGGTTTCTGTTTTATCTGATTAGGTTTGTCCTTGCATGTGAACTTCAATTACTTGTGATGGTTTGATCTTGTCTTTACTGCATAACCTTGACTTGTCATTAGCCAGCTACATACACCCTGTTGTCTCTGCATTTACCAAATTTGCCCACCTTGAATTGCATTTGGTTCCCCCTTGCATTACTTTGAATATCATTCACCATAGGTCCTAAAAGAGCCCGAACAGGGCCATCTTCCTCCCACTCCTACCAAACACGTAGATGGCGTAATCAACCGTCGCCCCAACTTCCACATCAGATTAACAAGTATGGTATTGAGTTCATTGATGATAGTCAACGGACCCGCTATAATACCCTAGTTCGACGGGGAATGCTGAGTACCCGATATCTAGATGAGGAATGTTTGGAGCGCTTAGGACTTTTACCTGACATCCGCTACCTTGTTGACCGGATTGGGTGGAACACCTTTCTAACCCACCGATACCCAGCCTACCCTAGACCCACATTAGAGTTTCTCAGTTCTATTCATATAGTACTGTTTAGGGGTCCCAATGTCCATGAGGGCCAGGTCAACTTTAGACTGTTTAACCGTAGCTTTAACTTGAATTTAGCGGAATTTAATGCACTGTTTGGCCTAACTCCAGAGGGAACTAGATCAGTACCCTCAGATTTCCTTGCTAATATTTTTTATAACTCAATTGCAATTGAAGGGCAATACATTGCATCAACTTCCAAAGCATCTTTTATTTGCAACCCCACCTTCAGATATTTACAGCGTCTTATGGGACATACTGTTTTCGGTAGGGCAGGGAGCGATGGGGTTGTAAATCTTAGAGAGCTTTATTTTTTATATGCTATGGTAAACAGTACCAAGGTATATATTGGAGCCTTTATGGCTCACCAGATGGCTAGGGTCGGCGGTGCCATGAATGGGAAGGTAGTCATTGGCGGCTTGATTACCGCCATTGCTAGAGGGTTAGGATTTGAGGCCAATCTCCAGGGCATGCAACCAGTAGGGGGTAGCAACAGGATTGACTTAGAATCCTTCTTGAATATGAAACTTGTTGTTAAGCAAAATACTGAATACTGGTTGTATCTCCGAGGCACAAAATTATTCACCCTCCCTAACCCCTCTAGAACTACAGTCCAAAATAGGGCAAACTAGATCTACCTTTTAGAGGAGGATAAGGATGATGAAGAGATTCCACCTGAAGGGGATGACTATCCCCTTGAGCCACTTTTGGATCTTCCACCTCCACCCCCCTCCCATTTTACTGACCATGCAGGACCATCATCTACTCCACCAGAGGATTAGTGTTCCTTATCTTCCAGGTTAACCCGCATTGAAGCCGAGCAGCTTTCACAGAGAGCCGTCCTACATGCCATGCAGGCCGAGCAACAATCTTAAAGATCAACCTTGCATGCCATGCAACACTCCATCCAAAGCATGCAGGGTATGATACAGGCATGGTACACCTGGCACCTAGGCCAGAACCCACCTCCTCCACCACCAGACGACCAGTGACTCTGTAAGTTCCTTCTCCCCTTTTCCTATTTTCTCTAATACCTATGACATTGAGGACATTGTCTGATTTAAGCATGGGGGAGTGTACTTGATATTGTCTGAGCTTATGATATGCACTGGTCATGTTTATTTGCTGAGTTAGCTTCTCTTTGCATGTATATATTGTACATACTGTATTCCTTTTGTCTTGCATTCCATATAGTTGCTATTCCCAAGATAGACTGGTGTTGAATAGGTTGATTTTAGCTCATAAATATGTGATGCACAATAGAACATGAAATAGGTAGCTATTATTTTAGTCTCCTTTTTCTAGCATTAAACCTCTATTTTTTTGAAGAATATCTCTCTATTATGCTGTAAATTGTATGCTTAGGCTGATTTTTCACACTATGAGAGTGTGAAGGTAGGGAGAGGTGAGAAATGAGGGTATGTGAAACCCAAAAAGTTTTCACTCTGAGTACCTCCTTCAAGGCACCAAAAAGGCCTTAGTATGAATACTTAGATGCTGTTACCCTAGTGAGATGGAGCATAAAATGCACTCACCGCATATTTCTGTGATAAAAAAAGAAAAGAAAAGAAGAAAAGAGAAGATGTGAAATAGAAGAAAATTAAAAAAATAATAGAAATAAGGGTAAGGCAATATAGGGAGATCTAAATGATGAGGTAGCCTACTAGAGTGTTTGAAAACCAGTCTGATGCATACAACCACTGGTCACAATAGAAAAAGGTATATAGTAGAAAAATTCCTAGTTTGGTCTTAGAAGAATAGAGACTATTTGATTAATGTCTATTCATATATCTATTGTGTGCACATGGATTGAGTGAAAAGTTATCTATACTGCATTATTCTATCTTGTGGAATCTGATTGCATCCTTCTCCCCTTTCCTTCTGTTTTGGCATGTCATTTGCTTGAGGACAAGCAAAATTTTAAGCATGGGGGAGTTGATAAAAGGAAATTTTGAGTGCTTATAGGTCATATTTTGTCCCCTAATTCATAGTAACTTGTAGGTATTTTTATGCTTTTGGCTATACTTTGTTCTGGGTACTGCTGTAGTTCATTTTGTGATTTCAAGAGAGCAAAAGAAGCCAAGAAGCAAGGAAAAGTAGTCATGGAAAGACCCTAAAAGACCTGGAATATGCTGAGGAGGAAGCAAGAAGGCTGCACGTCAAAAATGACGAAGAAAGGAGCACCACAGCATGCAGCACGGCCTGGCCGTGCTTGGTGGCCTGCAACACGGCTAGGCCGTGTTCTGTGTAGACGATGTTGCACTTCCCCTTTTGTTAAGGCATGTGACTGGTGCCAAAGAGTTGGCATCATATCCAGAAGGAATGAGTGCCCCTGAACAGCATTTTAGAAGTTGAGATATTTGACGTTTGGGGCATTGACTTTATGGGTCCCTTTCCTTCTTCATGTGGGAACAAATACATTCTAGTGGCGGTGGACTACGTTTCTAAGTGGGTTGAAGCAGTAGCATCCCCTACCAATGATGCTAGATTGGTTGCCAAGCTCTTTAAGAGGATAATTTTCTCGAGATTTGGAGTGCCCCGAGCCGTAATAAGTGATGGAGGTTTTCACTTCATAGGGAGACAATTCCAAAACCTTTTGAAGAAATATGGAGTCACCCATAAAATGGCTTTAGCCTACCATCCCCAGACTAGTGGGCAAGTGGAGATATCAAATAGGGAGATCAAGGCCATATTGGAAATGACCGTCTCGAAGGCTAGGAAAGATTGGTCTCTCAAACTCGATGATGCATTATGGGCCTACAGGACTGCCTATAAAACACCGATAGGGACCACACCTTTTCGGTTAATATATGGGAAGCCCTGTCATTTGCCGGTAGAGCTTGAGCGTACGGCATATTGGGCGGTCAAAACAATCAATTTTGACCTGTCAGCTGCTGGAAAGAAGAGATGCCTACAACTAAATGAGCCGAATGAGCTGAGGCTTGATGCTTATGAAAATGCCAAGTTATACAAGGAAAGAACAAAAAGATGGCATGATAAGCACATCCTTAAACGCCAATTTCAAGTAGGAGATTGGGTCTTACTATTCAACTCAAGGCTGAGACTCTTTCCCGGGAAGCTTCGTTCTCGATGGTCCAGGCCATTCCAAGTGACTCAAGTCTTTCCTTATAGAGCAGTAGAGGTGTGGAGTGAATCCACCGGATCTTTCAAGGTCAACGGGCAATGTCTCAAGCATTTTGTAACGGGACATCCAGTTGAAAAGGGAGCCACTCAAGCTCTCTTAGAGCCCCCCTCAATCTTTTAAAGAAGCAAAGGAGTCGAGCTAATGACTTTAAACAAGCGCTGTGTGGGAGGCAACCCATATTTTGATTTCTAAAGTTTTCCTTTTTTTGATTTTTTGCTTTGAGTTTTAGTTTTCATCTTTAATTAGCTAATTTCTTAGGTTGAGTTTATTGAATATTTTCCTTGATTTCCAGGTCTATTACGATGGTTGCAAAGTGGTCTAAAAGAGCTAGGAGCAAAGGTGCTTGAAGAGAATCAAAATAAGAGGTAAAAACTGAAAAATAGGGAATTTCCAGCCAGAAACACGGGCAGGCCCTGTCCTAGGACACGGCCATGCCCCAAAAAAAATGTTGCACAAACCCGCAAGAAGCACGGGCTGGCCGTGTTCGGTGCTCCTAAAACAAGGGAAGGTACAGTGAAACCCGCCCGAAGCACGACCGTGCTTCGGGCGTTGGGGCTTAAAACCCCTAATTTCCCCCTTCTCTTTCAATCCCGCCATCTTCCCACACCTGTGCCCTAGGTTCTCCATCCCCATTCCTCGGCCGTGCTCCCATTCCCCTTTTCTTCTCCCCAATTTCTTCCTCACCCATGCCCTAACCCGTTTTCTTTTCCCCATTCTTTTCCTCTCCACCGTTGCTCATCCTTCTCTTCCCATTCCCTCAACCCAACCCATTCTTGGGCGTGCTCCTCCTTCTCTTTCCATTCCATCTCCTCCCCTGCTTTGCGACACCCATTCCCTCAACCCAACCCCTTCTTCGGCCAAGCTCACCATCTACCCACACCAAACCGAAACCCACCCCAAATCCTTCATCAAACTGCTGGGTTCCTCCATGCTTCATCATCTTGCTGCATTTCCATCAGGTAACTTGTTCTCTCTTACTTTGTTTTCTTTTTCAGATATAGAATAATTGGTTGTTAATCCTGGTACTAGTTGATGCCTCTGAATAGAAATGCTTTTAGCTTTCTAATTGTAATCTCACATCTCGTTTTACATTCTCGGTTCATTCTGATTTGGGCTGGTCTGATGCATTGGACTTCATGCATTTGGTGATTTACATGCTACCTTTGCCTATGATATGTTCCTCTGGTTTGGTTCTGTTTTATCTTATTAGCTTTGTCCTTGCATATGAACTTCAATTACTTGTGATGGTCTGATCTTGTTTTACTACATATACCCTGTTGTCTTTGCATTACCAAATTTACCCACCCTGAATTACATTTGGTTCCCCCTTGCATTACTTTGAATATCATTCACCATGGGTCCCAAAAGAGCCCGAACAGGGCCATCTTCCTCCCACTCCCACCAAACACGTAGAGGACGTAATCAACCGCCACCCCAACTTCCACATCAGATTAACCAGTATGGTATTGAGTGTGTTGACGATAGTCAACGGACCTGATACGATACCCTAGTACGACGGGGAATGCTGAGTACTCGATATCTAGATGAGGAATGTTTGGAGCGCTTAGGACTTTTACCTGACATCCACTACCTTGTTGACCGGATTGGGTGGAACACCTTTCTAACCCACCAATACCCTAGAGCCACATTAGAGTTTCTCAGTTCTATTCAAATAGTACTGTTTAGGGGTCTGAATGTCCATGAGGGTCAGGTCAACTTTAGACTGTTTAACCGTAGCTTTAACTTAAATTTAACAGAATTTAATGCACTGTTTGGCCTCACTCCAGAGGGAACTAGATCAGTACCCTCAGATTTCCTTGCTAATATTTTTTATAACTCAATTACAATTGAAGGCCAATACATTGCATCAACTTCCAAAGCATCTTTTATTTGCAACCCCACCCTCAGATATTTACAGCGTCTTATGGGACATACTGTTTTCGGTAGGGCAGAGAGCGATGGGGTTGTAAATCTTAGAGAGCTTTATTTTTTATATGCTATGGTAAACAGTACCAAAGTAGATACTGGAGCCTTTATGGCTCACCAGATGGCTAGGGTCAGCGGTGCTATGAATGGGAAGGTAGTCATTGGCGGCTTGATTACCGCCATTACTAGAGGGTTAGGATTTGAGGCCAATCTCCAGGGCATGCAACCAGTAGGGGGTAGCAACAGGATTGACTTAAAATCCTGCTTGAATATGAAAGTTGTTGTTAAGCAAAATACTGAATACTGGTTGTATCTTCGAGGCAACAAATTATTCACCCTCCCTAACCCTTCTAGAACAACAGTCCAAAATAGGGCAAACTGGATCTACCTTTTAGAGGAGGATAAGGATGATGAGGAGATTCCCACTGAAAGGGATGACTATCCACTTGAGCCACTTTTGGCTCTTCCCCCTCCACCCCACTCCCATTTTACTGATCATGCAGGAACGTCATCTGCTCCACCCGAGGATCAGCGTTCCTTTTCTTCTAGGTTAACCTGCATTGAAGCCGAGCAGCTTTCACAGATAGCCGTCCTGCATGCCATGCAGACCGAGCAACAATCTCAAAGATCAACCCTGCATGCCATGAAACACTCCATCCAAAGCATGCAAGGTATGATGCAGGCATGGTACACTTGGCACCTAGGCCAGAACCTACCTCCTCCTCCACCAGATGACCAGTGACTCCGTAAGTTCCTTCTCCCCTTTGCCTATTTTCTCCACTACCTATGACATTGAGGACATTGTCTGATTTAAGCATAGGGGAGTGTACTTGATATTGTCTGAGCTTATGATATGCACTGGTCATGTTTATTTGCTGAGTTAGTTTCTCTTTACATGTATATATTGTACATACTGCATTCCTTTTGTCTTGCATTCCACATAGTTACTATTCCCATGATAGACTGGTGTAGTATAAGCTGATTTTAGCTCATAAATATGTGATGCACAATAGAATATGAAATAGGTAGCTATTGTTTTAGTCTCCCTTTTCTAGCATTAAACCTCTAATTTTTCAAAAAATATCTCTCTATTGTGCTGTAAATTGTATGCTTAGGTTGATTTTTCACACTATGAGAGTGTGAAGGTAAGGAGAGGTGAGAAATGAGGGTATGTGAAACCCAAAAAGTTTTCACTCTGAGTACCTCCTTCAAGGCACCAAAAAGGCCTTAGTATGAGTACCTAGATGCCGTTACCCTAGTGAGATGGGGTATAAAATGCACTCACCGCATATTTCTATGATAAAAGAGAAAGAAAGATAGAAAAAGAAAAGAAAAGAAGAAAAGAGAAGATGTGAAATAGAAGAAAATTAAAAAAATAATAGAAATAAGGGTAAGGCAATAGAGGGAGATCTAAAGGATGAGGTAGCTTACTGGAGTTTTTGAAAACCAGTCTGATGCATACAACCACTGGTTATAATAGAAAAAGGTATATAGTAGAAAAATTCCTAGTTTGGTCTTAGAAGAATAGAGACTATTTGATTACTGTTTATTCATATATCTATTGTGTGCACATGGATTGAGTGAAAAATTATCTATATTGCATTATTCTATCTTGTGGAATCTGATTTTATCCTTCTCCCCTTTCCTTCTATTTTGGCATGTTATTTGCTTGAGGACAAGCAAAAGTTTAAGCATGGGGGAGTTGATAAAGGGGAATTTTGAGTGCTTATAGGTCATATTTTGTCCCCTAATTCATAGTAACTTGTGGATATTTTTATGCTTTTGGCTATACTTTATTCTGGGTACTGCTGTAGTTCATTTTGTGATTTCAGGAGAGTAAAAGTAGCCAAGAGGCAAGAAAAAGCAGTCATGGAACGACCCTAAAAGATCTAGAATATGCTGAGGAGGAAGCAAGGAGGCTGCACGTCAAAAATCATGAAGAAAGGAGCACTACAGCCTGAAGCACGGCCTGGCCGTGCTTGTTGTCCTGCAACACTGCCAGGCCGTGTTCTGTGTAGACAATGCCGCAATTCCCCAAATTCCATCCCGAAGCACGGCTAAGCCGTGTCTTGGGACACGGCCGTGCTGCGGGTCTGCGAGCTCCGTGTTTTTTAGGGTTT
Organism: Gleditsia sinensis; assembly: GCA_037074535.1. Taxonomy (NCBI): domain Eukaryota; kingdom Viridiplantae; phylum Streptophyta; class Magnoliopsida; order Fabales; family Fabaceae; genus Gleditsia; species Gleditsia sinensis. Next base: position 36,488,586 of record CM073465.1, read on the forward strand.
TGGCCGTCGAAATTGATGTATAAGCTGGGGGATGCGCAGCTGAGACCAGGGGGACCGTAGGAGACACTTGGAAATCACTTTCTAGCCTTAGGAAACACATTTAGACTAGGTTTTTACATATATCATTGATGATTTTGATGTTCTAGAGTAGATTTTACTGCATTGAAGGTTGTAATTCATCTGAACTTTTCTGCATACTAGGTTATATCCTTTTACTTCAGTTCTTTATCTCTTCTTCTACCTCCATTCATTCTCTTGAGATTGTATCAAACTATCATGGTTAATTTAATGATTATGAATTTGGTTTCTGATTCTATGATGTGTGAGTAGTTTTTATCTAGGGTTTCGGTAAACTCAATTGTGATACAAAGATATTATGCCTATGATTTGAATTATGAAACCCTAATTGTAATTTGGACTAGGTTGTTTTGGATTGATTATTGTATGCTTGAATTAGTTGATGGAATGCCTGATCACTAATCTATCACGTATTAGGTATTTAATCGATGAACTGAAGGGTGAAGATTAAAACCGGAATCCAATAGTTAATTAGGGTTTTCTTAATAACGAAAGTAGTTTAAGATAATCTAGGCTTGAATCAATTAATGGGAACGAGAAAACCGATAAGTTGCATTCTATGGTTGGCATAAAGCTTAATGGACCTAGGTTGACTAAGAACCACGAAAGTAGGTAAGTTGATTAACCTAGGTACGATTGGTAATGTTTGAAAGAGATTACTAATTAGTTTAGGCTAAACCATCCCCAAATAATCTAGACAATTGCAATTAGGGGTAAATAACAGTTGTTGAGTATTACAAGCATGGTGAACCCTAACCCTAGGCTTAGCTTAATTGGTTACTTCGACTTGTTTAATTGCGATATTTGCCCATCATATTATATCGATTTAGATAGCACTTTTTGTGAGATTCTGGTAATTGGCATTGTTCTCTGTGGGACACGACCAGTACTTGCCGGACTAGCTACAGCTACGCTGTCCACTTGCGGTATTTAGTAAAACACACGTAACAAGCTTAGGGTGGCAAACTATTATTTCTCCCTTTCTTTTTGCATACCTTCAATAGTAATATGGTTTTACTTTCTTTTAATATGAGTGTTGTTGTAAACGTAGACTTAAATATATATTTTTATTTCTTTATTAGTATTATAAATATTTTAATTTAATTCACCTTATTTAAAATTAAGTAATGTTGTTCTTCTATTTTTTTTTAAAAAGTTGCCATTAAAGTTTTCGTTCATAGGTTTGTTATTTTTTTAAAAAAATAGACATGATCTTTGGCCTAATAAGAAGGGAAAATATGGTATTGCTTTGTATACAATGACAACTATAAATAAAGATCAATTTCTTAGGAAATTAAAGAATGTTACTACCCATAAGCTTGTTGTTCAAGTGATAAGTGAAGTTGAGTTTAGTAGTAGAAGAGCTTCTTTAATGTTAAGGGTTTGAGCCTGCATTTATAGGGAGGGGTAGCCTCAATACTCTAAGCGAAATTAATCGTATACCAAAGGATTTAATGATACCCATGCAAAAAAAAAAGGATTATGATTGCTTGGACGATTAATCTAACAACATTTCTAGATGAGGTAACCTTAAACACCATAAGTTTTCAGGATTGAAGAGTCATGATTCTTACATTCTTATGAAGCATTTGTTACCATTTGCAATTAGGAATGTATTGGTTGTTAGTCAAGTGCGTGCAATTATGGTGGATTTATGCTCCTTTTTTAGACCCCTCTATGGAAAAGTAATGAGTACAATTGAACTTGATATGCTTAAAGAGTGAATTGTAGGTTCAAATCCTAAGAGATGACATTATGGAGAAGGTTAGAAATCATAATCACTCTAAGTTTTGAAGAGAATCAATCTCACACCAATACCTATACGGATACCCTTGGTTCTCACACAAAAAAGAGAGAGCGAATTGTGTTAGCATTGTGTCACTTATAAATGTTATTCCCGTCGTCATTCTTTATGATGCATTTCATTGTTTATTTGGTTGATGAAGTGAAGCGTGAAGGACTCGCACTTTATCAATAGATATACATTAAAGAGAGATAAGTGTTATTTATTAAAATTATTTCGTGTATATTGAAATTATTTTCCTAATAAGTCCCTAAACACATTAAGTGTTATTAACTTTATAGTTATTTAGGAATTTGAAGTCTTATGTATGTAATAGGAAATAACCAAAAGGATCTATGGGTAAAGGACACATAGCTGATGAATGTCTCATATTCTTATCAAGGTATTTGGATAGAATTAAGACAAGATTTAATCGACTTAGTTGTGTTAATGATGAACCCAATAATGTTGAATCGAATGCAATAGAAACTTTGTTTTCTTAAATAGACAAACTAGTGGGAAGTTCTTCATATTTCAATCTTACACCCACAGGAAAACATTAAACCTATTAACATGTGTTGATTGATAGTGAACAAGTCACTAAATTTATAAAGCAAGTAAATCGAAATATTTGATTTAAATATTTAATTTATTCAACATTAAATTTCTATGTTGATTTTGTAATCCAATGTAGGGAATTCAAAGTACTAACTAAGAAAAGGCTAAGGAATTGAATGTGTTATTCTATAATTGCTTTAATGATAGTACATAGGGAATTTGCTTCATGGTTTCATGAGTAAGTAACATTGATATTTTCATTTTAAATTGTGAGTTTAATTACATGTATAACGAAACTAGTGGTATTCTTTATAGATTATGAATGATTAGAATGAAGACCATTTAGATAATATCATTTATCTTGCCCAAGGCCCACTTACATAAGTTAGAAGGTTTAGTGCATATAACGTGAATGGTTTTAGGATTTGTACTCTAGGACGGGAAGAAGGGGTGAAAGCTCAAAATAATCGAGTATTTGGCCCTTTTGGTTTGATAGTTATGGAAGCACCAGTGTTAATTTTATAACATTTAGAGGTATTCTGTATTATGAAAAATTAAAAGATATTATAGAGTTGAACTATTATGATTAGCTCAAGATTGTCATGTTCAAATGTAAATGGGCTAATACAATAACAACAGTTGGATTGAAAAAGGATGCCTTTGGATTTGACTTGGTATTTTTTAATCGCTTTATACATGCTAGTGAGCATAAAGATAATAAACCTTATATTTGGGCTTTAGATCTCAAATGAAATATTACTTAGAGCATGCATTTTATAAAGATTGATGTATTCCTTTACATTTAAAACCAATACTTATTTGACAGAGGATAAGAAGTTGAAGTGTGTCTATGAGAATTAGCCATATTTGTAACAACAATTAGGCATTTTTTTTGGATGATACTCAAAATATGACATTGGCAAGGGATGTTGAAACTGATGATGATAATACTAATCATATTATAGCCGATAATGAAAATACCCATAAGTAATATTTAATTATAGCCATCCAAATACTATATTATCAATTTATTGTTAATGCACCTTGATATTTATGATTCCTTATATTCTATGTATTATTGATATTTATTAAAATTTTGCAATTATGATAAGGACTAAAAGATATAAGGATTATGTTAGAGAAAGTAAAGATACAATGTTTGTTGATCCTCTAACACTAGTGCTAATGCCTACTTTAGCACTAATGCCATCACTTACATCAATATCAATGGTGACACATTATACACCAATAATGCCACCATGTTCTATAGCATTATCCTCGATGCCTACTACAACATTAGCATCGACCCTTCCTACATTAGCATTGACACCTCCTCATATAGTGTCCCCTGACAACATTAATGTCGACTTTAACTTCAGTATTAGCATCGACCCCTCCTACATTAGCATTGACACTTCCTCATGTAGTATCCCCTGATCCTATCAATCTTGCCTCATCTAACACCTTCATTTGAAGATTCATCACACTCATTAACTTCGTCTAGGTGCTAATCTACTAGATATTGAATATATATATGTGTGTGTGTGTGTGTGTGTGTGTGTGTGTGTGTGTGTGTGTGTGTGTGTCATAACCCCCACTGGAGTGGCACATGACTTGCACAGTGAAGGCTTAGCCTAACTCGTATGCCTTAAACACACAAGTAAACAATTGAGAAAAATACAATCACAAAGATGTGCATAGCGATGCATAATGTTATCCATGATATCTATTATTGCTTTAGGCCATAATCCCTACAGGGGTTTCTTTGATATACACAAAACCATCATTTCACAAAAACCAGATTACATAGGGAAGTAAGGATCCAACTTGTAGTCCATGGAGTTATTCTAGAATATAATAAATCCAAAATGTTTACAAAACATAAAACCCTTAGAAACAAAATTGAGCTCACCATTGGTGTATTATGACTCACTGTCTTAGAAGAGTTGGTTTAGACTATTGAGTGCAATTTGAAAATATAAACATGAAAATAGTGGGTTAAGAAACTTAGTGAAAAGATAACCCCTGCTATCAAAGAAATATGACAAGTAAGCCACAAGTTTTTCATAAAACCAAATAATTAGAATGGATGCATAGTAAATCAATAAAACATAGGTTATAGGTTAATCCATCAAAACTCTAAAGAATATCAAAACATTGAATTTCCATTATGAACTCACATAAAGTCATTTAATAAATTTTATATATGAAAATAGCTATTTATTGGAGGACTCTACATTATAACCAATTTTGATATTCTTTATGAGGTAGGAGCCTATAATTTTCATTAGGTAAAAGCCTATAATTTATAGTTCAAGGTACACCAATGCTAGTATCTACTGCTACTAGCTGACATTATTTCTAATTTAGTTTCCTCCAAAGGAAAAATAATGCATGAAGACACTTTTAGAGACATACAACTAGGTGTAAAAAAAAATGCTATGCACACCATTTCTCCATTGACTCAATGGGCTCACTAAAAACCCTTATTTCAATGTACTTGGCTTACCTTCTATTCTTTTTATACAATCACATCCATATCCATCAAGCTCCATATGGCTATGAACCATTACAAATCAACAATCTTTATAATCAAGTTTTACTCATTTATTAATCTTTCACTATCAACAATGTCAATGGAGAATTCAAGAAAAACTTGTCCTGCATACCTAAGGGTTCTAAGGATGAATAATGAATAACTATGCACCAATACCAAACTTTTAAATTTAAAACATTAAGAATCCATGAGAAATTTTAAGGAATTAATCAACCCTTCATTGAAACTAAAATCAAGTAAACTGACACTAGAGATAATGATTTCAATAAAAGTATATGAAAATTTGAAAAAAGAGAGTAAAGGTTTATAGTAGGTTTTATCTACTCACAATTCTCAGGTTCAAGGTAGGTGAAACCTAAAGATTAACTTCCAATGTCCAATTTGTAACAACTCCATTTAAAAAAAAATATTTGTAAAGTCCCATGAAGTCATTACTTCTTTACTTCTAACTATTTAACTCATAATAACATTTAATTAAATTAACCAAGCATAATTAAGGTTTATGGTATACTATTAACACTGATACAATTCTTGATTCACATACACACCATTAATTAAAAAGTCCGTAAAAAATTCAAACACATATATGTCTAAATCTTATTCATCTATGTTGACCATTTCCGAGGATATGGGTGTAGGTGGTTACACCTTCACCTTGATCTTAGCTAACTCGATCCATTGTACATTTAAAGCCGGTCATAGAGAAAATCTACATATTTAGTCTTCTGAACATGATATAGAAATATAGTGAGAATTAAATCCCAGTAGGTTCAACAATAAATCATAATTATTATTAATATAGCTCATCGTGTCATGTTCATTTGTATAAGCTACAACAAATGTCGTAGGTTACATGAATGCACTTTATCTATGCACATAAAAATCATATAGTAATGAAATGTATGGCATGAATAACTATTTTCAGAATATCATATTATGCCTAATAACTTATTTTCATATCAAGCTACCCCAGTTAGGGTGAGTACTTTCTACTCTTCGGTACAGGCTTTTCTCGCTCCATCCGATATGGCATACTTTCTATTTCTTTTCTCAATAGCATAATCATAGCCGTGAGTAAGGTGTCTCCTATTGGTGCACCACACGGAACGCCATGTGACCGTGTTCGTCTCTTTTCTTTTCACATTAATAGCCAAAAATATGATTTCAATAACAAGTATATTCATTATACTCACATGCCATAATTTATCATCAAAGCCTAATCATTACCAAAAATATTGGTAAAATGGAATCATGCCATGAATATAATCATTTTCAAATATCACTTTATAAAATATTTTTATACCAAAATTACACACTTAAGATGGTAAGGAGTTCATGCAATGACAATGGTTAGGGCATACACTAGTCATTTATTATTTTTATTTATAAGATTCTTCTACTTTCTTAAATATTATTTTCATCTCTTCATTTTCTTTATGCCTAACCTTTAGTCACCTTCTTCCTACTTACATCATTTCCAACATATGTTCTCATAAATATTATAGGGCATTCTTCTTCAATTTGGTTTCTAATATTATCCTATAGTTAATGAGGTTCATTTATGGTAGAAAAGTGTTGAAAATAAACTTTACCAGCTCCCAACACAACTTGGACGTGTTTTGTGTAACATCCTTAATTTCGTTTCTTTTATTGATAAAGGAACATAAAAAAAAATTTAATTAAGGAAATAAAATTTATTAGACAATATTTTAGATGTCTAAGGAAATATAGTCCTTAGAAATTATTCACCTTAGGTATATGCATAGAAAATGTTTCTAACATTAAGAGAACAAATAAAGAAGGAAAATCTAATAGGAAAGAAATTAGAAATAACATACTAAAGAGATGCAAAATTCTTGGATAAGGAAGATAAATTTTTAGAAACAAGTAAAGGTCTTAAACTTTCAAAGAACATTGAATTAGGGTAATTTTTCCTAATTCAAGAACTATAGTTACTAAGTTTAAAATCTTTACCCATACATTGGGCTTTTACCTATGGACACTTCATATAGAGTTTTTCCACTTCACATAAGTTTCTAGCAAGCCCATTGGATAACCTAAACAAGAAATTAAACATAAACTTGGACTAGGATATAGTAATTTCACAAATAGCCCCAAAATTATGAAAATGTGACTAAGCCCACCAAGAAAGGAAGAATTTTATCCAAAGCAAAGAAAATGGGTAGGACAAGCCCATAATGGGTAGGAATAAGCCCAAATCCAAGAGGAAAACTAAAATAAAATAAATTAGATGATGATATAATAATAAGAATAAAGATTAGGTTACATGGCATTAAGACAAAAACATATATATCCTACACTCATAATTTTAGCAAGTGGTATGATAATACATGGTATTAGGACAAAACATTCATAGCCCACACAAATAATATCAACCAAATAATGAAGATTCAAGGGCTAGAAATTTGCCACCTAAAAAGGCAAACCTATCATACTTGTTTAAGACAAAAGAAAATGGAAATGAATCCCTAAATCAAAGGGACCTTGTCCCATATCTTAAGAACATATTATCATAATTTTCAAAATACAAATCTCCTTTTCCTATGCATATCTTGACTAAGGAAGAGGAAGACAAGAACATAAGTTGTTTGTTTTCCAAAAATTCAACAAAGTGTATCCTAATTGTGATAAGGTAGACCCATGATCATGAAAGGTGAATTATTTGGTGGTCTATATAAGAAAACCCACCCTTACAACATTAGAATTTCGTCCAAGTGAGGGAGAGAAAAAAATAGAAGCAAGGTAGAGTGAGGAAAGGAGAGGAAGAAAGGAAGAAAGAGGAAGTAGAAGTCTAGAAGACTAAGTGCTCCAAGTAAGTTTAACAATATTTCTTTTTGAAGAAAATTTTTGAAACTTATAATATTTATATGAGATTTTGATCTTAGAACTTTTATGATTGGTCATGATGTTGCTATATCATGTTACATATTGATCTTGCATGTGATGTATGTTTGAATACTTAGGTTGGTGTAGATAGTTCTGCATGGTTATGGCTATGGGTGGCAGAATTTTAAGCTTCGGTATTTTAATTTCTGGGAACAATCTATAAGGAATTAAAATAAATGGTTAACATAAGAATTAAAGATATATGTGTCACGGATTTTTAGCCACTGGAATCATTCCATTTGGAGTCCATATGAGGTAGATATGGTCTAATTAGTAGTCAAAGGTCAGAAAATGAATCATCAGGGAAGAATATGTTAGGATAGCTTCGGTAATTTAATTTCTGGGAATTATTGGTAGGGAATTAAAATAAATGGTTAACATAAGAATTAAAGATATGTATGTCATGGATTTTTAGCCACTGGAATCATTCAATTTGGAGTCCATATGAGGTAGCTATGGTCTGATTAGTAGTCAAAGGTCAGAAAATGAATCATCAGGGAAGAATATGTTAGGATAGCTTCGGTAATTTAATTTCTGGGAATTATTCTTAGGGAATTAAAATAAATGGTTAACATAAGAATTAAAGATATGTATGTCATGGATTTTTAGCCACTGGAATCATTCAATTTGGAGTCCAGATGTGGTAGATATGGTCCAATTAGTAAGCCAAGGTCAGAAAATGGTTCATCAGGGAAGATTATGTTAGGACAGCTTTTGTATTTTAATTTCTGGGAATTATTTGTATGGAATTAAAATAAATGGTTAACATGAACCTTATATATCTATGTCTCATGGAAATATGCCCACTGGAATTATGCAATTTGGAGTTCATATGAGGTAGATATGATCCGATTAGTAAGCAGAGGTCAGAAAATGTTTATTCAGGGAAGAGTATGTTATTAATGTTTTAGTTTTTTTGAATTTCTGGCAATATTCTGTAGGGAATTAAAATAGCGCGCCAACATAAAAATTATAGATATATGGCTCATGGAATTTTACCAACTGGAATAACTCAATTTGGAGTTCAAATTTGAGAGATATTGTCTAATTAGTTAGTAAAGGTCAGAACCTAAACGAGAAGAAATAATACTAAATTTAAAGGAGTAATAACACCACAATATCATACTATTTTGTTGATATGATTAACATAATAGTTTTAGATAATTGTCTTAGCTTTTCATAGACACTAATATCATCTTAATCGGAGTTAAAATGAGAGAGTTATGCTCTGATTTATAAGCAAAGGCTGTGTTAAAAGTTAGTAAAATCTATTTTCAATATTTTTCTACCCTAGATGAATTTTTAAGGTAATAATAGAAATCAATTTGAGGAAAAATGCTCTATAAAATTTGTAAGAACATGTGTTGGAAATGATATAAGTAGAAATAAAATGACTAAATGCCTAGACATAAAGAAAATGAAAAGAATTATTCTAGTTACTGGAAAAAAATTGTGATTTGTGAAAAGTGCATGTCTAAGGAAAGCTCTGGCAAGGAAAGACTTGGTACTTAAGCGTGTCCATTAGTGACCCACCTCTCTTTTCTGGAAACTTTCCTGATGCGCTGTTTACAGACTACAATTACTATCCAGTTATCGAGGTATTAGTGTAAAATTTTGACATGGAAATATTTTATAAAGTGAAAATTAGAAAATGATTATATTCATGGCATAATTTCAGTTTACCAATGAATTTTGAGAATGATTATGTTTTGATACATTATGGCATGAGAATATAATGAGCATACTCGTTATTGGAATCATATTTTTGGCTATTAATATGAAAAGAAAAGAAATGAGCACGGTCACATGGCAATCCGTGTGGTGCACCAGTAGGGGACGCCCTACCAACGGTTATGATTATATTCATGAGAAAAGAAAGAGAAAGTGTGCCATGTCGGACGGAGCGAGATAAGCCCGTACCGAAAAGTAGAGAATACTTACCCTGACCGGGGTATCTTGAAGTAAGAATAAGTTGATAGCCATCATATGAAATTCGAAAAAAATAGTTATTCATGCCATACATGTCATAACTGTATAATTTTCATGTGCATGATAAAGTGCATTCATGTGACCTAAAGATATTTTCTATAGTTTATACAGCTGAACATGACATGATGAACTATAATGGTAAATTATGATTTATTGTTGAACTTACTGGGATTTAATTCTCACTATATTTCCATATCATGTTCAGAAGAATAAATATGCAGATATTCTCTATGACACTTATTATCTCTGTACGTTGGATCGAGGTGCCCTACCTTGGGCAACTTCCAGTTATTTCAGATATAACTGTCGTAGATTTAACTGAGATTCCGGTGGACGTGCCACCCGAACCAGTGTCCCCGGAAATAGTCGATATAGATGATTAGAACTAATATGTATCTTTGTACAAATGTTTGTAAAATAATGGTGTGTAGTTTGTAAAATAATAGTGTGTATGGAAACTCAGTATTGTATAAATTAAATAAATGTTATATTGAGTTAAGTTGTAACGAGGTAATAACTTCATGGTATTTTTAAAAAAAAAAATTACATAAATGGAGTTGTTACATTTTGTAACACAGCCTGGCCATTTACTGTAACACAGCCATGCTCTAGGCTTCAAAAATCCCTTTCCCGCACCGAACACGGCCTGACTATGTCCTAGAATACGGCCATGCTCTATGTTCTGTTGTCCTCTGATGTAGGTTTTCGTCCAACCTGACCTTCTCTCACTAATTAGAGCATAACTCCCTCATTTTAACTCCAATTGAGGTGATCTTGGTGTAAATTTAAAGATAAGACAATCCTTTAAAACATTTATGTTGAACATTTTAGTGAAATCTTAAGCAATTTTGGTGTTATTACTCCTTCAAATTCAATATTATTTTTTCTCGGGTAGGTTCTGACCTCTACTTACTAATATGACCATATCTCCCTCATACGGATTCCAAATTGAATTATTCTAGTAGCTAAAAATTCTTGATACATATATCTATATTTTTTTATCATTTATTTTAATTTCCTACATATTTTTCCCTGAAATTCAAACATAAAAACTTACCAAACAGATTCTTCCCTATTTAACTAGTTTCTGACCACTGCTTACTAATCTAACTATATCTCCCTCATATGGAATCCAGATTGAGTGATTCTAATGGATAAAAATCCATGAGACATATATCTATATTTTTTATGTTATCTATTTCTTTAAAGTTTCTACATATTTTTCTCCAAAATTCAAACATAGAAGCTTACCTACCTTTCATGGAGGGCTTGACCACAATTTCAGGATTTTTGAGCTATTGATCCAACCTCTATATCCTAGTCCAAGTCTATGTTATATCTCTTGCTTGGACTATCCATTTGGCTTACTAAAAACTCATGTGAAGTGGAAAAACTCTATATGAAGTGTCCATAGGTGAAAGCTCAAATGTTTGGGTGAAGATGTTAAACTTAGAAACTCTAACTATTGAATTAAGAAAAATTACTCTAATATAATCTTCTTGAAATTTTAAGAACTTTACTTACTTTCAAAAATTTATCTTTCTTACCTAAGAATTTTGCCCCTCTTTTAGGACGTTATTTCTAATTTTTTCTATTAAATTTTCTCTCTTTACATATTCCCTTATTGTTAGAAACATTTTTTATGTATACACATAAAGTGACGAATTTCTAAGGCTTATATTTTCTTAGATATCTAAAAATTGTTTAATAAATTTTATTTCCTTAATTAAATATTTATGTACCTTTATTAATAAAAGAAATGAAATTAGGGATGTTACTCAATTGACCAAACGAGCTTCAACTCTTATCAAAGAAGGTCTTAAAACCTATATATTAACTTTGAAACGTCAAATTCTATATATAACACAAAATTAATGTTCATGTCATCCTGAAACACTATTCACACCGGCTAGAGAGTTACCCTATGCATGTGAAACGTTTGATTTGAGCAATTTAAGCATTTCTAAGACTACCTATTGTATTAGTTTCATGATTTAAGGCCTCTAAGCATGCTTATTTAAAGCTTATCTCTTTAGGGCTTGTTCCTCTAAATTTTTGGCAACACTTCAATTACTTTCTAATGAAACCAATCGGTGAGAATCGAAGCTCTTTTCCCCACGAGTCCAACGATACTCTCAGTTCTACAAACAAAAGGTTAGCTTGTGAGATATGGTAGAGAGAAGGTGATATTTCTAGAGATAAAAGGAGAAATGTAGAGAGGAGAGATAGAGAGGCTTGGGGAAGAAGAAAGGCACAAGAAGATTTTTATAAAACCAAGGGCATTTCAATCATTTTGCCTGTCGCCATGATGTGATCTATTCTGGATTCTTAGAAATCAAACTTCTGAAGTTGGCGTCATGACATAGCTTGGAAGGCATTGTGATGGTGAAGATTCTAGAAAAAAATATGAGATTCTTGGTTAGGCCGTTGTGATTGAAAAAGGGCAGTGTTGTGATGGTGTTGATTCTATTTTTCATATTGAGTTTTTGGGAATTTTTTCATCACGACAATGAGCCTTTTGTTCAGTTTTTCATGTTTGGCGTTCAATCATCCCAAAATCTCCTAAATTCCACCCTATCACATCCAAATAACAACAACAATTGCTAAAATTAGCCAATACATTTTATTTAAGAGCGAAATATAAGGAATCAAATATGGGGTTATTACAATATATATATGTTAGCCCTATAGTTCTATGTCATAGGTTTTAATTATGACAAATGCGTTGTAAGTATATTAGTAAATGTGCTTATTTAATTACTATGCCCTATGTATCATTATAACAATTAATATGCAATATCTTATACTTAATCATGCTTTATGCACTAACTATGATATACTTGTAATATATATGCAATAGGTCTTGAAAAATGTTATATATCTTATACATTGGATATATGCTTCCAAACATTTTGTATGCATGAGAAAATTTTTTACGTTATAGAACATCATTGAATAATTCATATTGTTCTTTTGACTAATTACTCCAAATTAAATATCTTTCTGTAGGATGGTTTAAAGTAAGAAAAATTAGTATTGCAATGAAGAAGACATAATATCAACATCATGCTTAATTGATATGTGCTACTGCAAGTATCCAAAAATAAATACCTTACCCTTATAAAAATAAATGTCATAGCAAGAGTAAGGGTCAAACCCAAGAAGAATGCTCAATTGGAATTTATAATTTGTGAATATAAACAGTGACTTGTTTTTCACAAAAAATTAAATAGATAAATCAAATGATAAAATATGAAAATTGTAATAAAATATCATATTAGCATGCATTCGTTAGGTCTACTTCCACCATTAGAGTATTACATTGATAATCGATACAACATGCTCAATTCAATTAAGATCTTCGCTATTAGAATTAAATCCAATCCTTCCTTAATTTTAGCTAATTAGACAAACGATCTAATTAATCCTAGTTGCTAAATAACCTTATTCAAGTGTCTAAGATTTAACCTAGCAATTGCATGAAGATTTAGAAGGATAAATAAAGCTAGACAACATAAGCACAAGCAGTTGCATTTAAGCTAGTTTAATTTTCTTCCTAATATTAGTAATTTTTGACGCAACAAACTACTAATCCTAGTTTCTTCACAATTTAGAGGGGTTAAATGATTATGAATTTAATATCTAAAGTAGCACAATAGATTATACTCATTCAATTAACTAGAAGACCCTTCCAAAAATTAAACAAGAAAAAGATAAAGATAATCACAGAAAAACAATTCAATATCCAAATAAATAAACTAAATAAATGAAGATCAAGAACTTATCGTACAGGAAGATCATACTATGAGGTTTTAGTAACTCCCAACTAATACAAGAGAAATTAGTCACACATGGCTAGGATAAACATCAAAATAAACTAAGAAAGAAGAAAGAAAACTAAAGGAAAGCCTTTAAAAATTTGCCCTAAGGAGATGCCAAAGACCACAAAGGAACCTCCTTTAAAAGATACCTCTCACAATTTCTCTTTAGCTATTTATAGAAAAAGAAAACCATTTTGTCACCCTACCGTCATGGTGCTAGGGTTTTAGTGTCATGATGGTGCCATTTCTACCGAATTTGTGAATTTAGGGTTTCCTCTTGTCATCGTTGAGATATAAAGCCACCGTCGCGACACTTGAGGCTTTGGAATTTCTAATGCTACGAGCTTCTAGCATCATGACGTTGTAATCCCATTATTGTGATGTTAAGCCTTCTATTTTACTTTTTCAGTTATGGGCGTCGTGATGGTGGGAAGCCACCATCGCAGCACTAAGCGTTCTATTTTGATTCTCCATAATTTTGTTTCTTTTTATTAATTTGTTATTCATTTTTCACTTTCTTTCTTCTTATAAGACAAAACATAAAATCAAATAAGTTCCTGACTTATTTTACTTAAAAACTTATAAAAAGTTCGATTGAAGATACTTAATTTGTGAAGAATTATTCACTTATCAAATACTTCCAAACTCAACCTTTTCTTTGTCCTCAAGCAAACTAGAACTAAGATAAAATTAAAAAAAGAAAAAAAATTATATAATGAATTGTTAGCTTCTTAATCTCTTGCCTCAGAGAATTCAAGACATGTGCAGCTTAGGAAAAATTGCAAAAAAAAGCACAGTTATGTATAAATTTAACTCGAATGAAATATATATTTTTTCCTTTTGAATCTTGAGTGTGTGTGTAACCTTCAATTAAGAAAACTCATGCATTTGGATGAGTTTATATAACTTAAAAATTTAAATTCAAATATCTAGTTAGCTTAGGTTTTGGGAACTCCATAAGCTTATTTTTCATGCCATTCTCCACTAATGTAGGCCCTTTACCACATATAGGATCAATAAGGTTTCCTTAAAATTATAATGTGATTGGGGTAAAAGGTAAATTAAAAGGACAAGTTAGGCTTTAATCCACTCAACGACACATGATTATTTTATAGTCCTTTCTTGAGCTTTCCTAAATTTTTAAGGAAGTTAACCCCAAACTCATTTTTTTCTATCCCTTTCTTTCTATAAAAAATATATTCATAGTTTCCTTCATTCATTCCCTTCCTTAGTCATGCTTTTTCTTTTGAATTTCATATTTTCAATTTCTTTCTTTCCTTGCTCTACCCTTCTAACTTTTTATAATTAAGCTTTAATGATATTTCTAATATAACAATCATGTATAGGAATGAATATGGCAAAGTTATGAGGAAAAATATATTTGAATTTCAGCTTAGAAGATTTATAGGTATGAGAGAAAAGTTTAATTATGCTCAAAATTTGGGAACTAGGGATATTATAATAAATGGGTAGGATATAAAGGCTCAATCTATCAAATAATGCCTAAATCATTTCCTAAATATGATGTTAGTCTAAGATTTCGTCTCAAGTAGCATTCATATAAGTTTTAAAGTCCTTATTGAGATCATAAGAATATTTTTATATCATATAATTTTTCTCTAAATGCTAGATAAATTAAATGTTCAAGGCTAAGTGCTCAATAATTTTCAGGAATCTCAAGTAATTAACAAATTTCATGAAGAGTCAAATTGACACATAAAATGTAATTTTTCTTCATTTTTCAAAAGCTAAAAATTTTAAACTGAGTATAATCATTAGCTATTAGTCTAACAGGCCATTCAAAACATAATTTGCTTGCACAATCACACACTTACTAATGAATTAAAGATACTAAAATTGTGAAAATAAAATATTGGATAAAATTCAAGCATTCAAGTAATTCAATGCAGTACAATTATCTAGATTTTCAAGGTATAGTTATCCCAAATTTTAAATTTCATACCTCACCCCCTACTTAAAGTTTACATTGTCCCCAATGTAAAAATAAAGACAATAAAACAAATAAAATTAGAGCTCAAAAGACTTTCTTGACTATATGTCCTTATCCCCATTTTGGTCCATCAGGTAGTCTTTAACTCTAATGGTTGGATGCTATGGAAACGCTAGAGCTGGTGGAAACTACACTGTATCTCCAAGTGCTTGGGCCAGTGTAGTGATGCACTCTTTCTAATGTTAGCCCAAAAAGGTGAAGTAGGTCATCATATCCCTCCAAAGGGTCTTAATTCACTCCCAAAACTCATCAATAGTATGTAGTGTCTGAGCTGGCCTTAGCCTCCTCTATAGCTAGTTCTGTTGGTGCCCTCTTAGGTTTCTTGTATTTAAAAATATTAGTAGATGTGATCCTCCCTAGAGTCCCACTATACTCCAACTCGTCTACATAATATTGTAATTAGTTCAAAGATGAACATGCCACTAGATTTGGCATAAATATAGTTGAGAATACTCTCATGGATCAATTTGCCCATATTCGTTGAGTATCCCTACATGAGTGCATAGATGAGGCCCGTTCTAGCCTCACATCATTGACATGTGAAACAATTGTTATCCTAGTGGGCTTTGGAATTTAAATATAATTCTTGCATTATGAGTACTACCCCTACTTGGGATTGTTTATAGAATGCTTCTCATCATCAATTGATTAAACTCTGTCTTAATGGGAGCTGCTCATTAGAAAGCTCAAATCCTCTTTCCTGTAAAAGTTATTTGTTTATAACCATCTTAATATGGTAATTATAAAAATCTTTGTTTACAAAAGGCATACAAAAAAAGTTAATTGTTGTTTTGCCCTTTTCTTTCTCTTTGAAGTACTAGCTTAGGATTTGGGTGCCATTAGTCTGGTTAAAAAATGTTTGAGAATTAGGCTTAAGGACTAGTGCTGAGCGTGTCTCAGTATAAGTGTCAGGATTTCTTGCGAATTTTAGCAAACACTTGGTGGGCAATTAAACATTTATGGTTTCGAAATTCTCAATATTAACTTCAATCTCCCAAATATATGATAACCAATCTAGATAATGCAATAAAAAGCTCCATACAATTCAATTTCAGGCAAAACACAATTATAATAGCCCTAATGTTTCCTCAAAGGACCATGACAATTATGGGCTTAAAGGGAAATTTCTTAGCCTTACATATGGGTTCTTGGTAGAATTCGCATTAAGGGGCCAAAATTCCCTTAAATTGGATATCTCTTGGTGGATTTTGGCAATACATGATCATTTGGGTTCTTGGGGTTTCTCAGGTGTTTTAAGAATGCCTAAGCCTCACGTTTCCCTCTTTTTAATTTTTTTTACTCTTCAACATAGCGTCGTGACACTAGATCTTTACGCCTACAACGCTAAGGGTTTTGGAAATCTAGAAAAGATTTTTGGATTATTAGTGTCATAGCTTTATAATATTGCAGTCGCAACTTTAATATTTTTGGATTGCCAGAGTTACGATGCTGGCTCTTCGAGAATTTTGGAATTTTTGTCCTAAAATGCTGGAGTCGTGATGTTCAAATAGCACTATCACGATGCTAGACCCTTGGAAAAGATTATAAAATTTTACAAGTTTTATTAGTAACATTATTAATATATCTAGATGTATACCTACCATTGGGTTGTCTCCTAGTTAGTGTATTTGATTATTGTCGTTGACTTGACTACAAGCTCCCTTAAACTAGGAGGATTATGGTCCTTTATTTCCACTTTGATCTAAGATAATTTGGAGGGTGCTAGGTTTAGATGTTGATTTCACCACGATAAAAGATATTATTGACAAACATGGTCTTAGTCAAGTGAGAGCTCCACTTACCTAGAAATAAACTAAGTTTTGCATGGTATGTGGCATCATTCCTAATTTTATATTTTTAAGTATCAACCAATTTAGGTAATTGCTTTACTTTGTCCTTAAGTATGTCATGATGCTTAGAAGGGTCAATTATTTTAAGATTTATAGTGTCCCTTCTTATGGCTAGCTTGTGCTTATTTGGAATGTGTACAAGCTTCTCTCCATATAGTACATTAAATTCATTGGAGATGACCACTGTGGTTGTTCTCCAACGTTTCCATGCTTTATGCGGCTAGGAAAATGTTGCAATTTTGGCCTTGATTCTTGCAAAATAGAGCTAGAAAGGTTTTCATTATAGATTGACAAATTAATATGAAGTTCCTTACCTAAGTTTTGCAAAGGTAGAGCATCTTTTGATGCAGGCTCGATTTTCTACACTTCAATTGCTCCTCAACCTTTTCTTCAATAAACATAGTAGTAGTTTGAGGTACATTGTCATTATTGAGAGCATAAGTTCTTGTTGTTGTTTTAATTAAAACTCACAAGCGTACGAATCTATTGGAGTGTAGATTTAGTGGTATGAGAAGTCGATCCCACAAAGATTACTAATTAAAAGAAAATTTATTTTAGATCCAAAATAAATATTTCTAACCTAGTTGCCAATATTTTCTTTTGTGAGAAAGATTTTGAACAAAGTATGCAAGAAATAAACTACTGAAATTAAATAGGAATGTATTCAAAGTAAAGAAACATGCTAAGGTTAGGGGACCCACTCTTGATATATCAAATAAAAATAAATTTTAACTCTTTTATTACTCAAATGCAATCCTCACATAAATGAGGTTCCCTTCGGAAGATATGTTAATTTAAACTCACTTTGGTTTACATATGAAGTGTATTTTCCTTCTTTTTATTGTGTTACTTGTAACAACTCCATTTTTTTTACATATATACATATATATGTTTTTAAAATTCCACGAAGTCATTACCTCTTTACTTCTAACTATTTAACTCATAATAACATTAATTTAAATTAACCAAGCATAATTAAGGTTTATGGTATACCATTAACACTGATAAAATTTTGGGTTCACATACACATCATTAATTAAAAATATCTATACAAAAATCAAACACATATATGTCTACATCTTATTCATCCATATTGACTAGTTCCGAGGATATGGGTACGGGTGGTGGTACCTTCACCAGGTTCTTAACTAACTCGACCAAACGTACGCTAAAAGTCGATCATAGAAAATATATGCATATTTAGTCTTTTGAACATGATATAAAAATATAGTGAATTTAAATCCCAGTAGGTTCAACAATAAATCATAATTATCATCAATAAAGTTCATCATGTCATGTTCATCTGTATAAGCTAAGCAAATATTTTAGGTCACGTGAATGCACTTTATCTATACACATGAAAATCGTACAGTAATGACATGTGTGGTATGAATAACTATTTTCATAATAACATATGATGGCTATGAACTTATTTTCATATCAAGCTACCCCAGTCAGGGTGAGTACTTTCTAGTCTTCGGTACGAGCTTTTCTTACTTCATCCAATATGGAACACTTTCTCTTTCTTTTCTTATTAATGTAATTATAGTAGTGAGTAGGGTGTCCCCTACTGGTGCACCACACAGACCGACATGTGATCGTACTCGTCACTTTTCTTTTCTTTTCATGTTAATAGCCAAAAATATGATTTCAATAACAAGCATGTTCATCATACTCACATGCCATAATTTATCATCAAAGCATAATTACTACAAAAAATTATTGGTAAAATGCAATCATGTCATGATCATAACCATTTTCGAATATCAATTTATAAAATATTTCCATGTCAAAATTACACACTTAAGATGGTAAGGAGTTCATGCAATGGCAATGACTACGGTATACACTAGTTATTTATTATTTCCATTTATAATATTTTCGTGTTCTGTGACATTTCCTTTATTATTCAACCATATCTCTCTCATTTGAACTTCAATTGAGGTAATTCAACCATATAAAAAGCTAGGACAATTAACTACAAATTTCATGTTTATCATTTCTTCAGATTCCTTACGAATTATTCCTAGAAAATTGAAAACAAATAGGTTTACATTTACCACCCTGGATTCTAGAATGATTCTGACATCTCCTCATTAATTAGCCATATCTCCCTCATATAGACTCCAAATTAAGCGATTTCAGAGCATATAGATCCATGAGACATATATCTATATTTATTATGTTAAAAATTTCCTTTAATTCCCAACAAATTTTGTCCAAAAATTCAAACACAGAAGCATACTTAATAGATTCTTCCTTGGTTAGCTAGTTTCTAACCAATACTTACTAATCTGACCATATCTTCCTAATATGGATTTGAAATTGAATTATTCTAGTGGCTAAAAATTATTGAGACATGTGTATATATATATATATATATATATATATATATTTATTTCATATTAACTATTTATTTTAGTTCTCTATAGATTTTTTTTTCAGAAATTCAAACACAGAAGCTTACCTAACATATTCTTCCTTGGTTAACCATTTTCTGATCTCTGCTTACTAATCAGACCATATCTCCCTCATTTGAACTTCAAATTGGGTGATTCTAGTGGCTAACAATCTATGAGATATATATCTACATTTTTTTATGTTAACCATTTCTTTTAATTCCTAACCGTTTCTTCCCAGAATTTCGAAAACAGAAGCTTCCTTGGTTACTCCGAAATCTAGTTTCTTAACCAAACCTTTCCTAAGGTTTTAGTTCATCATTTTATTCCTTTCTCTTCTATTTTCTTCCTAATTTACATCTAATCATATTCCATCAATTTTTCACCACATTCAAATAAACAAAATAGCAGCATAAAAGTCCTAAACGTTTTGCCATCCATAGCCATACCTATGTAGAACTTTTCACACCAACCGAAATTTTAAAAACATCCAACATATGCAAGATAACATGTAACATGATATAGCAACATCCATGACCAATCATCAAAGTAGCAAATATTGTAAATTTCATCAAAGTTCTAAGATCAAAATTCCATATAAATGTTACAAATTTCAAAGTTTTTGTTCAAAAAGAAATATTGTTAAACCTACCTAAAAATCTCCCTAACTCACTTAGTGAATTATTTTTCTTGTTTCCTCTTGAAGGAAGTAGCAAGATTCCTCCCTTCCCTTAACTTTTCTAGCAGCTTAAGCACTTAGTCCTCTAGACTTCTTCTTCTTCTTCTTCCTTGCTCTCTTCTCCTCTCTTTCTCTATTTTCCTCACTCTACCTTGCTTCTATTTTTTCTCTCCCTTACATGGACAAAATTATAATGTTATAAGGGTGGGTTTTGCTTAAAAAAACTATCAAGTTGTTCACCTCTCATAATCATGGATCTACCTTATCACAATTAGGATGTACTTGGTTGTTTTTTTTTTAGAAAGACAATTCATGTTCTTTTCTTCTTCTCCTTTAGTCAAGATATGTATAGAAAAAAAAATTTATATTTTGAAAATCATGATAAAATGTTCTTAAGAGAAGGGACAAGGTCACTTTGATTTAGGTATTCATTTTCTTTCTCTTTTGTCTCACTCAAGTATGATAGGTTTGCCTTTCTAAGTGGCAAAATTTTAGCTTTTAAGTCTCCCTTGTTTGGCTGAAATTATTTGTGTAGGATAAGGATGTTTTGTCATAATTCCATGTATAATTACCTACTTGTTGAAATTATGAATGTAAGATATATATGTTTTGTCTTAATTCCATGTATTAATACCAACTTGCTGAAATTATGAATGTTGGGTATAGATGTTTTGTCCTAATGCAATGTGACCTAATCTTGATTATTATTACACTACTATTTTCTCACATAATTCTTTTTTTCCTCTTGGATTTGAACTCATTCTTACCCATTTCCTTTGCTTTGGTTGACATTCTATCTTTCATGGAGGGTTTGGTCATATTTTCATAGTTTGTAGGCTATCAGTCCAACTTCTATATCCTAATCCAAGTCTATGTTTTATTTCTTGCTTGGGCTATCCTATTGGCTTGCTAGAAACTCATGTGAAGTGGAAAAACTCTATATGAAGTGTCCATAGATGAAAGCCCAATGTATGGGTGGAGATGTTAAACTTAGGAACTCTAGCTCTTGAATTAGGAAAAATTACCCTAATCCAATCTTCTTGAAATTTTAAGACTTTTACTTACTTCTCAAAAATTTATCTTCCTTACCCAATAATTTCGCCTCTCTTTAGTATGTTATTTATAATTTTTCCTATTAGGTTTTCTCTCTTTACTTATTTCTTTAATATTAGAAACATTTTTTATGCATACACATATGGTGAAGAATTTCTAAAGATTATATTTCCTTAGATCTCTAAAAATTATCTAATAAATTTTATTTCCTTAATTAAATATTTATGTATCTTTATTAATAAAAGAAACAAAATTAGGAATGTTATAGTACTAATAATAAAACAACTATTGTAAAATAGATTCAAGTATACACCGTGCCAATCATTATATTGTCTACAATAAATCAAAAATGATTCAAGTATTTATTATGTCAAAGATTATCTACAATGTATTAAGATTCACACTTTACAAAATAAAAGTGAAAAGATGTAAAAGGAAGAAAAATATAATAACAGATAGGTGGCAGAGTTAATAATAATAATATAAAGTAGTCAGTAAAATCAGTCATTAAGAAATAAAATAATAAGAAAATAACAATAGAGGGGTGATAAAGCCTTCCTTTAAAAAAAGAAAATAAGAAGAAAATAACAATAGAGGGGTAACAAAGCCATTCTCTAAGAAAGAAAATAATAAGGAAACAATAACAGAGAAAATAACAACAGAGGGGTAGCAAATTCATCCTTTAAGAAAGAAAATAACAATAGAGAGAATAACAACAGATGAGCAACAAAGCCATCCTCTAAGAAATAAAATAATAATAGAGAGACGGCAGAGCCGTCCTCTTAGAAAGAAAATAACAATAGAGGGGTGGGAAAGCCATCTTCTAAGAAAGAATTAACATAAGAAAATAAATAAGAACATAATTACAACATCAAATATAAACATTGAAAGTAAGTGTTAAATCAATTATTATTTTCATACCAAGAGTTTCACCCTTTCACTTTAGCATTAGGAGATTAGTTCTTCATAATCAAGGTAAAAAAGTAAAATGAAAGATGAAGAAGCATGATAATATTATGAAAGAAAGTAAAGATACAAAATGTCTAATGAGAGAAAAACATTACAAGCATTTAAAACTCTAACAAAAGCTTTTCCAAATGTTGCTAATTCACCCTTCCACAAGCCTTCTCAAGCCCTCTATTTATAGATACAATTAGGTGTGGTAATTGTCAATAATGGTGGCTAACAAGTTGCATTAAGTTGACAAGTTGGGCACCAAAAGTAATCCTTAAATTATTGCTTGATATCCACGAAATCTGCTAATCCCATAAACATAAAAGTTTTAGATAATTTCGTTATCTTTCCAGCCATATAAATGGTGGACAAATTGGATATGTAATATGTGATTTATGGCCAGAATACTAGAGTAACGTCAAGCTAGACTACAACAGCAAACATGTTTCCTTCTAACCCAATTTTGACTTTTTGAATGTCCAAATTGGCTGACCATATGAACATGAAAGTTGTAAAAAATTGTGTCAGCTACTCACCCACCAAATTTCATATGCATTGAATATGTATTTTCTCCAATTGTTTTTCCTATGATGTTTGATGCAGTTAGAGCTGTAGGAATAATACCTAAAACTTGGCATCCTTTTACATATACAGATGCAGACACACTCCCCATTAACCCTCGACAAATTCCACCATAGACTAAATGAATTTTTCTCTTGGCTGGTACTATACCCAAAGTTTGTGCTACTTTCACATACTCTCCATTTTTTCAGGACTGGAACCACAAAAAAACACAAATATTTCGAAATTGATGATCCTTCCATAACTATACTCACCTTAACTTTGAGTATAAAGGTAAAGATAATAATGTGTGCATTTATAGAACTCAGATAAGGGCATACTTATAGTAGCTATGTGAATAAGATGGCAGCATAATTACAATAACCATGTGAGTAGGCCAGTGGATGTCAGCTAAATTAAAGGTAAAAAAGTTGAAAATAACGGCATGTATACATATGTACAATAGTTGTGATTGTGGATCACATTTTCCTCTGGTTTTACGCCCAATAACGACTTAAACGCTCTTTATGGGTTGAGAATATGCTTCCTATCCAATTTTCTTATAAATTAGCAAATAGGGTCTTTTAACGTTATATTCCCAAGACTGTATCATTTTTGTTCTCTTTTAAAATGGGGCCATAAACCAACAATCCTTATATGCACAGATCCACTAGGATGCGTCTCAAGAGACATTGGATGAAAGTCATCCAATAGCTCATTACTCAAGCCATCCTTAATAAATTTTATTTTATCTTCTTGATTTACATGAACCCATCCCAAAGAACGACAACATGTGTTGCAAGTTTCACGTCCACATTTGTAATAAACACCCATCTTTTAGCTCTACGCTTTTTAGCAAAACTTCTTTTTCCTAGACTAAGCATGTAAAAAATGAAACCATTTGCAGACTCACCTGCTAATCGTACCTTAACTTTAATTAGCCAACAATCATCAGTAGGTATTCCCATGTTCATCATCAACCTCAATATTTCAACCCGTACTTTATAATTTTTCATCAATGCATTGGGTGGAAGAGAAGGAAAATGATTTTTCAAGTTTGCAAGTATGTTTTACATTCTCAATTCAAATTTTGTTTTTGAAGAAAGATCAACAGCAACAAAAAAATTATAATTCAAAAAAAGATAGCAATGAGGTAACAAAATAATGTGAACTAAATAAAGAAATAGCTCACCTAAATAGCGTGCGTAACAACTTTTGACAAAGGAAAAAAATAAATCCTGGTAGACAGGATCACGCAAAAGTGTCTCCTCTACCTCTGGATTGCATAATTCCAAAAATGATTTCAATCTTTGGCCATTGACTTTAAACATATCACCAATTTTGGGATTTTCAATCTCTATTGCACCATGTAGATAAACAGTATGAACAACAAATGGTCCTAACCACTGAGAATGTAGTTTTCTTGGAAATAACTATAAACGAGAGTTATTTAGAAATAATTTTTGACCTGCATTAAATGATTTTCTTAAAATATTTTTGTCATGAAAAACTTTCATTCGATCCTTATACAATTTTGCATTTTCATTACATCATTCCTTATTTCTTCCAGTTCATTGAGTTGAAGCTTCTTGTGGGAACTTGCTTTGTCAAGAGCAAAGTTAAATTGTTTGATGGTCTAATAAGCTTTATGTTCTAATTCAACAGGTAAATGATAGGCCTTGCCATACACAAGTCGGTAAGGAGACATTCCAATAGGGGTTTTAAAAGCAGTACGATAAGCCCATAAAGCATTAGAAAGTTTCAAAGACCAATCTTTCCTACTTAGGTTAATCATTTTTCCAAAATATTTTAAATTTCCCTATTTGAAATCTGAACTTGACCACTAGTTTGAGGGTGGTATGGGGTAGTAACTTTGTGTGTGATGTCATATTTCCTCATTAACTGCTCAAAATGCTTATTACAAAAATGTTTTCCCCCATCACTAATGATAGCCCGTGGTGTGTCAAACCTTAAAAAAAATGTTTTCTTTCAATAATTTTACCACAATCTTGTGATCATTTGTTTTACATGTAAAAGCCTCTACCCATTTTGACACATAATCCACAACAACAAGAATGTATAAGTTACCAAAAGAATTAGGAAAATGACCTATGTAATCAACTCCCCAGACATCAAATACCTCAACAATAAGAATAGGAGCCAAAGGCATCATATTCCTGCGTAAAATACTGCCCAATTTTTGACAATGCTCACAAGAACTAAAATACAAATGGACATTTTTAAACAATGATGGCCAATAAAAGCCACATTACAAGACTTTTGCGGCAATTTTTTTAGCATTAAAATGACCTCTACAAGCATGATCATGACAAAAAGAAATAACACTATATTACTCGCTCTCTGGACCAAATGATTTGATCACGGCAATACTTAAACAACTATGGATCTTTCCAAAAGAATTTCTTTACTTCCGCTAAAATTTTTACCCAATCTTGCTTACTCCAATGTGTAGGCATTTGACTTGTGGTAAGATAATTAGCAATGTTAGCAAACCAAGGTAACTGAGAAATAGACATGAGTTGTTCATCTGGAAATGAGTCTCCGATACGCAAGTTATTGTCACTCAATTCAACTATCAGCCTAGACAAGTGATCAGCCAGAACATTTTCAGATCTTTCTTATCTCGAATTTCTAAATCAAATTTTTGCAATAGCAATATCCATCTTATCAACCGTGCTTTAGCATCTTTCTTAGAAAGAAGATACTTAAGTGTAGCATGATCTGTAAATACTACAACTTTATATCCCAATAAATAAGATCTAAACTTGTCAAAAGCAAAGACTACAGCTAGTAACTCTTTTAATGTCGTAGAATAATTCAATTGAGCATTATTAAGAACTAGTATAGTATATCACACAAGGAAAATTTTCTAGACGTTGACCAAAAACAGCTCCAATTGTATAATCAAAGGCATTATACATGATTTCATATGGAAGATTCCAATTGGGTGGTTTAATGATGGGTGCAGAGGTGAGTGGGAATTTGAGCTTCTTAAAAGCTTGAAAACATTCTTCATCAAAGATAAAATGTGCATCTTTGGTAAGCAGATTACACAAAGATTTGGAGATTTTGCAAAAAATTTTGATGAATATGCAATAAAACCCTGCATGGCCTAAAAAAGAACGAATCTCTTTCACTGTCTGAGGAGGTGGAAGACTGAAAATCAATTCAATTTTGACTTTATCTACCTTAATCCCTTAATTTGACACAATATCTCCCAAAAAAAATTCTCTTTTAACCATGAAATGATATTTTTCCCATTTCAAAACAAAGTTTTTTTCTTTACACCTAATTAAGACCAATCTTAAGTGGTTCCTCAAAACTAGATCCATGCACAGAAAAATTGTCCATGAATATTTCCCAAAATCACTCTACCATGTCAGAAAATATACTTATCATGCAACACTGAAATGTAGTAGATGCATTGCATAATTCAAATGGCATTCGATGATAGGTAAAGGTTTCGAAAGGATAAGTGAATGTAGTTTTCTCCTTATCCTTAGGTGCAATGGGAATTTGGTTGTAACCAGAATATCCATCAAGAAAATAATAATATACATGTCCAGCCAACCTCTCTAGCATTTGGTATATAAAAGGAAGTGAAAAATGGTCTTTCCCTATAACAATATTCAACTTGCAATAGTCAATACAAACACGCCACCCAGTTTGTACTTTGGTGGGAGTTAATTCATTATCTTTATTCTTGACTACAGTAATGCCAGACTTCTTAGAGACTACCTGAACAGGACTAATCCATGCACTATAAAAAATCAGGTAAATGACACCTACATCAAGAAGTTTAATCACTTCAACTCTCACAACCTCTTTCGTAATTTGGATTTAGACATCTTTGTGGCTTTTTTGAGATTTTGGCATTGTCCTCCAAATGTATCATGTGTATGCAAATTGATGGACTAATACCTTTAATGTCTGCTATTGTCTACCTTATGGCTTCACTATGCTCACTAAGGACTTTTATGAGTTTAACTTCCTATTTTCTATCTAAATGAAATGCTATGATAGCAGGCAAAGTCTCATAAGGTCATAAAAACACATATTTCAAAGAATTTGGTAAAGGTTTCAATTCTAATTGGGGCGGTTTCCCTACATATGACAAGGGAACAGACTTAGAAGGCGAAACTATTTCTTTTTTAGCTTTCCATCTATCAGTATCCATTAGTGGAGTGGTATCTAATGGAGTTTACCTCACTAACCAAACAATCCTAATCTATGTCCATGTTGAAATGAGCTAAACATTTTTCTAGATGATCATAACCAAACGAGTTTAAAAATGAATCATTAATTGAACTTCCAATTAGGTTAACTTTACACAAATCATCCATGTCCACAGGTTGACGGGAGACATTAAAAACATTGAGTTCCACAATTATATTTTTAAAAGACAAATTCAAAATTCAATTTTGACAATTAATGATTGCATTAGAAGTTGCCAGAAATGGTCTATCCAAAATGATTGGAATTTATGTATCTGCATTCTCAACAGGTTCAGTGTCAAGAACAATGAAATCTACTGGAAAATAAAATTTATCAACCTTAATGAAAATGTCTTCTATAATACCTCTAGGAATTTTGGTACACCTATCAACTAACTGAAAAGTCACTGGTGTAGGTTTCAGCTTTCCTAACTCAAGTTTCTCATATACAGAGTAAGGCAACAGATTTACATTTGCTCCTAAATCAAGTAAGGCTCTGTTAATCACATGGTCACCTATAACACAAGATTGTAGGACAACTAGGATCTTTGTACTTGACAGGGTTTTTTTGCTGAATTATGAAGCTCACATGTTCAGTCAAAAATACCTTTTTTGAAACATTGGTTTTCCTTTTCACCGTGCAAAGATCTTTCAAAATTTTTGAGTAAGTAGGTACTTGTTTGATTGGGTCAAGAAAAGGGATGTTAATGCCTACTTGCTTAAACACCTCTAAAATGTCACTATATTGAGTACCTTTCTTGATTGTCGCAAATCTTTGTGGAAATGGAGCTTTGGGGGCACAAGGAATATGTTCACTTTTATTCTCACTTGAGTCATTAATTTATGGTTTATGCTGACTCTATTCTTCAGTTTCTGGTATGTAAACTTGATTATCAATTACTTTTCTAGATCTAAGGGTCATTATAGACTTCACTTCCTCATTAGGATTTGTTGATGATCCTACTTTAAATTGACCTTTAGGATTAGGAATAGGTTGATTAGGAAATTTCCCCTTCTTTCTTTCTCCTACAGCATTGACTAATTAACCCAAATGTGTTTCAAGCTTTGAAATAGATTGGGTGTGAGATTGTAAAACTTGTTGGGTCGACTGCATGAACTATTGTGAGGTATCCTCTAAAGAAGGTTTTCTTTGTTGTGGTACCCCAAAAGGAGGAGCATGTTGAGGAACTGCAGGGTATAAATTAGGAAGAAAAAATTGTTGCCCACCTTGATTCATTGAAGGCTGATTTTTCCTCCATAAGAAGTTTGGATTATTCCTTTAATTTGAATTCTATATGGGTGCAAATGGGCTATTTGATGAATTTCCATAAGACTAAAGAGAATTAGCTTATTCAGGGAATGCCTCTTAGTAAGCTGGTATAGACGGATAAGATTGTTTGAACAATGAGGTTAGTGTTTATCTGTAACTCTGGTGATGAAATTCGGGGACCGAATTTCTTTAAGGGGGGAAGAATGTAATAACCGTAAAATTTAACGAAAATTCCAATTAAAGGAAATTTAGAATAAAAGAGAGAATTTTGACAATAGAGATAAGAACCAGTGAAAATATGTATATTTTTTACATGGATTAAAGAATTACAAAAGAAATATGAGAATTTATGTTTTGGCGCACTATTAGCAAATATATTTTTATTTATGTAGAAATGATTATGATTTGTTAAAAGTAAGTGGACTTTTAAGTAAAAGAAGTATTGTGTTGCTTAAAATAATTATACCGGCCTCTATTGAATTTTTATGGTATTTTTAGAAATATTCTTTCTTTTAATATGAATAAAGATATTTGTTTTGAAATTTGTTTTATTATGATTTTTATCAAGAAAAATCATGATTTAAGAGTTTAACTAAAGGTTTATGAGAAAGGAAATTTTTAAAAATTTTTGGGATATTTTATGATGAAAAATGGAATTTATATGAATTTTTTAAGAGAAAATCTTATTATTAATTATTTAATAATTATTATTATATTTTAAAAAAAACAAATGACAAAATAAAAAGGGGAAACCCTAGGTTATCGTCTGCAAAAAAAAATGGAAACGGAGAGGAGGAGTAAATAGTGCATAGGAGTGAATAGTACCTTCAATTTTCTTCTCTCGATCTGGAGCGTCTATGGGTTTCTAATCTCAAAATTGAAGGTGCTACTGGATTCAGGACGAAGAGTACTTCAGTTTTGACCGATCAGTTTTTCAAATCAACCGTTGAATCGTCGTAGATCTGAAGTAGAAAATCTCGGTAAAAGGTAAGTTCTGAAAAACCTTACTTACAGATTTCTAATTATGGATTCAGAAACTAGATAAACATTAAGATATGAATTCGTTTTGTTGATTCAATAAAAAATTTTGTGACGGTGAATAGTATTTTCCAGCGATGAATAGTGGCGGTAAATAGTATTTCCGGCGGTGAACAGTACCGAGCTCATTTAAGGTTTTTGGACCCTCCGGACACGTTTTTGAAGCTTATTTGTTCAAATTCAAACTAGAAAAGTGCATTTTAGGGCTGTCCAATTCGGAGCCCTTACACTGTGAGTAGATAATTCTTCCTATAGCTTATTTTTACTGTTCTTGAACTTTTCATTGATAAATGAGTATGATTATATGTTATTTATATGTTCATATGTTTCTGAAATGGTTTGGAATATTTGAAATGATTGAGAAATGATATCTAGTTCAAGAAGAGTATGATTTTTTGAAATAGATTTTGAAATGCTTTGAATACGTTATTTCTAAATGCATTTCGCATTACATGGCAAAGAAAATATGATATGCATATTACATTGATTTTACAATGTTATGTTTGCCTCGAATATGGGCACGATTATATGATTTCTCTGATTGGAAAATTTATAATAAAAGATTTTGTATTAAGACTGAAAGCTCTATTTTGAATGATATGTAAAGTGATAAGTTGCCAAATATGATTGTATGGCGAATTGTTTGATAATGATGCATTGCATATGATGGATATGCACTTTTATACATGTTTTTTTATATATATATATATATATATATATGTATGTATGTATTGATGAGAAATGACGGGATTATATGGCTTGAGACGGTATTGTGAAGGTGGTATTAGTGGTAATGTGAGGAGGCAGTAGGGTGATGAACTCACATTCCCTAATTACCTATTGTGATGATGACAGTGGTAATGTGAGGAGGCAGAAGGGTGATGAACTCACATTCCCTGTTGATCTATTGAAGTTGTAGTCAGTGGTAATGTGAGGAGGCAGTAGGGTGATGAACTCACATTCCATGATTACCTATTGTGATTGTGACTATGGTAATGTGAGGAGGCAGAAGGGTGATGAACTCACATTCCATGTTTATCTATTGAGTATATTGAAAGTTGTGACATACTTGAGCATTATATAAAAGAATTGATTTTTATTGCATATCAAATTCGATTTAAGATCAATTTGTATCATATGTGGTTACAGATATTTGTATGTGATTTGAACTAAGATGTTTTGAAATGCGAGTCCCATATGAATGTACTCCTGAATGTAACTTTTCAATATGAGAAAATTTGAAATGAAAAGTATATCCATATGTTGACCTAAGAGGTTATAGGGGGTGTTATCTGCTCACTGAGTTGTAAAACTCACTACACGATGTGGATCTAATTTTCAGATAAAGACATAGAGTTTGGTCAAGCAACCAAGTGATCGACTAGAGGTCGTACTTCAGTGGTGAGCCTAAATTGTTTTTAGGCTCTCAATGTTTTATATTGTAATATATTTGTACTCTAGAGTTGCTCTGAACGTCACAGGCAGGATCCTTACTTCTACTGTTACTCTGGTGTTTATAGACGTAAACTGTATATTGTATATGTGTATGGGAACTTATATGTATTGGTTTATATGATAAAGAATGGCATTATGTACATTTATGGAAATTATATGTGTATGGTATATGGATTTCACGTGCCCTAAAATTAGGGTCGTGACAAGTTGGTATCAGAGCATTAGGTTTCCCTGTGACAATCAGAGCAAAGGATTCTTTAGTAGGACCTTTAGTATCGATATGAGCCGGACATATTTATACTTCAGGTGCTGCTGAGGGATTCTATAGGGTTTCAAATTCCTTTCTATTCCAAGTTGTTAAAGTTTATAGTATAAGATAGATTGAATATTGTGACATCTTAAGAAGTATCTATGGATAAATTATAGCTTGAAAGTAAAAGCGATATGCGTCTTAAAGAATTTAAAGAATTGAGACAGATACCAAATATGATGGTTTCTGAATGTGACATCCGTTGTACTGATTGTCTAGATATGGTAGACTGTGATGTGATATTAATAATGAATTAGCTGGCATTATGTCATGTCATTTTGAAATGTCACTTGAAGGTGATTAAATTTAATTATTGGAGAATTTTCTTTCTTGACACAAGAAGATCGTAATGAGATACCCTGTAATCTAATTTCTGCTTTAGCAGTCCATAAGTGACTACAAAAAGGTGCCAAGGATAGTTGGCAGTGGTGAAAGATGTTGATATAAAGTATACCACTGTAAATTAAGTTCTAGTGGTTAGAAAATTTTCTGATGTAATTCTTGAAGAATTGCTAGGATTACCTCGAAACGTAAAATATAATTTGGTATTGATTTACTTCCTGGAAACCAACCAGTGTCTATACCTCTATATAGAATGGCACCGACTAAACTCAAGGAATTAAAGGATCAGTTGAGACACTTGTTAGACTAGGGATTTATATACCCTAGTACTATTACTTGGAGTACTCCAGTTCTATCTATGAAAAAGAAAGGTGGATCACTATGACTGTGCATAGATTATAGACAATTGAATAAAGTGACAATGTGGAATAAATACTCATTACCTCATATAGATGATATGTTTGACCAGCTACAAGGTGCTCAACATTTAAAAAAAAATTGATTTGATTTGATATCTGGATCTCATCAATTGAGGAAAAGGGAAGAGGATATTCAAAAAATTTCTTTTAGGACTCGTTATGGCATTATGAGTTCTTAGTGATGTCATTTAGTCTGACAAATGCCCAGTTGCATTCATGGACTTGATAAAAAAAGAGAGTATTGAAGCCATCCCTGGATTAATTTGTTATTATAATTATTGATAATATACTAAAATATTTCAAAAGTTCAGAGGATCATAAGCAATATTTAAAGATAGTATTACAAACTCCAAGGGAGTATCAACTATATGATAAGTTCTCAAAATATGAATTTTGACTTAGTAATAGTACTTTCCTAAGGTATGTGGCTAGCAAGATGGTATCCAAGATAACCCTAAGAAAGTAAAAGCGGTACAGCAATGCCCACATCTTGCTATAGTTACAGATGAAGATCCAAGTCCAATTTGCGCTTTCTGCTGTGGTCTGTTGTCCATTCTATTTGAGCTGTGATTGGATCAGGTACATGAACATATGCTTGTAAGGCATCAATCAACTCCTCAGCATTTGAAGCTGAGATGAAAATTCATCGTGCTGAGTGTGGGATAAACTTTTGTTCCACAGCATGATCAAGAAAAGACAACAAACCATCAAAGAAATGATTAACATTTAACAAACCTATCGGTTTGTGATGCATATTCAGTTGTGCCCAAGAGACTATTTGAAAAATCTCCTCTAAAGTACCAAAACCACCTGGTAAGGAAATGAAGGTGTCAGCATTGCTCATCATTCTAGCCATGCGTTCATGCATGGAAGCTACTCTATATTCTTCCCCAATTTTCTTCCCTATGAGGCTGGATGCAGCTAGAGCTGTAGGAATAATACCTAGAACTTGGCATCCTCCTACATGTGCAGCTTTAGCCACACACCCCATTAACCCACAGTTACCTCCACCATAGACTAGATAAATTTTTCTCCTGGCCAGCACCATACCCAGGTTTTGTGCTGCTTTCACATATTCCCCATCTTTTCTAGGACTGGAACCACAAAAGACACAGATATTTCGAAACTGACGGAATGTTGTTCCCTCCATAATTGTTCTTACCTTAAC
Organism: Gleditsia sinensis; assembly: GCA_037074535.1. Classification (NCBI taxonomy): domain Eukaryota; kingdom Viridiplantae; phylum Streptophyta; class Magnoliopsida; order Fabales; family Fabaceae; genus Gleditsia; species Gleditsia sinensis. Next base: position 36,522,023 of record CM073465.1, read on the forward strand.
TTTGAGTATAGACAAAGATGCTAATGTAAGTATTTATTGAACTCAGAGAAGGGCATATTTATAATAGCTATGCGAATAGGCCGGATATTATTAGAACAGCTATGTGAGTGATTGGTGGATATCAGCTAAATTAAAGGTAAAAAAAACAGCAAGCAGGTATATGTACAGTAGTTATGACTGTGACTCATATTAAGCACATAAAGAGCATAAGATAAGATATCACCAGAAATATGTCTTTTTCTTGTTGTCTTTGATGAAGCATTGATGTCTTGAAAGGTTGTAGGTGATAGCCGTCATTGTAAAAAAAAGAAGAAAAAGAAAAAGAGTGAAAATGCAAACCAATTAATTGTTGAAGAGGAATAATCAAATGGTTTATTTTGTTTTCTCAATGTTTTTACCAGTCGACTATTGGTTTATAAGTCGACTAGCTATTTTGAGAAATTTTAATTTGGACTGGTTATTTACAGTTGATTGATTATATATATTTTGAAACAACCAACTGCATCCTACCAGTTAACTATGTGCTCTTGTTATTCACAGACTTTGTAGGCTCAAAAATATTTCTTTTCCATATGATATGCTTCCGCCGAATAACAATATCTTTGAATTAGATTTTGGGACATATATTCAAAATTTGCGGCCACCGATTTTTGCCAAAATTGTATATATATTTTGATTACAGATTTTCAAGAATTACGGCCACCGATTTTAATTTCCTGTCAATGTTTTGTCCAAACTTCTGACTTCCTATTTTGGCACCATGCTCTATTACGTGTTTCGCATTTTCTGCTGCATTGTCCTACATTAATATTTGGCATTAAATGCAAGATTTTGATTAGCAGATTAAAGTAATAGAGATTTAGAAAAGGATAGATGGATGATGATGTAATGGTGCTTTGACGAATGTAATCAAAGGAATTAACGGTGTTGAAGTTTTTGAGGAGTAAAGTATGGAAAGTAAGATTTAAGTTAATCTCGAAATTTTTAATTTGGAAACATGGAGAATATTTTGAGAATCATCTCTGAGAATAATGTAAGTGATTAAGATATTTATGTTAAGGATTTATACCTTGCTAAATTGAGACTAATATCTAGAATGTAAATTATGTTGAGATTGGAAATTCACGTATGGATAATTGTTGAGAAAGGAGATTTCAAAAGAAGCCATAGATTGTGAATATGGATGACCCGAGGTAATAAGGATATACTGAGATAAAAAAAAATGGCAGGTATGTTGGCAAGTACGAATTGAATATATTATCTCAAGAGAGTTATTCAGGAAGTTTAAGGATCTTTATTAGATTATAGTATGACTGATACTAAATTTAAATGATGTGTTTATACATTAGAAATTATGCTTTAAGGATCTTTATATTATTGTGGTGAAAGTTGGGAGAAATTAATTGTCCTTAGTTGAACTTGCTCATATCAGTAATTATCATGCCAATATACAATGGCATCATTTGAAGTTTTACATGAACATCATAGGTTTCTTAATATGTGAGTGAATTGAGAAAAGTTAAACTTTTTGAAAATCTAATTTGGAAGATAGAATATGACTTATCTAAATTGATGATGCTAGCTTGGAGAGCATGCTGCAAGCATATGGTTTTGAGAATGGTAGGAGATTTCTTAGCAGAATTTTTCTATAATAAAATGATATTAGAAGATTTAAGCCTTATGTAAAAGGTGTTACAAATGTTATGTTAAATGACTCAATGGAGTTAGATTTATTATAAGATGACATTGATAAAGTGAAATTGATTAGAAAAAGAATACTGGAAACTCAATACAAGTCAAAAATTTATAAGGACTATGAATGTTGAGCACGAGGAATTATCAGTTGGTGACCACATATTCTTTAATGACTCACCAATGAAAGAGGTAATGAGATTTGAAAAGAAAGGGAAGTTACACCCTCGGTATAAAGGATCATTTGAAATTCTTGATAGGATCGGTTCAGTGGCTTATTGTTTGGCTTTACCACATGAATTGGGTAATATCCATCTAGTTTTTCATGTGTCTATGCTACAGAAATATTTATCGGATTCTACACATGTTATATAGTGTCCATAGATTCAGTTACAGAAAGATTTAACCTATGAGGAACAACCAGTAGCAATAGTGGACAGATAAGTAAAGAAGTTACGGTTAAAAGAAATACCTACAGCAAAGGTGATATGGAAAAAGCAGTCTTCTAAGGAAGCTACTTGGGAAAGGAAAAATGATATATGTGTCAGATATCTGTATTTGTTTGAACAATGAGGTTAGTGTTTATTTGTAACTCTGGTAATGAAATTCGGGGACCGAATTTCTTTAAGGGGAGAAGAATGTAATAACCGTAAAATTTAACGAAAATTCCAATTAAAGGAAATTTAGAATAAAAGAGAGAATTTTGACAATAGAGATAAGAACCGGTGAAAATATGTATATTTATTACATGGATTAAAGAATTACAAAAGAAATATGAGAATTTATGTTTTGGCACGCTATTAGCAAATATATTTTTATTTATGTAGAAATGATTATGATTTGTTAAAAGTAAGTGGACTTTTAAGTAAAAGAAGTATTGTGTTGCTTAAAATAATTATACCGGCCTCTATTGAATTTTTATGGTATTTTTAGAAATATTCTTTCTTTTAATATGAATAAAGATATTTGTTTTGAAATTTGTTTTATTATGATTTTTATTAAGAAAAATCATGATTTAAGAGTTTAACTAAAGGTTTATCAGAAAGGAAATTTTTAGAAATTTTTGGGATATTTTATGATGAAAAACAGAATTTATATGAATTTTTATAAAAGAAAATTTTATTATTAATTATTTAATAATAATTATTATATTTAAAAAAAACAAATGACAAAATAAAAATGTGAAACCGTAGGTTATCGTCTGGAAAAAAAAATTGGAAATGGAGAGGAGGAGTGAATAGTGCATAGGAGTGAATAGTACCTTCAATTTTCTTCTCTCGATCTGGAGCGTCTATGGGTTTCTAATCTCAAAACTGAAGGTGCTACTGGATTCAAGACGAAGAGTACTTCAGTTTTGACCGATCAGTTTTTCAAATCAACCGTTGAATCACCGTAGATCTGAAGTAAAAAATCTCGGTAAAAGGTAAGTTCTGAAAAACCTTACTTAGAGATTTCTAATTAGAAATCTGACTCCGTAGATGGATTCAGAAACTAGATAAACATTAAGATATTAATTTGTTTTGTTGATTCGGTAAAAAAAATTTGTGATGGTGAATAGTATTTTCCGACGATAAATAGTGGTGGTGAATAGTGATTTTCGGTGTGAGAAAGGAATTTTTGGGAAATTTTATGATGAAAAACGGAATATTTTATGATAAGAGTTTAACTAAAGGTTTATGAGAAAGGAAATTTTTAGAAATTTTTGGGATATTTTATGATGAAAAACAGAATTTATATGAATTTTTATAAAAGAAAATCTTATTATTAATTATTTAATAATTATTATTATATTTAAAAAAAAACAAATGAAAAAATAAAAAGGGGAAACCGTAGGTTATCGTCTGCAAAAAAAATTGTGTAATTCTAGTGGTTAAAAATATGTGAGACATAGATATACATTTTTTATGTTAACCATTTATTTTAATTCCTTACCGATTTTTTCCAAAATTTTAACAATAGAAGTTTAAAATTTTGCCACCTATAGCCATATCTATGCAGAACTATCTACACCAGCCTAAGTATTCAAACATACATCACATGCAAATCAATATGTAACATGATATAGCAACATCCATGACAAAAAATCAAAGTTCTAAGATCAAAATTCGATATAAATGTTACAAATTTCGAAACTTTTCAAAAAGAAATATTGTTAAACCTACCTAAAGATATCTCCATCTCACTTGGTGAATTCATTTTCTTGTTTCCTCTTGAAGGAAGTAGCAAGATTCCTCCCTTCCCTTAGCTCTTATAGCAGCTTAAATAAGAGACAGAGAGTAAGTTTTTTGAACCTTAAGAATGAAGAGAAAAGATGGATTCAAATGGAGATTTAGCTAATTTACATTGAGCACTTAGTCCTCTAGACTTCTCCTTCCTCTTTCTTCCTTTCTTCTTCTCCTTTCCTCACTCTACCTTGCTTATGTTTTTCCTCTTCCTCACTTGGAAGAAATTCTAATGTTATAAAGGTGGGTTTTTCTTAAACAGACTATCAAATAATTCACCTTTCATGATCATGGGTCTACCTTATCACAATTAGGATGCACTTGGTTGATTTTTGGAAAACAAACAACTCATGTTCTTGTCTTCCTCTTCTTTAGTCAAGATATGTATAGGAAAATGAGATTAGTATTTTGAAAATTATGATAATATATTCTTAAGACAAGGGATAAGGTCCCTTTGATTTAAGGATTCATTTCCTTTTTCTTTTGTCTTAATCAAGTATGATAGGTTTACCTTTCAAAGTGGTAAGTTTCTTGCCCTTGAATCTTCCTTACTTGGCTGAAATTATTTGTGTGGGATAGGAATATTTTGTCTTAATGCCATGTATTATGATACCACTTGCTAAAATTATTTGTGTGGGATAGGAATGTTTTGTCCTAATTCCTTGTATTATCATACCACTTGCTAAAATTATGAGTGTAGGATATAGATATTATCACACCACTTGCTAAATTTTTGTCTTAATGCCATGTAACCTAATCTTTATTATTATTACACAATTATTTCATCACATGATTTATTTTATTTTAGTTTTCCTCTTGGATTTGGGCTCATTCCTACCTATTTCCTTTACTTTGGATAAAATTCTACCTTTCTTGGAGGGCTTGGTCACATTTTCATAATTTTTGGGTTATCGATCCAACTTCTATATCCTAGTCCAAGTCTACATTTTATTTCTTACTTAGGTTATCCAATGGGCTTGCAAGAAATTTATGTGAAGTGGAAAAACTCTATATGAAGTGTCCATAGGTGACCCAATTTATGGGTGGAGATGTTAAACTTAGAAATTTCTAACTCTTAAATTAGAAAAAATTACCCTGATCCATTCTTTTTAAAATTTTAAGACCTTTACTTCACAAAAATTTATCTTCCTGATCAAAAAATTTTGCCTATTTTTAGTATGTTATTTCTAATTTTTCCTATTAAGTTTTCTCTATTTACTTGTTCTCTTAATGTTAGAAACATTTTCCATGCATACACATAAGGTGAAGAATTTCTAAGGATTATATTTCCTTAGATATCTAAAAATTGTCTAATAAATTTTATTTCCTTAATTAAATATTTATGTATCTTTAAAGAAACAAAATTAGGGATGTTACATTAAATATTTATGTACATTTATTAATAAAAGAAATGAAATTAAGGATGTTACAAAGAATAAATTAATATTCTAAATAATAACTAGTGGAAGAATTATACTTACCTAGATCTAATTAGCTTTTCCGTTGGAATCCCCAGCAACGGCGCCAAAAACTTGTTGTTGTTTTAATTAAAACTCGCAAGCGTGTGAATCTATTGGAGTATATATTTAGTGGTGTGCGAGTCGATCCCACAAGGATTGTCAATTGAGTGAAAATGTAATTTTGATTCAAAATAAATATTTCTAACCTAGTTGCCAAGATTTTCTTTTGTGAGAAGGATTTTGAACAAAATATGCAGGGAATAAAATACTGAAATTAAATAGGAATGTTTTCAAAGTAAAAAAACATGCTAAGGTTAGGTGATCCACTCTTGGTATATCAAATACAAATAAATTTTAACTCTTTTATTACTCAAATGGAATCCTCACGTAAATGAGATTCCATTAGGAAGATATGTTACCTTCAACTTGTTTTGATTTACATATGAAGTGTATTTGCCTTCTTTTTATTGTGTTACTAATAATAAAACAACTCTTGTAAAATAGATTTAGGTATACATCGTGCCAATAATTATATTGTCTATTATAAATCAAGAATGATTCAAACATTTATTGTGCCATAGATTGTCTACAATGTATCATGATTCACACTTTACAAAATAAAAAAATGAAAATATGTAAAAGGAAGAAAAACATAACAGATAGGTGGCAAATGCAATAATAATAATATAAAGTAGGTAGTAAAACCAACCATTAAGAAATAAAATAACAAGAAAATAACAATAGAGGGGTGACAAAACCTTCCTTTAAAAAAAGAAAATAAGAAGAAAATAATAACAGAGAAAACAACAACAGAGGGGCAATAAAACTATCATCTAATAAAAAAATAACAATAAAATAACAACAAAGGGGAAACAAAGCCATCTTTTAAGAAAGAAAATAACAAGAAAATAATAACAGAGAAAATAACAACAGAGGAGCAACAAAACTATCCTCTAAGAAAGAAAATAACAAGAGAGAGAATAATAGCAAAGGAGCAATAAAGCCATCTTCTAAGAAAGAAAATAACAATAGAGGGGCGGCAGAGCCATCCTCTCAAGAAGACAATAACAATAGAGGGGCGGAAAAGCCATCCTCTAAGAAAGAATTAACATAAGAAAAATAAATAAGAAGATAAATAAAACATCAAATATAAATATTGAAATTAAGAGTTAGATAAATTGTTATTTTTATACCAAAAGTTTCACCCTTTGAACTTAGCATTAGGAGATTAGTTCTCCATAATGAAGGGAAGAAAGCAAAATAAATGATGAACAAGCATGATAATATTATGAAAGCAAGTAAAGATACAAAATGTCTAAAGAGAGAAAAATATTCCAAACTCAAGCCCTCTATTTATAGATACAATTAAGTATGGTAATTGTCAACAATGGTAGCTAACAAGTTGCATTAATTTGACAAATTGGGCATGTAACATCCCTAATTTCATTTTTTTTAGTAATAAAAGTACATAAATATTTAATTAGAAAAAGAAAATTTATTAAACAATTTTTAGATATCTAAGGAAATATAAGCCTTAGAAATTTTTCACCTTATGTGTATGCGTAAAAAATGTTTCTAACATTAAGAGAATAAGTAAAGAGAGAAAACCTAATAGGAAAAATAAAAAATAACATATTAAAGAGAGGCAAAATTTTGGGTACAACAACAAACAACAACAACAACAACAACTAAACCTTTTCCCACTAGGTGGGGTAAGCTACATGGATCAAACGGCGCCATAGTGGCCTATCATGATCGAGCTATACAGCGCATTGCTTCCGAGCAATGACCTAGCTTTAACACTATTGCTTCGTTTATCCATGTTCATGTAGCTACGACAAAGTTTTACGTTGGCTGTCGTACACCTAATACAACCCTCCTCTTTTATCCGGACTTAGGTAAGAAAGATAATTTTTTTAGAAGTAAGTGAAGGTCTTAAAATTTAATTAAGATTATATTAGGGTAATTTTTTCTAATTCAAGAGTTAGAGTTACTAAGTTTAACATCTTTGCTTATACATTGGGCCTTCACCTATGGACACTTCATATATAGTTTTTCACTTCACATGAGTTTTTAGCAAGCCAATAGGATAGTTCAAACAAGAAATAAAACATAGATTTGGACTAGGATATAGAAGTTGGACCGATAGCCCACAAACTATGAAAATGTGACTAAGCCCTCTATTAAAGGTAGAATTTCAGGCAGAGTAAAGAAAATGGGTAAGAATGAGCCCAAATCAAAGAGAGAAAAATAAGAATCATGTGAGAAAATAGTAGTGTAATAATAATCAAGATTAGATCACATGTCATTAAGACAAAACATCTATATCCTACATTCATAATTTTAGCAAGTTGGTAATAATATAGGGATTAGGATAAAACATCTGTACCCTACATTCATAATTTCAACAAGTAGGTAATAATATATGGCATTATGAAAAAACATCCTTATCCTACACAAATAATTTCGCCACCGGCTTTTGATGCTCCACCTTCACCTTTTGACAAATGAGACATTTCGCCACAAATTCAGCAATGTCATTTTTCATCCCTGGCCACCAATACATCCTTTTTAAATCCTGGTACATTTTAGTGCATCCAGGATGGATTGTGTTTTTACTTTGATGCGCTTCCTGCAGTATCTTAGTCCTCAACTCTTGTTCTTGAGGGACACAAATCCTTCCCTGATACATGATTGCTCCATCTTCTATGACAGAAAAATTACCTTGGTCTTTATGATCCTGTAAGTATTGATCGTGAGCTTGAGCCTCTTTGATTTGGGCTCTAAGGTCAGACCCTATACTTAAACCATTAATGACTAGATTCTTTGGAGTAAGAGTAGTGGCTAGCTTTAAATTTTGAAACTCCTCTAGCATCTTCATCTCATACACCATCATCTGACCCATGTGTAGAGATTTTCGACTCAAGGCATCTGCTACAACATTCGCCTTTCCGGGATGATACTTTATCTCAAACTTGTAGTCATTGAGGAATTCTACCCATCTTCGTTGCCTCATATTTAACTCCTTCTGATCAAAGAGGTATTTAAGACTCTTATGATCACAATATACTTCAAAGGTTGCCCCATACAAATAGTGTCACCAAATCTTTAAGGCAAACACTACTGCCGCTAATTCAAGATCATGGGTTGGATAGTTTCCTTCGTGAGGTCTCAGTTGCCTAGAGGCGTAAGCAACTACTCTCTTATCTTGCATCAGCACACATCCTAGCCCTTTCTTTGAAGCGTCACTATACACTTCAAAATATCCTGTGGGGTCTGGAATAATTAAAACAGGAGGAGTGGTCAGTCTTGTCTTCAGCTCCTGAAAACTAGCATCACATTGATCAGTCCATTTGAAAGGACTTCCCTTCCTGGTCAATTTAGTCAATGGCAAGGCTATACGAGAGAAGTTTTGTATAAATCTCCTGTAGTATCCTGCCAAACCAAGGAAACTTCTGATTTCCGTAACCGTCTTTGGTGTCTCCCACTTAATCACTGCTTCCGTCTTGCTAGGATCTACGGCTACCCCTCTATTAGAGATGACATGTCCGAGAAACTTCACCTCTGACAGCCAAAATTCACACTTCTCCAATTTAGCATATAACTTTTTCTCTTTCAGCACTTGCAGCACGATTCGGAGATGTTGTTCATGTTCTTTCTCACTCTTAGAATATATCAAGATGTCATCAATGAACACTACAACAAATTGATCTAGGTAGGGTCAAAAAATGCGATTCATGTAATCCATGAAAATTGCAGGTGCATTAGTCAACCCGAAGGGCATTACGAGAAACTCATAGTGCCCATACCTAGTCCTGAAGGCAGTTTTTGATACTTCCTCATCCTTGATCCTAATCTGATGATATCCTGACCTCAAGTCAATTTTAGAAAAAATAGAGGCTCCCTTCAGTTGATCCAATAAGTCATCTATCCTAGGGAGAGGGTACTTGTTTTTAATAGTCACCTTATTCAGCTGTTTGTAATCTATGCATAGTCTCAAGCTTCCATCTTTCTTCTTAACAAACAATACAGGAGCTCCCCAAGGTGATACACTTGGTCTAATGAATTGCTTGTCTAACAGTTCCTCCAACTGTTTCTTAAGTTCCTGTAGTTCCTTCGAGGCCATTCGATATGGTGCAATAGAGATAGGCCCTGTCCCAGGTAGGAGATCAATAGAGAACTCTATCTCTCTCTTGGGAGGTAAGCCTGGAATATCTGATGGAAACACTTCAGGAAACTCGTTGGCTATTGGAATTTCATCAAGTTTCGGTTCGACTTCTAGGTTTGATAAATACAAGAGAATGTATCCAAGTACTCCATTCTTCAACTCCCTATTAACTTGATTGGCATTTAGCATCAATAACTGGACCTCCTCTTTCGGAGTGGAAGGTAGAAATTCAACGGTCTTGTTACAACAATTCAACAAGACTCGATTTCTAGACATCCAGTCTAACCCTAGAATGACCTCAATACCTCTTAAAGGTAAACTGACGAGGTCTACAGAAAACGTTTTCTCCTTGATGGTGACTTGACAGTCCTTACATACAGAGGAAGTTAATACCCGTTTCCCTGTAGGGGTTACTACAGATAGCTCATAGGGAGTTTCAAAAATAGGGAACTGAAACTTCCTAATACATTCTTCTGATATAAATGAATGACTAGCACCAGAGTCAAATAACACCATAAGAGCAAATCCATAAATATAGCATGTACCTTGAATCATTTCAGAAGATTGAGCTGCCTCTTGGCCGCTCAGGGTGAAAACCCTTCCTTTCACCTGAGGCCTCTGTTCTGGCTGCTTTCCTACATTCTGTGGGCAGTTTTTCGCAAAATGTCCCTTCTGTCCGCAATTGAAGCAGACATCTTGTCCCATGTAGCATGGCCGGTTACCATGCATGCGTCCGCATTTAGCGCACTTGACTGAGGCGAGGTCTTGTTGAAAATGCCTAGGACCCGCAATCAATGGCCTCTTACCAGCTCCATATCCACTTCTTCTCACGTTCTTTCTAGGGTTGGGAAAATTTTTCTTCCTTTTCCATAGGTTTCGCCTTTGCTTCTCGTCCTCCACTGCCCTTAAACTCTTTTCCAGGAGTCTGCATTTATTTATTAGAGGTACAAACTCCTTGATCTCCATAGCTATAACAGCATTCTTTAACTCTGGGTTTAGTCCCGCTTCAAACTTAACCGCCTTCCATGCTTCATCTGGGTTATATCGCAGATAAGAGGAGAACTTAGACAGCTCCTCGAACCTTGCGATATACTGGTCCACGGTCATGCTTCCTTGCCTGAGTTGGAGAAATTCGATCTCTTTCTCTGCCCGTACAGTACTTGGAAAGTACTTTTCAAAAAAAATGTCCTTGAACACTTGCCAGGTGATCTGTCTTCCCTGATGAGCTAAAAGTTCTCTAGCTCCACGCCACTAGTATTCTGCTTCATCCTTTAACATATATGCAGCAAAAATGATTTGCTGCTCTTCAGTACAGCCCATGACTTCAAAGATTTTCTCTAATTCCCTAATCCACCTTTCGGCTACCGTTGGGTCATAACCACCTTGGAAACAAGGTGGTCTAGTCCTCAGGAACTCGGATATACCATTATCTTTTCCAGCCGTCCGGTTGTTAGGACCAATCTCAACATTTGTGTTATTAGCATTCTGGAGATGTTGTAAAATTTGGTTGGTGGTCATAACTTGGTCTCGAATTGCCGTGGCCAGGTTGTGCAGGGTTTCTTCTGCATTGGTTGCTAGATTCCTCCTTGGTGGTGCCATTTCCTACTATGGTACAAAACAAAGTTATGCTGCTATTGAGGTGATCAAGCCCAATAGTTAGTTCAAAAATATTTAATAGCAGTCATAACACCACCTCGGCATATAGATAGGAAACACTAGTAATTTCTTACCTATATGAATCACTGATCCCCTACACAGCACAACCACAACATACTCAAGACACTATAAGATCGATTCAGATAACCATCAAACCACTGGCCATCTAGGATCGACCTGCTCTGATACCAATTATGTAACAGCTCCATTTATAAAATTTTTTTGTTTTTTACAATACCATGAAGGTATTACCTCGTTACAACTTAACTCAATATAACATTTATTTAATTTATACAATACTGAGTTTCCATACACACTATTATTTTACAATCTACACACCATTATTTTACAAACATTTGTACAAAGATACATATTAGTTCTAATCATCTATATCGACTATTTTCGGAGACACTGGTTCGGGTGGCACGTCCACCGGAATCTCAGTTACATCTACGACAGTTATATCTGAAATAACTGGAAGTTGCCCAAGGTAGGGCACCTCGATCCAACGTACAGAGATAATAAGTGTCATAGAGAATATCTGCATATTTATTCTTCTGAACATGATATGGAAATATAGTGAGAATTAAATCCCAGTAAGTTCAACAATAAATCATAATTTACCATTATAGTTCATCATGTCATGTTCAGCTGTATAAACTACAGAAAATATATTTAAGTCACATGAATGCACTTTATCATGCACATGAAAATTATACAGTTATGACATGTATGGCATGAATAAATATTTTTTTCGAATTTCATATGATGGCTATCAACTTATTCTTACTTCAAGATACCCCGGTCAGGGTAAGTATTCTCTACTTTTCGGTACGGGCTTATCTCGCTCCGTCCGACATGGCACACTTTCTCTTTCTTTTCTCATGAATATAATCATAAGCGTTGGTAGGGCGTCCCCTACTGGTGCACCACACGGATTGCCATGTGACCGTGCTCATTTCTTTTCATTTCATATTAATAGCCGAAAATATGATTCCAATAACGAGTATGTTCATTATATTCTCATGCCATAATGTATCAAAACATAATCATCTCAAAATTCATTGGTAAACTGAAATTATGCCATGAATATAATCATTTTCTAATTTTCACTTTATAAAATATTTCCATGTAAAAATTTCACACTAATACCTCGATAACTGGATAGTAATTGTAGTCTGTAAACAGTACACCAGGAAAGTTTCCAGAAAAGAGAGGTGGGTCACTAATGGACACGCTTAAGTACCAAGTCTTTCCTTGCCAGAGCTTTCCTTAGACATGCACTTTTCACAAATCACAATTTTTTTCCAGTAACTAGAATAATTCTTTTCATTTTCTTTATGTCTAGGCATTTAGTCATTTTATTTCTACTTATATCATTTCCAACACATGTTCTTACAAATTTTATAGAGCATTTTTCCTCAAATTGATTTCTATTATTACCTTAAAAATTCATCTAGGGTAGAAAAATATTGAAAATAGGTTTACTAACTTTTAACACAGCCTTTGCTTACAAATCAGAGCATAACTCTCTCATTTTAACTCCGATTAAGATGATATTAGTGTCTATGAAAAGCTAAGACAATTATCTAAAACTATTATGTTAATCATATCAACAAAATAGTATGATATTGTGGTGTTATTACTCCTTTAAATTTAGTATTATTTCTTCTCGTTTAGGTTCTGACCTTTACTAACTAATTAGACAATATCTCTCAAATTTGAACTCCAAATTGAGTTATTCCAGTTGGTAAAATTCCATGAGCCATATATCTATAATTGTTATGTTGGCACGCTATTTTAATTCTCTACAGAATATTCCCAGAAATTCAAAAACTAAAACATTAATAACATACTCTTCCCTGAATAAACATTTTTTGACCTCTGCTTACTAATCGGATCATATCTACCTCATATGAACTCCAAATTGCATAATTCCAGTGGGAATATTTCCATGAGACATAGATATATAAGGTTCATCTTAACCATTTATTTTAATTCCATACAAATAATTCCCAGAAATTAAAATACAAAAGCTGTCCTAACATAATCTTCCCTGATGAACCATTTTGTGACCTTGGCTTACTAATCGGACCATATCTACCACATGTGGACTCAAAATTGAATGATTCCAGTGGCTAAAAATCCATGACATACATATCTTTAATTCTTATGTTAACCATTTATTTTAATTCTCTACCAATAATTCCCAGAAATTAAATTACCGAAGCTATCCTAACATATTCTTCCCTGATGATTCATTTTCTGACCTTTGACTACTAATCAGACCATAGCTACCTCATATGGACTCCAAATTGAATGATTCCAGTGGCTAAAAATCCATAACATACATATCTTTAATTCTTATGTTAACCATTTATTTTAATTCCCTACCAATAATTCCCAGAAATTAAATTACCGAAGCTATCCTAACATATTCTTCCCTGATGATTCATTTTCTGACCTTTGACTACTAATCAGACCATATCTACCTCATATGGACTTCAAATGGAATGATTCCAGTGGCTAAAAATCTGGGACACATATATCTTTAATTCTTATGTTAACCATGTATTTTAATTCCTTATAGATTGTTCCCAGAAATTAAAATACCGAAACTTAAAATTCTGCCACCCATAGCCATAACCATGCAGAACTATTTACACCAACCTAAGTATTCAAACATACATCACATGCAAGATCAATATGTAACATGATATAGCAACATCATGACCAATCATAAAAGTTCTAAGATCAAAATCTCATATAAATATTATAAGTTTCAAAAGTTTCAAAAAGAAATATTGTTAAACTTACTTGGAGCACTTAGTCTTCTAGACTTCTCCTTCCTCTTTCTTCCTTTCTTCCTCTCCTTTCCTCACTCTACCTTGCTTCTATTTTTTTCTCTCACTCACTTGGACGAAATTCTAATGTTGTAAGGGTGGGTTTTCTTATATAGACCACCAAATAATTCACCTTTCATGATCATGGGTCTACCTTATCACAATTAGGATACACTTTCTTGAATTTTTGGAAAACAAACAACTTATGTTCTTGTCTTCCTCTTCCTTAGTCAAGATATGCATAGGAAAAGGAGATTTGTATTTTGAAAATTATGATAATATGTTCTTAAGATATGGGACAAGGTCCCTTTGATTCATTTCCATTTTCTTTTGTCTTAAACAAATATGATAGGTTTGCCTTTTTAGGTGGCAAATTTCTAGCCCTTGAATCTCCATTATTTGATTGATATTATTTGTGTGGGCTATGAATGTTTTGTCCTAATACCATGTATTATCATACCACTTGCTAAAATTATGAGTGTAGGATATAGATGTTTTTGTCCTAAAGCCTTGTATTATCATGCCACTTGCTTAAATGATGAATGTAGAATCACACCACTTGCTAAATTTTTTTGTCTTAATGCCATGTAACCTAATCTTTATTCTTATTATTATATCATCATCTAATTTATTTTATTTTATTTTTCCTCTTGGATTTGGGCTTATTCTTACCCATTATGGGCTTGTCCTACCCATTTTCTTTGCTTTGGATAAAATTCTTCCTTTCTTGGTGGGCTTGGTCATATTTTCATAATTTTTGGGCTATTGGTGAAATTACTATATCCTAGTCCAAGTCTATGTTTAATTTCTTGTTTAGGTTATCCAATGGGCTTGCTAGAAACTTATGTGAAGTGGAAAAACTCTATATGAAGTGTCCATAGGTAAAAGCCCAATGTATGGATAAAGATTTTAAACTTAGTAACTATAGTTCTTGAATTAGAAAAAATTACCCTAATTCAATGTTCTTTGAAATTTTAAGACCTTTACTTGTTTCTAAAAATTTATCTTCCTTATCCAAGAATTTTGCATCTCTTTAGTATGTTATTTCTAATTTCTTTCCTATTAGATTTTCCTTCCTTATTTGTTCTCTTAATGTTAGAAACATTTTCTATGCATATACATAAGGTGAAGAATTTCTAAGGATTATATTTCCTTAGATATCTAAAATATTGTCTAATAAATTTTATTTCCTTAATTAAATTTTTTATGTACCTTTATCAATAAAAGAAACGAAATTAAGGATGTTACACTTGTGATGGATGTTTTGAATACTTCGGTTGGTATGGAAAGTTCTACGTAGCTATGGCTATGGGTGGAAAACATTTAGAGCTTTAATGTTGCTGTTATGTATATTTAAATATGGTAAAAATGGACGAAAGATGGTTAGATTGGTAAATTAAGTATGGTCTTAAACACCTAGAAGAAAACCAGGAGAAATTTCTGTTTAGAAACACCCTTAGCGATGCATGATTTGATTCTATTTTTTTTTAAGTGGATTATGGAATATGTTAAATTAAGTAAGAAATATAATTAAATGTTGAGATGAGTAATTCTATGGTTAAGTGAAAATTTGGAAGAAAAATGAAAGATGAATTAATAAAAGGATAAACTAGAACTTTAGGAAAGACTAGACTAAGAAAACTGGATTTCGGAGTAACCAGGGAAGCTTCTATTTTTCAAATTATAGGAAGAATCAGTTAGGAATTAAAAGAAATGGTTAACATGAAAAATCTAAATATATGTCTCATAGATTTTTTGTAACATCCTAAGTTAGATAAATTTAAGGATGAGTAGAAAATACATATGACAAGTGATTAAGATGCTTAGTTATATGATTATAAGGCAAGCATAAAATAGGTAACATAGTTAATGTTGAATCACATAAATAAAATTCTTAGGATCAAAATGGATGGAGAGAGGACACAAATACATATTCCTTAGGATGCTACTAATTTAAGATTAGCAACATAATATGGAAGGAAGAAACATTATGTGATGCAATATAAATATATATACATATTTTCGCTCACTTCCACCATACACATTATTATATATATATTTACACATGCAAGAACAATAGCTTTACATATATGTATACCCTTGCCTCATTTAAACCATGCATATCATAATATACACCCATGCACGCACGTGAGGAGTTAAACCCAAAGAAGAAAAAAAAACCAGCCGCCTTGGTGGGTTAAAGACACACATGCACATAAGAAATGCAAGCTGAAATTACACCCATCCTTGCTCCCAACATGCAGCAGTAAACATGCCCAACCTTGCCCCAAAAATCTAGCAAGACCATGCTCCATTAGACAGCAGGAATCAATGCCACATCAAGCAGAAAAAGACACACCCATATGGCAGCATCCTCACGGTACATTTGCTCCTAAACTAAGAAGAAAAGAAAAGAAACGTCACATATTTGCCTTATAAACCCAACAAAAACACACCCACCCACTGCAGCAGAAACGCACACCCCACCTGCAGGATTCACGTTCCCATCTGCTCCAAGGAATCTGCAGTTTCACGCCTATACAACCAAAAACAGCCATGCATGCAAGTATGTGGCACCATGTCTTCTTTTTATGTGTTATTCACCCACTCCCACTGAGCATATTATAATATGCATGCACCTATGTGGAGAGCAGCTGAAAAACACACTCACCTGCCCTGTAGAACCAAGGAATCCTTGCACCCATGGCAGCCACCACCTTGCATTCAGAAATGGTGCAGCAGAAAACACTCAGCTTTGCCTCATGCTAGCAGGAGAAATGAGAGAGGGAAGTGGTCAAAAAATTGAAGAGGAAGAGGAAGGAAGGGGGAGAGAGTAGCCAAGAAGAAGAAGGTTGAGGGAGGAGGAAGAGAGTGGAAAAACCAGAGAAAAGAATGGAGAGTTTCCTTCCCTCACCATAAGGCAGTAAGAGTGAGAGTGAGTGCTGAGGTTTGAAGCCTTGATCACCCCATATTTGGTTCAAGAAATGTGGCTGAGTTGCAAAGGAAACTAAGAGGAGAAGGAAGCTACAAATTGAGAGCCATAGGAGTAGGTTTACATAAGGTAAGTCTAGCTTCTTATAAAAATATGGTTTTGTGTTTATTAGGTTAATTTTTGGCCCTGGATGAATGACTTTATGTCTAAAATATGAAAACATGTTTAACATAGAAGTTTTAGCTCTATGTCTTCACTTTCCATAGAATTTGGAATCACATCAATCGGACTAAAAATGAGAGAGTTATACTCCAGGACGTGATGAGAGGTTAGAATCAGGTCTGGAATCCAGGCTGGTGAAGACTAGCTTCTATTTTCAAATTTCTGGGACTAATCCATAAGGAATATGAAGTCATGGTTAACATGAAAGTTGTATATACATGTCTCATGGTCTCATAGCCAGGGGAATCATAAAATTTTGAATCCATATGAGTGAGTTAGGGTCTGATTAGTGAGTAAAGGACATAGAGCATAGAAGAGTTAGGTTGAGAAAATAGAAACCTTTTTACACCCGAAAATATTGGCTTAGTAAATTTAGTAAATGGACATTAAATTCTCTAAATTTTGGTGAGAAGAGTCTTAAAATGTCCATACTCAATTTTGGAAATTTTCATGATTTTTGAGAACCTACAACTAGGTCTTTTGCAATTAAAATAGTGTTGAGGACAATTTGCTGGACACCTTAGACTGTTCATGGAAAGACAAAATGTTGAAGGGGTTAGATGTTGAATTTTTGTATAAACTTTTATCACATGTTATAGGAATTTTAGTTAAGGATTCCACCAAATTTTAGAGAATTATGGGTAGGTCAAGGCATATAGTAAAATGTAGACATTAGGTGGGTCAGAAAATGAGTCAGAACAGACCATAACCGGAGACAGCCTTTAAAACTTAGGTTATTCGAGGGGCCAAAAAAATTATTTTTTACTTGAAATTTTTATGGTGATTATATAACATATCTAGAATTTTTCATATATAATATCATGAATTTTGAAGAATTTTTACTAGTCCAAATGAATGCAAAACAGAATAGAAATGGAACTGAAACTAATATGCACTGTTCTGGTTATGGAGGTAGTTTTTGGGGTTGAATGGAAGAGTTAAGGGCTGAGAGAATTATGAAATAAAATATGCATGTAAAGGTTCCTCCATACAAAATTTTAGA
Source organism: Gleditsia sinensis (assembly GCA_037074535.1). Taxonomy (NCBI): domain Eukaryota; kingdom Viridiplantae; phylum Streptophyta; class Magnoliopsida; order Fabales; family Fabaceae; genus Gleditsia; species Gleditsia sinensis. The sequence continues at coordinate 36,540,221 of CM073465.1, forward strand.
ATTTTTAAAGGACTTTTGTCATATTTAATAACAACCCCAAATCTCAACAAAATCATAGTTTTGTTTTGAGGAGCAAAAGCTTTTAAACTAGAGATTTATGACTTTAGGTACTAATATGAATGCATTAACCAAGAACTCTTATATGTTTTAGTTTGAGTTGCTGGTAGTAACCTTGGTAGCCTTGGAAAGGAAGTAATTGTGCTGGAATTGAGGTAGCTAGCTCTTCCTTAAAATACCTTTTTATGTTTATGAACTTGAATTTATCAAATTTTACTGGTTGCCTGACTTTTATGCTATGATGAATGATAGTCTAAAAATATGTTATGTATGCATTCTCAGGAATTAAAAGGATGCACAAAAGGGTGCCAAGTAAGCCCAATTTCCCTCACGATTGGCCAATAATAGGAGATGCATAGCCCTTTGCAGGTATGGCTGTATGTGACTGCACTGGGTAAGTAGACCATGATGTTATGAGTCCCTAGTGTGACCAAGATGCCGTGTGTATGTATGGTCAGTGCTTATGTTTCAGTGAAATAATTTGAGATGTTTTAAGGAATGGAATGTGTACTATTTTTCTGAAAAATTTGGTAGCTAGCTCTTCCTTAAAACACTCTTTATGTTTATGAACTTGAATTTATCAAATTTCACTGGTTGCCTAACTTTTATGCTATGATGAATGATGGTCTAAAGATATGTTATGTATGCATTCTCGGGAATTAAGGGGGTGCACAAAAGGATGTCAAGTAAGCCCTATTTCCCTCACGATTTGCCAATAATAGGAGATGCATAACCCTTTGTAGGTATGGCCGTATTTGACTGCACTAGGTAAGTAGACCATGATGTTATGGGTCCCTAGTGTAACCAAGATGCCGTATGTATGTATGGTCAGTGCTTATGTTTCAGTGAAATAATTTGAGATGTTTTAAGGAATGGAATGTGAACTATTTTTCTAAAAAATTTGCTAGCTATTGAGATTGTCATCTCACTTTTTATGTCCACATAATCACATTCCAGGTACTCCAGCAAAAGGTGAGCAACAGAGGTCTCAAGGTTGAATCATCTGATTATGGATTGTATTTTTCTTGGTTGTGTAATATATGTGGGATGGCCTAGATGAGTGCTAATTCCTGTTAGACAGCTGATAATGTGATGTAATATAAGTTATGGACTGTACCCCTTTTCTTTATGGCATGAGATTCTTTATGTATGTAAGTAATGCATAGCATGCCTAGTTAGTTGCCTATAAGGAAATGAAATTTTAAAAATGCTTGGGATAGCCTGAAGCACTTTTATGCTTATCCAAGAAGGATAATAAATGATATATGTGAATAGGTTAAAGAATGGGCTAGGTGGTCATTGCCAAGGATTTATAGATAACAAGGAACTTTCTACAATTATGATTTTAAGGGCGCTACATTTTTAGCCACTATAATCACCTAAAAGTTCAAATGAGAGAGATATGATCCAATTAGTAAGCTGAGGTTAGAAATTGGTTAACCAGGGAAGAATTGGTTAGGTAAGTTTCTGTGTTTGAATTTATGGGAAAAACATCTATATAGGGAAATAAAATATATAGTTAAAATAATATATATATATATATATATTTATATATATGTCTCAAGAATTTTTTGCCACTAGAATCATTCAATTTGGAATCCATATTAGGAGGATGTGGTCAGATTAGTAAGTAGTGGTCAGAAACTAGCTAACCAGGAAAGAATCTATTAAGTATGCTTCTGTGTTTGAATATCTACACAAAATCTGTATGGAATTAAAGAAATTTTTTAACATAACAAATATAGATATATGTATCATGGATCTATAGGCTCTGAAATCACTTAATTATAAGTCCATATGAGGGAGTTATGGCTGATTAATGAGTAAAGGTAAGAATCATTCTAGAATTCAGGTTAGTAAATGTAAGCATTTTTGTTTTCGATTTTTTGGGAATAATTCTTAAGGAATTTGAAGAAATGATAAACATGAATGTTGTAGATAATTGTCTTAACTTTTTATCGACTTTGGAATCACCTCAATTAGAGTTTGTATAAGGGAGATATAGTTCAATAAGTGAAATATTTTGGGTTGCTTCAGCATGGGTAGGCCATGTTCAGGGCTATTTATGAATATGTTTGAAGTATATTTCAAGCATGGCGGTGTCTTGGAACATCGCCAGGCCGTGTCGAGAGCTAGTAAAGTTTTTAAGTTTCTACCCTAAATGAACCTCATTAACTATAGGGTAATAATAGAAATCAAATTGGAGAAGAATGCCCTATAAAATTTGTGAGAACATGTGTTAGAAATGATATAAGTAGGAGGAAAGTAACTAGAGGCCAAGCATAAAGAAAATGAAAAGATGAAAATAATATTTAAAAAAAGAAGAATCTTATAAATGGAAATAATAAATAACTAGTGTATGCCCTAACTATTGCCATTGCATGAACTCGTTACCATCTTAAGTGTGTAATTTTGACATGGAAATATTTTATAAAGAGATATTCAAAAATGGTTATGATCATGACATGATTGCATTTTACCAATGATTTTTGGTAGTGATTATGCTTTGATGATAAATGATGACATATGAGTATAATGAACATACTTGTTATTGAAATCATATTTTTGGCTATTAAGTGAAAAGAAAAGAAAAAAAAGAGACGAGTATAGTCACATTGCGGTCCGTGTGGTGCACCAGTAGGGGATGCTCTACTCACGGCTATAATTATGTTAATGAGAAAGAAAGAGAATGTGAGCTATGTCGGACAGAGCGAGAAAAGCCTGTATATGAGAGTATAAAGTTCTTATCCTGACTAGGGTAGCTTGGTATGAAAATAAGTTGATAGCCATAATATGATAATATGAAAATAGTTATTCATGCCATATATGTCATTACTGTATGATTTTTATATGTATAGATAAAGTGCATTCATGTGACTTAAGATATTTGTTATTGCTTATATAGACGAACATGACATGATGAGTTATATTAATAATAATTATGATTTATTGTTAAACCTACTAGGATTTAATTTTTACTATATTTTCATATCATGTTCAGAAGACTAAATATGTAGATATTCTCTATGACTGGCTTTTACCATACGTTGGGTCGAGTTGACTAAGATCCCGGTGAAGGTGCAACCACCCACACTCATATCCTCAAAACTGTTCAATATGGATGAATAAGATATTGACGTATATGTGTTTGATTTTTGTACAGATGTTTTTAATTAATGATGTGTATGTGAACCCATAATTATATTAGTGTTAATGGTATATCATAAACCTTAATTTTGCTTAGTTAATTTAATTGAATGTTTTTATGAGTTAAATAATTAGAAGTAAAGAGGTAATCACTTAGTGGAATTTTAAAAATATATATGTATATATGTAAAATAATGGAATTGCTTTAGGGCACCAAAAGTAATCCTTAATTATTGCTTGATATCCATTGAATCTGCTGACCCTATAAATATAAAATTTGTAGATAATTTTATTATCTTTTTAGCCATATACATTATGGACAAATTGGATACGTAATCTGTGACTTATTGCCAAAATACTGGAGTAATGTCAAGCTGGATTGCAACAGCAAACATGTTCTCTTATAACCCAATTTTGGCTCTTTGGATATCCAAATTGGCTAGCCACATGAACATGAAAGTTGTAGAAAATTGTGTCGGCTACTCACCCACAAAATACTACAGTAAGGTTGGTGTAATATCCTAAGCCTCTAATAAAGTTAGATAAATTTAAGGATGAGTAGAAAATACATATGACAAGTAATTAAGATGCTTAGTTATATGACTATAAGGCAAGTATAAAATAGTTGACATAGTTAATATTGAATCATATAAATAAAATTCTTAGGATCATAATGGATGGAGAGAGGATACAAATACATTTTTTTAAGACATTACTAATCTAGGATTAGTAATAAATTAAGACATATATGAACAAGAATTATTATATAATTAAGGATAATGAAAGACTTATCCTAAAAATCTCATCCTAGCTTTGTGGAGAAAAAAAGGCAATAGCTAGTCAAAACTTTATCTAAATACTTTAGGTTTGTAGTTGCTAACCGAAGTGTTTGAATTAAGTTGAAACAAGTGTTGGAAGCGTCAGAATTTGCAGCTGGATTCACGAGGCAGAGTTGTTTTTCTTTACATGTGTATGCACCCACCATGCATATCATAATATATATCTACATATGCATGCACGTGAGAATTTGAAACAAGCACCAACAGATTTGTTGGTTAAAACACATATGCAGTGGTTGAAATGTAAGCAGAATCACGCCCCACCAAGCAAGCAGAACCACGCCCCACCAAGCAAGCAAAATCACGCCCCACATATAGCAGAAACACGCCACACACATCAGCAGAATTCACACCCATCCTTGCTCCATAAAGCAAGCAGAAACACACCCACCATTTACTCCATAAGGCAGCAGAAACACGCCCCCATCTGCTCCATAAAGCAGCAGAATCACGCCACCTTTGCTCCACGAGACAAGCAGAAGCATTCATGCATGCAAGCTATGTGGCAACATATGTTTCCTTTACATATTATGCATATACTTTCACCCAACCCCATTGAGCATATTATAATATATATACATATGCATGTACTTACGTGGAGGAGCAGCAGGAAACTTACCTCCCTGCCCTGCAGAACCCAGGGAATCCCTGCAACCATGGCAGCCACAACCTTGTATTTCGGTAATGCGGCAACAGGCTCACACCAGCTTTGCCTCACGCCAACAGTAGAAATGGGAGTAGGAAGGTAGTCAAAAACTTAAGAGGCAAGAGGAAGGAAGAGAGAGAGAGCAGCCAGGAAGAAGAAGAAAATTTGAGAGAGGAGGAAGAGAGAGAAAATAACTAGAAATGGTGAGTGTTCCCTCTTCTTTCTTCCCTCACCATAAGGCAGTGAGAGTGTGAGTGAGTGCTGAGATTTGAAGCTTTGCTTGTAACATCCCATAATTTTTATTTTTAAATAATAATATTTTGTTATAAACAAATATATTTTTATTTATTTAAAAGTGATTATGTTATGCTAAAAGTAAGTCTATTTTTAATTAAAATAATTATTATTTTGCTTGAAATAATTATATTGGCCTTTAATAAATTTTGTTGTATTTTTAGAAATATTCTTTCTTTTATTATGTATAAAGATATTTATTTTGTGATTTGTTTTATTAATACTTTTATCAAGAAAAACTATGATTTAAGAGTTCAACTAAAGGTTTATGAGAATGAAAATTTTTAAAAAATTTTGGGAGGTTTTAAGATGAAAAACGGAATTTATATGAATTTATATAAAAGAAAATCCTATTATTAATTATTAAATAATTATTATTATTATTAAAAATAAATAAATAAAATAAAATAAAGAGGGGAAAGGAGAATCGGGAAAAGGGACGGAGGCCAGAAATTCGAAAAAAAAATGGAGAAGATGAATAGTGAGTGAATAGTAACCTTCAACTTTTTCTCTAGATCTGGAGTGTCTATTGGCTTCCAATCTCAAAACTGAAGGTGTTACTGGATTCAAAATGAAGAATACTATACTTTTGACTGATCAATTTTTCAAATCAGCAGTTGAATCGCCGTAGATATGAAGTAGAAAATATCAGAAAAAGGTAAATTCTAAAACTCTTACTTAGAGACCTCTAATTGAAATTCTGACACCGTAGATGGATTTAGGAGTTAGTTAAACCTTAGGATATGAAATTTTTCAACTATCTGATAACTTTTTGTTCGTCGTGAATAGTGTTTTCTAGTGGGTGAATAGTATTTTTCGGCGGTGAATAGTGACCAAGTTCCCGGAGTCATTTTCTAAGTTTTTGGACTCTCCTGACACGTTTTTGAGGTCTAATTGGTCAAATTCAACTTGGAAAAGTACATTTTAGGGTTGTCCAACCAAGAGTCCTACCTTGTGAGTATATACTTCTTTCTATGACTTACCCCGTCCTCTTCTTGAACTATAAATATATAATTGTTTCTGTTTACAATTATTTATGCTATCATAAATTTCTGAAATGTGTTTAAATATTTATTTTGCTTACGAACTGGCACATAGTTCAAGAAGAGTATGGTTTTAGAAATAGATTTGGAACTCATTGAATATGTGGTTTTGAATGTATTTATCATTATTTGATAAAGTGAATATTCTGTGCACGATGCATTGATTTGAAAGCTATATACTTGTGAAAATGATGCATGTCATATTATAAATGAGATTGAATGGCAAGTGTAAAGCTCATGGCGAGTTGCTTGATAATTTTACATGTAATTATATGTATTGATGAATATCGGCTGGTTGTATGGCTTATGACGGTACCGAATAGGGAACGCCCTATTAGCCTGAGTGAGTCGGGGGAGGGCTGCTCCAACCGGGTGACAGTGGTAATGTGAGGAGGCAAGAGGGTGATGTACTCACATTCCCTGATCACTTATTATGACTAGGGTCGAGGTCGCTATGCGTATAGCAAATGAGTTATATTTTCATTGCATTGACCAGATTGTCGAGTGAGGCAAGTGCATTAAAAATAATGATTTTACCTTCAAATCATAATATTTTACTATAGCTTATACAGCTGAGCATAACAACATTTGTTTAATGATCATACCATGGTGCATATAGTTTTGGATATATGAATCTCCTTTGATTTGAGAATATTTGAAATACGGGTCCTATATGAATGTACTTCTGAACTGTATTTTCTATGTGACACATTTTAAAATATAAGTACATCCATATGCTGACCTAAGAGGTCATAGGAGGAATTATTTGCTCACTGAGTTGTCAAACTCACTACACGATATTTCCACATTTTTCAGATAAGAATATCAGAGTCTGATTCGGCAGATAGGTGATATATTCTCTAAGTGAGTCTACGTTGCTTCCAAGACTCACGGTCTTTGAATTATACTGTGTTTGTATTCTAGAGTGCTCTGAACGCTACAGGAAAGATCCTCGTTTCTGCTGTACTTTGATGTTTATAGACTTGGTCTGTATATTGTGTATACATGAAAGATCCTATATGTATCTATTCTCATATAAAGAATTGAATTATGTATCTTTATGGAAAATATCTGATTGTGAAAAAAAAATGTTTATTTTACGTAATGTAAATTGGGGGCATTACATTGCTCACCCCATATTTTTTGCAAAAAATGTGGCTGAGTTGCAAGGGAAACCAAGAGGAGAAGAAAGCTACAAATTGAGAGTCATAGGAGTAGGTTTGCACAAGGTAAGTTTGGCTTCTTATAAAAATCTGGTTTAGAGTTTATTAGGCTAAATTTAGGCTCTGCATGGACGAATTTATGTCTAAAATATGAAAACATGTTCAACATAGAAGTTGTAACCATATGTCTTATATTTCCATTGAATTTGGCATCACATCAATCATACTTAAAATGAGAGACTTATACTCTAGGGAGTGATGAGAGGTCAGAATCGAGTCTGGAATTCAGACTGGTGAGAATAGCTTCATTTTCGAATTTTTGTGACTAACCTATAAGGAATATGAAGACATGGTTAACATGAAAGTTATAGATATATTTCTCACGGTTACATAGATGCTGGATTTACCCAATTTTGAGTCCATATGAGTGAGTTAGGGTCTGATTAGTGAGTAAAGATCATAAAGCACAGAAGGGTTAGGTTTAAGAACATAGAAACCTTTTAGTACTTGAAAATATTGGCTCAGTAAATTTAGTAAATGGCCTTTAAATTCTATAATTTTGGTGAGAAAAGTATTAAAATTTTCATAATCAATTTTGAAAATTTTTGTGATTTTTGAGAACCTATAACTAGGCCTTTTGCAATCAAAACTGTGCTGAGAACAATCTGCTAGACAGCTTAGGTTGTTGATGGACATACTAAATATTGAAGGGGTTAGATGTTGAATTTTCGTATGAGAATTTTATGACATGTTAAAGGGATTCTAATTAAGGATCCCACCAAATTTTAGAGAAATATGGGCAAGTTAAGGCATATAATAAAATATAGAAATGTGGTGGGACAGGAAGTGAGTTAGAACAGACCATAACTAGTGATAACCTTTAAAACTTGGGTTATTCGAGGGATCAAATGAATTATTTTTTACTTGAAATTTTTATGATGATTATATAACATATTTAGGATGCTTCATATAAAATATAACGAATTTTGAAGAAGTTTTACAAATCCAAAGGAATGCAAAACAGAATAGAAATGGAACTGAAACCAATCTGCACTAATCTGGGTTATGGAGGTAGTTCTTGGGGTTTAATGGAAGAGGTAAGGGCTGAGAGAACCATGAAATAAAATAAACATGTAAAGGTACCTCCATACAAAATTTTAGAATTTTTAGAGAACTTTTGTCATATTTAATAATAATCCCAATTCTCAACAGAATCATAGTTTTATTTTGGGGAGCAGATGCTCTTAAACTAGAGATTTATGACTTTAGGTGCTAATATGCATGCATTAATCAAGAAATCTTATATGTTCTAGTTTGAATTACTGGTAGTAACATTGGCAGCCTTGGAAAGGAAGTGATTGTGCTGGAATTGAGATAGCTAGCTTTTCCTTAAATCACTCTTTATGTTTATGAACTTGAATTTATCAATTTACACTGGTTGCCTAACTTTTATGCCATGATAAATGATGGTCTAAAGATATGTTATGTATGCATTCTCGAAAATTAAGGGGGTGCCCAAAGTGTGCCAAGTAAGCCCCATTTCCCCCATGTATTGGCCAATAATAGGAGAGGCATAACCCTGTTGCAGGTATAGCACTGCATTGGGTAAGTAGATCATAATGTTATGGGTCCCTAGTATGACCAAGATGATGTATGTATGTATGGAAGTGATTATATTTCAGTAAAATAAATTGAGATGTTTTAATGAATGGAGTGTATACTGTTTTTCTAAAAAAATTTCTAACTATTGAAATTGTCATCTCATTTTTTTATGTCCACATAATCACATTCCAGGTACTCCAGCAAGAAGTGAGCAATAGGGGTTTCAAGGTTGAACCATCTGATTATGGATTATATTTTCTTTGGTTGTGTAATATATGTGGGATGGCCTAGATGAGTGCTAATTCCCTTTTAGACAGCTTATAATGTGATGTAATATAAGTTATGGACTGTACCCTTTTCTTTATGGCATAAGATCCTTTTTGCTGTAAGTAATGCATATCATGCCTAGTTAGTTGCCTATAAGGAATTGAAATTTGAAAATGCTTGGAATAGCATGAAGCACTTTCATGCTTATCCAAGAAAGATAACAAACAATATAAGTGAATAGGTTAATTTATGGGCTAGGTAGACATTGCTAGAAATTTATAGATGAAAAAAAATGTATAATACTAAATTCTCTTAAGTGGAATATTCTATGATGTGGATGTATGAAATAAGATGCTAGTAAGTAGGGTGTGATAGTTAGGATGGATTGCAACAGTAAATATGTTCTTTTCTTGCTCAATTTTGGCCCTTTAGATGTCTGAATTTGATGATCACATAAACATGAAAGTTGTATGAAATTGTGTCAGCTATTCATCTATCAAATTTTGTACATATTATATACGTATTTTCTGAGATACGACCAAAATAATATAGTAAGATCAAATTGAAAAGCAAGTAGCAAATAGATTTTTAACATCGGGTGTTCTTCCTTGAATCTTTATGTTTCAATTCTTTTAGAAATGTGGTCATAAATTAAGAATGAATTGATGCATATATCCATTAAGATGTGTGCCAGGAGTCAAAAAAATAATGCTCCTTACTTAGCCATCCTCAATGAATTTATTTTGTCTGCTTGATTTATAAACATCATTCCTAAAGAATCACAATTTAGCTTTTGATTCCTCCAATTGAGTCCATTTTATATTCTTCTCTCCATCTATAAATAAATACACAAAACTAAAGACAAATAAGGGATATAAATACTTAATTAAGGCAGAAAGATAAGATGAAAATATTTAATTTATGAGTATAAAACTCACTCATTGCTCTACCCTCTTTGGATTATGAGTACATGTATCTGTCTTATTAGATTTTCAATCTCTTTATCATCTTCTAGCATGATTACATCTTCCTTATCAATTAGAATTTTTACTAGTTGAGAATATGAGTCTTCTAGATTTTCGGCCCTCAACTGATCGAATGAGGCTGTATAACTCATCTAGTCTTTAAAATTTTGAATACCAATCTCATCTCTTGTTGAAATTGTAACCTTTCCTATTGCATTTATAGATTATTAATGGCAATGGAATTAATCATTTCTTCTAGAGACGTAACTGACACTAACTGCTGATATGGCTACTAATATGGATGGGTTGGAGCTTGGTATGCTAGTGGATTTCCATAGTCAAGATAAGAGTGATCCGTCTATTCATAACCATACATGTTTGAATAGGGAGCTTGGCCACCTGTTAGTAGATTGGCTTATCATAGATAAATTTTCATAGGCATCTTTAGTATGCCTATTTCCTACAACCAATTGATGTACAAGGGTAGTTAGATTCACAATTTGTTATTTAAGTGGTGAAATTCTTACCTCACTAGCATGTCCAAATAGAGGGCATAGTACAACATCAAATTACTGAACATGGGCTACTGCATATGCCATCATAATTGTAGTAACAAATAGAAAGAAAAATAAAAATAAAAATAAAAATAACAAAAGCAAAAATTCACAAATGTATAAGTTCCAATTTGGCACATTCTTCAGCAATGGCACTAAAACTTGATATGTCCTGTCGCAAGCACCCAAAAATAAATATGTTACCCTTAAATAATTGTAGTAGTGGGAGTAAATATCAAGCCCATAGAGAATATGTAACATCCCTAAATTCGTTTCACGAATTAATAAAAGTACAAAAATATTCAAAATAACATCCCTAATTTCGTTTCTTTTATTGATGAAGGTACATAAATATTTAATTAAGAAAATAAAATTTATTAGACAACTTTTAGATATCTAAGGAAATATAATCTTTAGAAATTTTTCACCTTACGTGTATGCATAGAAATATTCTAACATTAATGGAATAGGTAAAGAGAGAAAACCTAAGAGGAAAAATTAGAAATAAATATACTAAAGAAAGGTGAAATTCTTGGGTAAGGAAGATAAATTTTTGTGAAGAAAGTAAAGGTATTAAAATTTCAAGAAGATTGGGTTAGGGTAATGTTTTCTAATTTAGGAGTTAAAGTTACTAAATTTAGTATCTCCACCCATAAATTGGGCTTTCACCTATGGACATTTCATATAGAGTTTTTTTACTTCACATGAATTTTTAGCAAGCCAATAGGATAGTCCAAGGAAGAAATAAAACATAGACTTGGACTAAGATATAGAAATTGGACCGGTAGCCCAAAAATCATGAAAATATGACTAAGTCCATTATGAAAGGTAGAATTTTAACCAAAGTTAAGAAAATGGGCAAGAATGAGCCCAAACCCAAGAGGAAAAATAAAAAATAAAAATAAAATAAAGTGATGAAATAATGGTGTAATCAAGATTAGGTGACATGGCATTAAGATAAAAATTTAACAACTGGTGTGATATATTACATTCATAATTTTAGCAAGTGGTATGATAATACATGGCATTAGGACAAAACATCTATATCCTACACTCATAATTTTAGCAAGTGGGTAATAATACATAGAATTATGACAAAACATCATTATCTTACACAAATAATTTTAGTTAAGCAAGGAAGATTCAAGGGTTGGAAATTTGCCACCTAAAAAGGTAAACCTATCATAATTGATTAAGACAAAAGAAAAAGGAAATGAATCCCTAAATCAAAGGGACCTTGTCCCTTATCTTAAGAACATATTATCATAATTTTCAAAATACAAATATCATTTTCCTATGCATATCTTGACTAAAGAAGAGGAAGACAAGAACATGAGTTGTTTGTTTTCCAAAAATTAAACCAAGTGCATCCTAATTGTGATAAGGTAGACCCATAATTATGAAAGGTGAATTATTTGATAGTCTATATAAGCAAAACCCACCCTTATAACATTAGAATTTTCGTCCAAGTTAAGAAGAGGAAAAATAGGAGCAAGGTAGAGTGAGGAAAGGAGAGGAAGAAAGGAAGAAAGAGGAAGGAGAAGTCTAGAGGACTAAGTACTCAAGGTAAGTTTAACAATATTTCTTTTTGAAGAAAAGTTTTGAAACTTGTAATATTTATATGAGATTTTGATCTTAGAACTTTGATGATTGGTCATAGATGTTGCTATATCATGTTACATATTATGTATGTTTGAATGCTTAGGCTGGTGTAGATAGTTCTACAGAGGTATGGCTATGGGTGGCAAAATTTTAAGCTTCTGTTTTTAAAATTTTGGGAAGAATTGGTAGGGAATTAAAATAAATGGTTAACATGAAAAATGTATCCCACGAATTTTTAGCCACTAATATCACTCAATTTGGAGTCTATATGAGGTAGATGTGGTCTGATTAATATGCAGTGGTCAGAAAATGGTTAATCAGGGAAGAATATGTTAGGATAGCTTCTGTGTTTTAATTTCTGGGAATATTTTGTAGGAAATTAAAATAAATGATTAACATAAAAATTATTGCTATATGTGGTAGGAATTTTTAGCCATTGGAATCACTTAATTTGAAATTCTTATGAGGGAGATATGGACAGATTAGTAGGTAGAGGTCAGAACCTACCCGAGAAGAAATAACCTGTACTTTGAAGGAGTAATATCACATTGATTTCTTAATATTTCGCTAACCTGTTCAACCTAATAGTTTTAGATAATTGTTTTATATTTAAATTGACACCAAGATCACCTACATCATAGTTAAATTGAGGGAGTTATACTCTGATTAGTAAGAGAATGTCAGATAGGATGAAAACCTGCATCACGAAAATAAAGAAATAAAATTAATATTTAAAAAAGAAGAAGAATCTTATAAATGAAAATAATAAATGACTAGTATATGCCAGAGCCATTGCCATTGTATGAACTTCTTACCATCTTAATTGTGAAATTCTGACATGGAAATATTTTATAAAGTGATATTTGAAATGGTTATGTTCATGACACGATTACCAATGATTTTTGGTAATAATTATATTTTGATGAACATACTTGTTATTGAAAGCATATTTTTGGCTATTATTGTGAAAAGAAAAGAAATGAACACGCTCACATGGCAATCCGTGTGGTGCACTAGTAGGAGACGCCCTACCAACGGTTATAATTATGCTAATGAGAAAAGAAAGAGATAGTGTGCCATGTCGGACGGAGTGAGAAAAGCTTGTACCGGAGAGTAGAAAATACTCACCTTGACCGAGGTAGCTTGATATGAGAATAAATTGATAGTCATCATATGATATTCTGAAAATAGTTAATCTTGTCATACATGTCATTACTGTACAATTCTCATGTGCATAGATATAGTGCATTCATGTGACCAAAGATATTTGTTGTAGTTTATACAGATGAACATGACGTGATGAGCTATATTGGTGATGATTTATTGTTGAACTTACTGGGATTTAATTCTCACTATATTTCCATGTCATGTTCAGAAAATTAGTTATGCAGACTTTTCTATGGCTCTGGCTTTTAGTGTACGCTGGATCGAGTTACTGTATGTTGGGCAGCTCCCAGAATCAAATAATATGTTTGTGGTCGAGTTGGCTCAGATCCCGGTGAACATGCAACCACCCGCACTTGTATCTCCAGAATTGGTCAACCAGAATAAATAAGATTTAAATATTTATGTGTTTGATATGTTGTACGCATTTTTTAATTAATGACGTGTATGTAAACTCTATATTGTATAAATTAAAAAAAAATTATTACATAAATGGAGTTGTTACAGAATACTCAATTGAAATTTATAATTTGTGAATATAAAAGGAGTTCGAGTTGTCACATAAAATTAAATAGACAAATCAAATGATAAAATATGCAAATTGTAATAAAATATCAAATTGAGAATGCATTGGTTAGGTCTACTTCCACCATTAGAGTATTCTACTAATCATTGATACTAAATGCTCAATTCAATTCATATATTCACTATTAGAATTAAATTAAATCCTTCCTTAATTTTAGTTAATTAGAAACAAGTGATCTAATTAACCCTAATTGTTAAATAACCTTATTTAAACGCCTAAGATTTAACATAGCAATTGCATGAATATTTAGAAAGATTAATGAAACTAGACAACATGAGCACAAGTGGTTGTATTTAATATAGTTCAACATTCTCCCTAATATTATTAATTCCTGACGTAGCAAATTATTAATCCTAGTTGCTTCACAATTTAGAGGGATTAAATAATTTCGAACTTAATATCTAAATTAGCAATATATTATACTGATTCAATTAACTAAAGGGCCCTTCTAAAAGTTAAATAACATAATGATAAAGGTAATCATAGAAAAACAATTCAATATTCAAATATCTAAACTGAATCAATGAAGATAAAAAAAAACTTATATCACAAAGAAGATCATACTCTGAGGTTTTAGTAATTCCCAACCAATACAAGAGAAATTAGCCACACATGGATAGGTTAAACATCAATATAAACTAAGAAATAAGAAAGAAAATTGAAGGAAAGCCTTCAAAAAATTGCCCTAAGGAGGTGCCAGAGTATAAGAAGGAAGATCCTCTAAAGATACCTCTCCCAATTACACTTCAACTATTTATAAATAAAAAAAACCATTATGTCGCCCTATTGTTATGGTGCTAGGTTTTAGCATCGCAATGTTTCTGCCAAATTTGTTAATTTAAGGTTTCTTCCTAGCATCGCAGTTACGTAAAGCCATCATCATGACACTTGAGTCTCTAGAATTTATGATATTAGCTACGAGTTTCTGGTGTCACGACACTATAATTCCATCATTGCAACATTGAGCTTTCTGTTTTGTTTCTACAATTATAGGCGTCACGATAATGGGAATCCCTCGTCCTGGCAACGTTCTATTTTGATTCTTCGCAATTTTGTTCCTTTTTTTCTATTTGTTCTTCATTTTTCACTCTCTTTCTTTTCACAAGACAAAACATAAAATCAAATAAGTTCCTAACTTATTTTACTTAAAAACTTACAAAAAGCTAGATTAAAGATGCTTAATTGGTGAAGAATTATTCACTTATCATTAATTCAAAGAAGGATTCTCTAAGAATTGATGGAAAATAATTGAAAACATAGAAGTTTGGTTATATCTAAAAAGCACACATAATCAAGGAACCTCGAGACTTCAACGTAAATCAATCCCTAGGTATCCTAAACTTAGAATCATGTGTTAAAAGGATTTATAAAATTTTGAGCTCAATAATCTATCTTCAAACATATTTTGAAGATCAAAGGAACTAAAAGATAGTGGGATATGGATTTTTGTTGTAATATGTTTTTGTCCTTTACTCACACTTTTATTCATGTGTCATAAATTATAAAGAATTTTGGACCAAAACTTGTTGAATTGAAAAATAAACTCCAAGATCTTTTTAATGATAAGTCATTCACTCAAAATGGAGTTAAAGAGCAGATGCAGTAAATAGGCATAACAAGATAGTAAGATATATATTTTAACTAAACTTTGTTTTTGACCTTTGGTAACTCTTTTACCCATATCTTCAAAATACAAAACCTTTTGGATGGAAACTTGTTTCATTTAAAACTAGACTCAAAAAGCTTCATAATGATAGGTCATATACTTAAAATGGATTTATGAGAAAGATATGACCATTTCAAGTTGGCTATATTGCATTAGAATCCAATAGTAAATTGATTTTACCAACAGTTAACTTTTAACTACTAGAATTGCAACAATTGACCATCGAAATGCAATAGTGGAATGTACAATTCTAGAAATTCAGAAAATAGCCATTAAACATGCAACAATCGACTGCTATTCACCAATAGTCAAAATAGTCGACTGTTGCAATTGTTAACAGTAAAATAAAGTTGTTCCAACAGCTAGTTTCGCGTCCAATCACCTTCAAATGATCCCCAACAGTTAAATTGTCCAAAACTTTATAAATACAAAGGTTCATTGAGGTGTTAAGTAAGAGATTACATGTTCAAAACTTCTAAGAATGATTCTTAAACTCATTTGATTCTAATATCTTTCAATTTGCCCTTTATTTGTTGTATCCACTCTATTTGAGAGAGTTTATATTATTTTCAAATCTTCTACCTCATTCTTTTGTTGATTGAAGTTTAAGGAAAGTTGAGCTCATTTGATTCTAATATCTTCTAGGTTGGTCTTTATTTGTAATATCTACTTTATTGAGAGAGTTTATACTATTTCCAAACCTTCTACCTCATTTTTTTGTTTATTGAGAAGTTTAAGGGAATGTTTCCTTGAAGTTTGGGATTGAAAAAATCCTTGTAAAGGGAGTGAAACCCTTGATACCAACTCTTAGAGTTGAGGAAGTGTGGTGACTCACAAGTGCCCATTGACAAACTTGTGGATATAGTGAAAAATCTTAAGTTATAACTTGGGGGGTTAAACGTAGGCTTTGGTGGTTAAAGTTGAATTAAAATAAATCTTAGAATTTTTCTATCTCTTCCTAACTCTTTACATTTCAAGCTGTTACATTGTTAATACTTATTTGTGATTGTTTATATGAGATATAATATTTTGCATTAAGTGCTACAATATTCTTGTATAAATATGTTTCTATGATGCTTTAAATTATTAATTTTTTTTATTCTTTCATCAATATATGTTATATGCAATTATTATCTTTTATTGAAAACATAGAAATTATTGGATTTGACTTTTGAAAATTACTCATATTTTATTGAAACACCCAGTTCATCCCCATCTTGAGTGTTAGTTGTAAAGACCGGATTTTTTTATATATATGCAAAATATAACACAGATATCATAACAAATAATCAGTAAGTCAAAAGCATATGTGCAACATCCCAAATTTTAATAAGTGGAAAAAAATTCTCATAGTGAAGGGAATGGAAGAGAATAAAATGGAACATCGATGAAACCTTACAAAAAGGATAAAGTTGAATTAAAGCATTTGATGGAATTTTCCTACAACTAAACAAAGCCTTATCTAATGGCATAGTTCAATTGTGATGGGATGGCAAGAGTGTAATAGTTGGATAAAGTAAGGTTTTGAGATAGGAGGATGATAGCTTGTTGAGGAAGATGAAATAAAATATCTTATCTTTGCTTGACTCAAGGGTGAGTCGACTAACCCAAGGGAGAGAAGGGGAGAGGGATGGCTTGGAGAGGAAGCCTTAACTTGGAAAAGTCTTGGCTTGGAGAGAAAGCCTTGACTTGACCAAGTCTTGGCTTGGAGAAGAAGTAGGCCAAAAGGTGAAGGGAGAAGGAGGTGACAGCCAAGGAAAAGGGGAGAAGGGAGATAGATCGAGATAAGGAGAGGAAGAAAAATAAGAGAGAGAAATAGGAGAGAGAAAGGCACAAGGTGAAAATCCAAGATAAAGGAAGAAGGAGAAGTGATCAAGAGGAGGAAATCTAAGGATAGAAAGAATCTCTGGTTTGGTAGGTTTAACATTATTCATATTTCCATGGAATTTAATGTATCTTGAATGATTTATAAGTGTTTCATATATCCTATTTTGATTATTCATGATGTATATTTATGGTTGGCCATGAAAAGTGAGAGTTGGATGCATAGATTATACATGTGTTTGCTGATTTTGGGCTTGAAAGGGGTAAAAATCGATGCTCTGAATGGTTGGCTTTGGGTGTTATGTTTTAGGTCGAATCTAGAAATATGTATAACATATGAGTTGTATCCCTATTTCTTATCTTTCTAATTCCTCTAGAATCACCTTGATCGGATTTGAAATGAGAGAGATATTCCCTGATGAGTGAAGAAAGGTCATATTTAATGCACAAAATCGTGATGCTATTTTTGTGCACATTTTTAACCTATTTCTATTTCTAATCTGTTAAAGTAGTAAACATTATAGTTGTGTATAATTGTCTTAGTTTTCTATAGACACTAAAATCATATTAATCGGAGTTAAATTGAGGGAGTTATGATCTTTTTAGTAAGAGAAGGTCTAGCTGGACGAAAATCTGGACTACAGGGAAAACCCAAAGCACGGTCATGCTTGGGGACATGGCCAGGCAATGCTTCGGGATATTTTGTGGTTTTTTAGCACGGTTTGCACAACTTGAAGCACAGCCGTGCTTGGTGACACAGCCAAGCCGTGCTTGAGGCTGAAAGTGCTCTATTTTTCATTTTAAAGGCTCTAAATGAACTCCAATGAATGGATGATGTTAAGGGGAACTAAGATACAAATAAATACCTTGTTAATGATGCATTGCAATATGAATTCTATCCTTTTATTATGAGAAATTAAATCATATATTGTATATTGATGAGATGTATGTTTAATGTATATATAAAGATACATATTAGTGAGACCTATGCAAGTGAATTTGTTATGTATTGATGAGACATATGTAGGTGAATTACATAGAAGATATATGTATGATGCACTGTGGTGTAAATTACATTCTTTTATTATGAGATATATGTGCAATGTATGGATGAAATGCATGTTGATTTGATGCTTATGCTACTATATCAATGCATGAGGATTATATGATATAAGGTATGCATTATTGGTAAGTGTATTAATACATATTTGTTAAATGATGTGATGATGATATTATGCATGATATTAGTGATGTGTCTGGTTAATGCATAATCTTATTGTGATGATGGTCATGATGATTAAAGAGTATGATGTATACATTATTATATGACGATAAAGGGGCTATTACATAGTGATTGTATGAAGAGACGAAGTTGATTGTAGATGGCAAGCATGATGATAAAGCTAAGTTGTTTGATGTATACATGGTTATATCATGTTGATGTACATGGTTGAGATGTGACTACAGATGATTAGTCACTGAGTGTGGAGATGTGGCTACAGACGATTAGTCACTGAGTGTTGTGATATGGTTGTAGACGATCAATCACCCTGCATGAAAGTACTGCAAAGATAGATAGACAAGCATATTATTAAAGTATAACCTGGTTATTATACATGCCTGATATTGATGCATAACCTGTCTATTGAATATGAAAGCATGCTATACATTCTTGTTACTTTATCATATAAAAAGAGAAAATGTTTTCTGTAGTTTATACAGCTGGACATAACACTGTGTTTTCCTTATTTACCGTATAATGCTTTTAATGTTAAACCTATTGGGAACCTCCGTTCTCATTATTGTTGGTGTTATGTTCATATAAGAGTAAACGATACGCTAGCTGCTTCCGTGCACTTGATCATAAAAGATCCAGTGGATGGTGATACTTTGTACAAATCCCGATGCTAGCACCACATACTCCACCCTTTACACCCAGGGGAGATGTGCGGTATAGGGTTCATTATTTAGTTGATGTAGTTATGTGACTCAGTGTCACTGATGTATAAATATTGATCTCTAATGTAGTTCGAATATTATGATAATGGAATATTAACTGCTTATATAAATGTGTATGGTTCGCTGCTTGGAATCCGTTATTGGTCGCTATATATATATATATATAACTGGTCGTTACAATATGCATCTTATATGTATATACACTTCCATATTACATCAGAGATTAGTTTGTATGAACACGTGTAGCCCTAGATAATAAGCATTATACTCCAAAGACAATGTACCGTGTGCTTACACCAAAACAATGGGTTAGCCCATTAACTAGACATATATTAGTTTACTATACAACTGCTCCTACGGCCATCACCCCTAGGGAACAACTAGTGGAGGAGGTGGCCCAAGTGCAAGTACCTCTACCATGTTGATCACAAGTAGACTAACAATAACAGTGAATTGTCCCAGATAAGGGACCTCCACTGTTTAGTGTAATATCTCTAATTTCATTTCTTTTATTAGTAGATGTACATAAATATTTAAGGAAATAAAACTTATTAAACAATACTTTTTGATATCTAAGAAAATATAAGCCTTAGAAATTCTTCACCTTATGTGTATGCATAGAAAATGTTTCTAACATTAACGTTGTAGGTAAAGAGAGAACACCTAATAGGAAAAATTAGAAATAACATTCTAAAGAGAGGCGAAATTCTTAGGTAAAGATGATAAAAAAAATTTAAAGTAAGTAAAGATCTTAAAAGTTCAAGAAGATTGAATTAGGGTAATTTTTCCTAATACAAGAGCTAGAGTTACTAAGTTTAACATCTCCACCTATACATTGGGCCTTCATCTATGGACACTCCATAGAGTTTGTTCTTCAACTTCACATGAGTTTTTAGCAAGTCAATTGGATAGCCCAAGCAAGAGATATAGTATAGATTTGGACTAGAATATAGAAGTTAGACATATAGCTCAAAAATCATTAAAATGCGGCCAAGCCCTCCATGAGATGTAGAATTTCAGCCAAAGCAAAGAAAATGGGCAAGAATGAGCCCAAATCCAAGAGGAAAACAAATAAAAATCATGTGATGAAAAAATAGTGTAATAATAATAAAGATTAGGTCAAATGGCATTAAGACAAAAGTTCAGCTAATGGTGTGATAATATATATATCCTACATTCATAATTTTAGCAAGTGGTATAATAATACATGGCATTAGGACAAAATATTCCTACCTTACACAAATAATTTCAACCAAGTAAAGGAGATTCCAGGGCTAGAAACTTGCCACTTAGAAAAGCAAACCTATCATACTTGTGTGAGACAAAAGAAAAAAGAAATGAATCCCTAAATCAAAGGGACCTTGTCCCTTGTCTTAAGGACATTTTATCATGATTTTCAAAATAAAAATCTTCTTTTGTTATGCATATCTTGACTAACGAAGAGGATGACAAGAACATGAGTTGTCCTTTCTAAAAAAACAACCAAGTGCATCCTAATTGTTATAAGGTAAACCCATGATTATGAAAGAAAGACCAATTGATAGTTTATTTAAGCAAGAACCACCCTTATAACATTAGAATTTCGTCCAAGTGAGGGAGAGGAAAAACAGAAGCAAGGTAGAGTGAGGAAATGAGAGAAAGAGGGGAGAATTGAGGAAGGAAGAAGAAAGAGAAGCCTAGAGAACTAAGTACCCAAGGTAAATTAGCTTAATCTCCACTTGAATCCATCTTTTCTCTTTATCCTTGAGGTTCAAAACTCACCCCCTTCTCTTATTCAAGTTGTTGGAAAAGTTAAGGGAAGGGAGGAATCTTGCCACTTCCTTTAAGAGGAAACAAGAAAAATAATTCACTAAGTGAACTAGGGAGATCATTAGGTAGGTTTAACAATATCTCTTTTTGAAGAAAAGTTTTGAAATTTATAACATTTATATGGGATTTTGATCTTAGAACTTTGATGAAATTTACAATATTTGCTACTTTCATGATTGGTCATGGATGTTGTTATATCATGTTACATGTTATTTTTCATATGAGGGATTTTTGAACATTTCAGTTGGTGTGGAAAGTTCTGCATAGGTATGCCTATGGGTGGTCAAATTTTATGATATTTATGCTGCTATTTTGTATATTTGAATGCGGTAAAAATTTGATGGAATATGTTAGATGTAAATTAGGAAGAAAAAGGAAGAGGATATAATATAATGATGAACTAAAACCTTAGGAAAGTTTTGGTTTGGAAACTAGATTTCGAAGTAACCAGGGAAACTTCTATTTTTGTAATTCTGGGAACAATATGTTAGGAATTAAAATAATTGGTTCACATAAAAAATGTAGATCTATGTCTCACGGATTTTTAGCCACTAGAATCACTTAATTTGAAGTCTATATGAGGTAGATATGGTCAGATTAGTAAGTAGTTGTAAGAAAATGGTTAACCAGGGAAGAATCTGATAGGAAAGTTTCTATGTTTGAATTTCTAGGAAAATTTTGTAGGGAATTAAAATAACTAAGTAACATTAAAAATATAGCTATATGTCTCACAGAATTTTAGCCACTGCAATCACACAATTTGAAGTTCAATTGAGGGAGATATGGTCTGATTAGTGAGTAGAGGTCAGAACCTACCCGAGAAGAAATAATGTTTAACTTGAGGGAGTAATATCACCAAAATTCTTTAAGATTTGACTAAAATGTTAAACATAATAGTTTTAGAGAATTGTTTTATATTTAAATTGACACCAATATCACCTAAATCAAAGTTAAAATTGAGGAGTTATACTTTGATTAGTGAGAAAAGGTCAAGCAGGAGGAAAATCTGCATAAGAGAATGACACAACATAGAGCATAGCCATTTTCAAAGGTACGGCCAGGCTGTGTTCGATTCTGGAAAGGGTATTTTGAAGCCTAAAGCATGGTTGTTTTAGAAGAAATGGCCAAGCTGTGTTACAAGATACATTTAGGCCATGTTGAGAACTGGTAAAGCATATTTTCAACATTTTTCTACCCTAAATAAATCTCATTAACTATAGGATAATAATATAAACCAAATTGAAGAAGAATCTTATAAATGAAAATAATAAATGACTAGTGTATGTCCTAGCCATCGCCATTGCATGAACTTCTTACCATCTTAAGTGTGTAAATTTGACACAGAAATATTTTAAAGTGATATTTGAAAATGATTATGTTCATGGCATGATTGCATTTTTCCAATATTTTTTTATAATGATTATTCTTTGATGTTAAATTATGGCATATGAGCATAATGAACATACTTGTTATTGAAATCAAATTTTTGGCTATTAATGTAAAAATAAAAGAAAAGAAAAGAGCCGAACACAATCACATGACGGTCCATGTGGTGCACCTGTAAGGGACGCCCTATTTATGGCTTTGATTATAATAATGAGAAAAGAAAGAGTAAGTGCGCCATGTCAGACGGAGCGAAAAAAGCCTGTACCAGAGAGTAGAAAATACTTACCCTAGCCGGGTTAGCTTGATATGAAAATAAGTTGATAGCCATCATATGATATTCTAAAACTAGTTATTCATGTCATCCATGTCATTATTGTACAATTTTCATGTACATAGATAAAGTGCATTCATGTGACCTAAGGTAATTGGTGTAACTTATACAAATGAACATAACATGATGAGCTATATTGATGATAATTATGATTTATTGTTGAATGTTGTGTCTATTTTACTAGTTACCGCAAGCGCACGGCGTAACTGTAGCTAATCCAGTGAGTATAGGTCGTATCCCACAGAGAACAATGTCAATTACTAGAGTGATGTAAAATATGATATCAAAATCGATGCAATTTGATGAGAAAGTGTCGCAATTAAATAGATGAAAACAACCAATTAAGCAAAGCCTAGGGTTAGGGTTCACCACACTTGTGATACTCAACAACTAATATTTACCTCTAATTGCAATTATATAGATTATTGGGGATGGTTTAGCCTTAATTAATTAGCAATCTCTTTCAAGCATTACCAATCGTACCTAGGTTGATCTAATTGCCTACTTTCGTGGTTCTTAGTTCAACCTAAGTCCATTAAGCTTTATGCCAACCATGGAATACAATTAATCGGTTTTCTCATGCCCACTAATTGATTCAATCCTAGGGTATCTTAAACTACTTTCATGATTAAGATATCCTTAATTAACTATTAAGTTTCGGTTTTAATCTTCACCTTTCAGTTCATCGATTAAAAATCTAAGACGTGATAGATTGGTGATCAGGCATTCTACCAACTCATTCATGCATATAATAGTCAATCCTAATCAATCTAGAAGTGATCACAAATAGGGTTCCAACATTCAATCAAAGTATCATCATATCATAAGTGGGTTTACCGAAACCCTAGATAAAAATTACTCACACATCATATAATCAGAAACCAAATTTATATTCATTAAGTAAACCATGATAGTTCAGTACAATCTAAAGAGAATGAATAGAGGTAGAAGTAGAGATAAAGAACTGAAGTAGAAAGATGTAACCTGGTGTGCAGGAAAGTAAAGCTGAAATACAACCTTCAATGCTGTAAAATTCTACTCTAAAACATAAAATCAACAATCATTCCAATCAAAATCTAACCTAGAAGTGTTTTCTAAGCCTAAAAATTGAGTCTAAGGTGTCTCCTCAGGTCTCCATCTGTGCCTCTGCGTTTTCCCCCGCTTATGTATCAAGTTAGCAGTCAAAAACCCTAAAAATCATGTGTAGTACAGACCCGAAACACGACCGTGTTCCAAGACACGGCTTAGCCGTGCTTTGGGCTAGTTTCTAGAGGTTCTTTGCAGCATCTGCCTAGAGCATGGCCTGGTCGTGCTCCATGCCACCAAGCACGGCCTGGCCGTGTTAGGGGCTGCCGAACTGCTTTCTTGCCAATTTTTGGTGTGTTGCTTCCTTATTTCCTCCTTAGCATATCCCAAGTCCTTTTTGCTCTTCCCATGATTGTTTTCTCTTGCTTCGTTACTTCTTTTGCTCTCCTACAAACACAAAACAAACCACATCAGTATCCAGAGCAAAGTATAACCAAAAGCAAAGAAATAACCACAAGTTACTATGAATTAGGGGATAAAATATAGCCATTAAGTACTCAAAATTCCCCTTTATCAAACTCCCTCATGCTTAAACCTTTGTTTGTCCTCAAGCAAATAACATATCATATCATAAGGAAGGGGGAATATGCAATCAGATTCCATAAGGTAGAAAGATGCAATATAGGTAATTTTTCACCCAATCAGTGTGCACACAATAGATATATGAATAGACACTTATCAAATAGTCTCTATTCTTCTAAAACCAAACCAAGAATTCTTCTATTATATATCTGCTTCTACTGTTACCATTGGTTGTATGCACCAGACTGATTTTCAGACACTCAAGTAGGCCACCTCATCCTTTAGATCTCCCTATTTTGCCTTACCCTTATTTCTATTTTATCACTCTCTTTCTTTTTCTCACTCATGCTTTTTTATTTCATTCTCATTTGTTTCTTTTTCTTTTTTTTCTTTTATCTATTTCATTCATCATTTTTTTATAGAAATATGCAGTGAGTGCATTTTATGCTCCATCTTACTAGGGTAAAAGTATCTAGGTACTCATACTAAGGCCTTTTTGGTGCCTTGAAAGGGTACTCAGTGTGAAAACTTTTTGGGTTTCCAATACCCTCATTTTTCACCTCTCCCTACTTTCACACTCTCATAGTGTTAAAATCAGTCATAGCATACAAGTCACAGCACAATAGAGAGATATTTTTCAAAAATTTAGAAGTTTAATGCTAGAAGAGAGAGACTAAAATAATAACTACTTATTTCATATCCTATTGTGCAACACACGTTCATGAGCTAAAATTAGCCTATACTACACCAATCTATCACAGAAATAGCAACTATGTGATTATGCAAAAAGACAAAAGGAATGTGATATGTACAATATATACATGCAAAGAACAACTAAATCAGCAAATAAAAGTAGCTAGTGCAAATCATAAACTCAGCTAGCAAAAATCAAATATACAAGTCTACTCCCTCATACTTAACCCAGACAGTGTCCTCAATGTCAGAAAGAACAAAAAATACAGGCAAAGGGGAGAAGGAACTTACGTACTCACTGGTGATCCGGTGGTGGTGGAGGAGGGTGCCGACCCAGGTGCCAGGTATACCAAGTCTGCATCATACCCTGCATGCTTTGAATGGAGTCTTGCATGGCATGCAAGGTTGCTCTCTGTGAAAGTTGCTCGGCCTCTATGCGGCGGAGCCTGGAAGAGATGGAGGCCTGATCCTTCGGTGGAGGAGATGAGGTACCTACACGGTCAGTGAACTGGGAATGGGGTGGGGGTGGAAGAGCCATAAGTGGCTCAAGGGGGTCATCTTCCTCTGTAGGAGGAATCTCAGCATCCGCTCTATCCTCATCTATAAGATATATCCAATTCTGCCTATTGGTAACCGTAGTCTGAGTAAGGTTAGGGAGGCGAAAGAGTGAATGGCCACGAAGATACAACCAGTATTCAGCATTTTGTTTGACTAGTTTCATATGCAAGCAGGATTCCAAATCAATCCTGTTGCTGCCAACCATTGGTTGCATCCCCTGTAGATTAGCTTCAAATCCTAGCCCTCTAGCTAAGGCAGTAACCAGGCCTCCTATTATTACCTTCCCATTCATTGCCCCACCTACCCGGGCCATTTGATAAGCCATGAAGGCTCCGGTATCCACTTTGGTATCGTTTACCATAGCATATAAAAAGTAAAGCTCTCTTTGATTGGCAACCCCATCACTCTCAGCTCTACCGAAAACAGTATGGGCCATAAGACGTTGTAAATATCGGAAGGTAGGGTTGTAAATGAAAGATGCTTTAGAACTTGATGCACTATACTGCCCCTCAATAGCAATTGAGTTCCAAAAAATGTTGGCAAGAAAATCTGAGGGTACTGGTCTAGTTCTCCCTTGAGGCAGGCTAAACAGTGCATTAAATTCTGTTAAAGTTAAGTTAAAGCTACGGTTAAACAATCTAAAGTTTACCTGGCCCTAATGGACATCTGGACCCCTAAACAAGACCACTTTAATAGAACTGAGAAACTCTAGGGTGGGTCTAGGGTAGGCCGGGTATCATAGGGAAATAAATGTGTTCCACCCAATCCGATCAACGAGGTATTGGACGTCATTTAAAAGGCCAAACTGTTCCAGACATTCCTCATCTATATATCGGGTACTCAGCATTCCCTTTTTATGAGAGTATCGTATCGGGTTCATTGATTATCATCAACGAACACAATACCATATTTGTTAATCTGATGAGGAAGTTGGGGTGGTTGTTGATTTCTTCCTCTACGGGGTTGGTGAGATTGGGTGGATGATTGGCCTGTTCGGGCTCTATTGGGACCTATTTTGTGATGCAAGACAAAAGGTAAATGGGGAGAGGGAACACCACAAACAGCAGAATACAAGTAAGCTAATATAATCTATTCAGGTTCAAACACACATGTCCAAATAAACAGAAGGTCTCATGCAAACAAATGAAGAAAAGATTAGCTACCTAACCAGAAATATTTTCCAATGTGGAATTCAGTAATTCAAGCACACATGCATCAAATTTGTGAGAGAAAATTCCAAGAATTAAAAGTCCAATGCAATTCAAGCTACCAATCAACCAGAAAATTCTAGAATGAAGTGACCAAGCTCTGCAGAAATTTTCAAAACTATCCAAGTATAGAGTCAGAAGGGTGAACTCTAAGCAGACAGAGTTTGGTTTCTAAAAGCAGTCAATAAGTCAGAGAAAGGCCTTATGCATATATACCATCCAGCAAGAATTCAATGTAGTAATTTTAGCAATGAGAAACTCATAAACGGGATAGAAAAACAAAGTAGTGCGTGACAACTACCAATTGCAGAAATTCACAGACATAAACTAGCTGTGAGGCTAATTCCAGAAAAATAAAACCAAGCCTATTCAGATGCATAAACCAGTCCAAACAGCAACAACCAGCGATTCTCAATCAGAGAATTAAAACAAAGCTAGAAATAGAAAGTACCTGATGCAGCAAAATGATGAAGGCAGGGTTGGTGGAAACACTAGTATGAGTGGGAGAGTAGACGGGTAAGGGAGAATGGTGAGTGGAGATGGGAGAATGGTAGAAAAAGGGACAGGGCTAAAGCAGGAATTTAGGGAAAGGCCGAGGAATGAGGGAAATGGGGGGTGGATGTCTTGGTTAGGGAGAATGGCAATGGGCTGGCAGCTGCAGCCTTCAGGGGCTTTTTCTTTAAATCAGAAACCTGGACCATGGCTGAGGGGTCAGGCCGTGTTCATCAGCACGGGCAACCCGTGTTGTAGGTTGGAAAATGCAAGAATTTTTGGTTGACGTGGGGCACGGCCGTGTCCGGGGACACGGCCTGCCCGTGTTTCTAGTGGGTTCCATCAAAAATTGCACCATTTGGCCCGTGCTTGCAGTACGACCATGGTGTATGACACGGGCCACCCGTGTTACTAGCTGGAAGTTGTAAATCCTCGAATTTTTGCCTCAACTTTTGATTCTTCTTGACTTTTCTTGATTTTAAGCCTCTTATATTACCTTGGACACATGGGAATGGACCTAAAAATCATAAGAAAACACTCATTAAACTTCTAACCTAAGAAATTAGCTAATTTAAAGATGAAAACTAAATCTTAAAGCAAGAAATCAAACAAAAAGAAACTTAGAAATTAAAATGTGGGTTACCTCCCACAAAGCGCTTGTTTTAAGTCTGTAGCTCGACTCCCTTGCACTTCATTGGATTGAGGGGGACTCTAAGAGAGCTTGGGTGACTCTTTTTTCAACGGGTTGTCCCGTGACAAAGTGCTTGAGGCGTTGACCGTTAACCTTGAAGAATCCGGTAGCTTCACTCCAAACTTCCACTGCTCCATATGGAAAAACTTGGGTTACTTGGAATGGACTGGACCAACGGGAACAAAGCTTTCCGAGAAAAAGCTTCAGCCTTGAATTAAATAGTAGGACCCATTCTCCTACTTGAAATTGACGCCTCAAAATGTGCTTATCGTGCCACCTTTTTGTTCTTTCTTTGTATAACTTGGCACTATTATAGGCATCAAGCCTCAACTCATCTAACTCATTCAATTGTAGGCATCTCCTTTTTCTAGCAGCTGTCAAGTCAAAATTAATTGTTTTGACTGCCCAATATGCCTTGTGTTCAAGCTCTACCGGCAAGTGACAAGGTTTTCCATATATTAACCGAAAAGGTGTGGTGCTATCGGTGTTTTATATGCAATCCTGTAAGCCCATAATGCATCATCAAGCTTGAGAGACCAATCTTTTCTTGCCTTCGATACGGTCTTCTCCAAGATTGCTTTGATTTCCCTATTTGATATCTTCACTTGTCCACTTATTTGAGGGTGATAAGCTAGAGCCATTTTATGAGTGACTCCATATTTCTTCAAGAGATTCTGAAATTGTTACTCAATGAAGTGGGAACCTCCATCATTTATCACAGCTCGGGGTACTCCAAATCTTGGAAAAATCACCCTCTTGAAGAGTTTGGCAACCACTCTAGCATCATTAGTGGGAGATGCCACTACTTCTACCCACTTAGACACATAGTGCACAGCTACTAGGATATACTTGTTCCCACATGAGGACGAAAAAGGGCCCATAAAGTCAATCCCACAAACGTCAAATATTTCTACTTCTAAAATGCTATTCAGGGGCATCTTATTCCTTCTTGAGATATTTCCAACTTGTTGACACCGATCACATGCTTTTACAAAGGTGTGCACATCTTTGAAAAGCATAGGCCAATAAAAATCAGCTTGGAGAATTTTAGCTGCAATCTTAGAAGTGCTAGTATGGCCTCCACAAGGTGAATTATGGCAATGAAATATAACGCTATAGACCTCTTCCTTCGGAATACACCTTCAGAAGATGCCATCTGCACACCATTTGTATAAACATGGATCATCCCAATAGTAAGTCTTGATATCAGAGAAAAATTTCTTTCTCTGATGATAACTCAACCCTTCAGGAAATATTATGCATGCAAGATAGTTCATAAAGTCTACAAACCAAGGAGCATCAGAATAAGTGACTGCAAGGAGTTGGTCATCGGGAAAAGAATCGTCTATAGGCAACTCATCTTTGTCTTCTCTCATTAAAACTTGCCTAAGTCTTGAATAGTGGTCTGCAACCACATTCTCTGTTCTTTTCTTATCCCGGATCACAAGGTCAAACTCTTGTAATAAGAGGATCCACCTAATCAGTCTTGGCTTGGCATCCTTTTTACTTAGCAAGTACTTGATTGCAGCATGATCCATGAATACTATGACTTTGGATCCCAGCAGATATTGTCAAAATTTGTCAATTTCAAACACTACTGCCAGGAGTTCCTTTTCAGTGGTGGAATAGTTGACTTGGGCTTCATCCAGGGTCTTGCTAGCATAGTAGATGACATAGGGCTTTTTATCTCTCCTTTCAATAAGTACAACACTCACAGCATAGTCACTTGCATCACACATGATCTCGAAGGGAAGGCTCCAATCAAGAGGTTGGATGATAGGTGCAGATATTAGTGCCTCCTTCAACTTACAAAAAGCACGTAAGCAGTCATTATCAAATAAGAATGTGATATCTTTATTAAGCAAGTTAGTTAAGGGTTTAGTAACTTTAGAGAAGTCTTTGATGAATCTTCTGTAGAAGCCCGCATGCTCAAGAAAACTCCTCACTTCCTTAACATTTGATGGTGGTGGCATTGTCTGGATTGCCTATATTTTTGCTTTATCCACCTCTATCCCTCTTTTAGACACCAAGTGTCTGAGTACTATTCCTTCCCTTACCATGAAGTGGCATTTTTCCCAGTTCAATACTAGGTTGACTTCCTCACATTTCTTAAGTACCTGTGACAAATTACTCAAACAGTCATCAAATGAGGTACCATAGACAGAAAAATCATCCATAAATACTTCCATTATATCCTCAATAAAGTCAGAGAAAATAGCCATCATACATCTTTGGAAAGTGGCTAGTGCGTTACATAATCCGAATGGCATCCTTCTATATGCAAAAGTGCCATAGGGACATGTGAACGTTGTCTTTTCTTGGTCGTCTAGATGGATAGGGATCTAAAAGAATCCTGAGTATCCATCCAGATAACAAAAGTGTGAATGTTTAGCCAGCCTTTCCAACAATTGATCAATAAAGGGTAAAGGGAAGTGATCCTTACGAGTGGCCTTATTTAATTTTCTATAATCAATACACATACGCCAAACTGTAACAGCTCTAGTAGGGATTAATTCATCATTATCATTTTTAATAACAGTCATACCTCCCTTCTTAGGAACTACATGCACAGGGCTTACCCACTCACTATCTGAAATATGATAGATAATACCTGCATCCATCAATTTAAGTGCTTCCTTCTTGACTACCTCTTTCATGTTTGGATTGAGTCTCCTTTGGTACTCCCTAGAAGGTTTAAGATTATTATCAACTATAATACGATGCATGCAAACAGATGGACTAATTCCTTTTATGTCATCAATACTATATCCAATCACTTTCTTAAACTTTCTAAGTACATTCAACAGCTTACCAATTTCTTCAGCATTCAGATCAGCATTTACAATGACTGGATAAGAACAGTTAGGGTCCAGAAATTCATACCTCAGATTGGATGGAAGAGGTTTGAGTTCTACCTTAGGTGCCTTGTTTTCCTCAATGGTTGCTGATTTTTCATGGTCCAATTCTAGCTTTTCAGCTTTTACTTTTGAGGTTAGCATAGGACATCCATCAAGCATCTGGGGATATGCATCAGCCTCTACCTGTTCAGCACAAGAAATAGAGCTATCCACAAGGAAAAGCTCAAGTGGGTCAGTAGAACAAAAGCTTACTAAATTATCAACAATGTTTTGCTCAATAATATCAACCATACAAATAGTATAACCTAAAGATCGGCACTTCATTGCCTCATTAAAATTGAACTCAATCTTTTCATCCCCTACATTCAAGGAAAGCTTTTTGTCTTTCACATTAATAATAGCACCCATAGTGGTTAGGAAAGGCCTTCCAAGAATCATGGAGATTTGGCTATCTTCCTCCATCTCTAAGACAACAAAATCGATAAGTATGAAAAATTTACCTACCTTTAGAGGTACATCCTCAAGTATACCTACCAGATGAGTAACGGATCGGTCCGCTAACTGGAGGGAAATATTAGTAGGCTTTAAATCACCCATCTGGAGCTTCTTGCATATGGATAATGGCATAAGACTCACGCTTGCTCCAAGATCACATAAGGCTTTAGTGATTTGCACATCTCCAATGGAGTAAGGTATAGAGAAGCTTCCAGGGTCCTTGAGCTTAGGAGGCAATTTGTTTTGGATTAGTGCACTGCACTCTTTAGTTAATGCCACAGTGGCATACTCCTTAATCTTCCTGTTGTTAGAGAGGATTTCCTTCAGAAATTTAGCATAAGAGGGCATCTGAGAGACAGCTTCCAAGAATGGAATATTGATGTGCAGCTTTTTCAACACATCAAGGAATTTCCTATACTGCTTTTCTAACTTGACTTTAGCTAGCCGCTGAGGGAAAGGAACTGGTGGCTTGTATGGTTCAAGAGCCACATATTTAGGCTCTTCTTCCTCTTTCCTTTCACTAACTTGCTCCTCTTCTTCATTTGCTCTTTCAGGCTCATCTCTCTTCTCTTCCTCCTTATCTTCCTCCTTTTCCATTGACTCACCCAATTTCTTACCACTTCTCAAAGTGATAGCCTTGCAGTGTTCCCTTGGATTCTCAGGCTGGGCAGGGAATTTACTAAAATTTCTATTTCATGAACTCGCTTGCTGTGCTATTTGAGTCTCTAGCATCTTACTATGTGTAGCAAGTGAGTCCACTTTAAAAGCTAAATCCTTTATAGCCTCATTCATCGAGTGATTCTAGGCTCTAAATTCCTCATTATGTCCACTCTGTGTGGAGATGAAGTTTTCCAATAGAGCCTCTAGATTGGACTTTGGTTGAGGAGGTGGAGGATTGAATGGCCTCTGATTCTAAAAGCCTGGAGGTTGCCTGAAATTATTTTGAGGCTACTGATTAGCATTCGGCTTGTAAGAGAGGTTCGGGTGATTTCTTTAGCCTAGGTTTTAGGTATTGCTGTAGGGATTGTTTCTTTGGTTGTTCAACAAATTGGCCTGCTCACAATCCTGAGGTGCAGAGTTCCCAAGCTGACACTCATTGGCCACATGACCAACACCTCCACAAATCTCACAAGATGAAGGTGAATAAGAAGAGGACCCAACAGCATTGATGCTTAACTTATCCAATTTTTGAAACAATGCATCAACTTTAGAAGTCAGATGGTTAAAGACATCAACTTCATACATACCTGATGGTTTCCTCGGCTGCCTTTCACTAGACCATGAATAGTGGTTTTTAGCTATATCTTCTATTAGCTCATATGCCTCATCAATTGTCTTATTCATAATAGCTCCACCAACTGCAGCATCCACAGACATACGGGTGCTGTAGATTAGCCCATTGTAGAATGTATGGCCTATGAGTCATTTCTCCAACCCATGGTGTGGGCATACTCTGAGGAGCTCTTTAAATCACTCCTAAGCCTCATATAATGACTCCTCATCCTTCTGAGCAAATGTAGTGATATGATTCTTAAGATGGGCCGTCTTGCTCAGTGGGAAGTACTTGGCTAGGAAAACTTGAGAAAGCTGTTGCCAAGTGGTGATGGACCCTGATGGAAGAGAATGCAACCATGCACAGGCCTTGTCCCTCAAAGAGAAAGGGAACAGTCTCAATTTGATGGCATCTGAAGATACCTCGTTTAGCATCAGAGTATCACAGTACTCTAAAAAGACTGAAAGATGGAGATTAGGGTTTTCAGTAGGTGACCCTCCAAATTGATTCTGCTGAACCATCTGCAAAAGAAAAGGCTTCAGCTTAAAATTGTTGGCCTCAACAACCGATCTGACAATGCTGGGATTCAAGCCATGACTATCCGGGGCGGTAAAATCCTTAAGAGATCAGTTATCTCTTTCTGCCATGATAAGTGCAAAATTTTCTTGCTGCTGTCTTTTTCTTATCCTTCGTAGGGTGCGTTCAATTTTCGGATCAAATTCAGCAATTAACTCACGGTTTCTTCGCATAAAAGAGAAACACACCTATAAGGAAAGAAAAAAGGCAAAAATTAGAAAGATAAAATAATGCAGAAAAATTAAAAGAAAGTGATATAGTCTAACTATTTCACAATCTATCTAATATTGACAATTGTTCCCCGGCAACGGCGCCAAAAACTTGTTGTGTCTATTTTACTAGTTACCGCAAGCGCACGATATTGCTGTAGTTAATCTGGCAAGTACGGGTCGTATCCCACAGAGAACAATGTCAATTACTAGAGTGATGTAAAATATGCTATCTAAATCGATGCAATTTGATGAGAAAGTGTCACAATTGAATAGATGAAAACAACCTATTAAGCAAAGCCTAGGGTTAGGGTTCACCACACTTATGATACTCAACAACAAGCATGTACCTCTAATTGCAATTATCTAAATTAGTTAGAGGATGGTTTAGCCTTAATTAACTAGCAACCTCTTTCAAGCATTACTAATCATACCTAGGTTAATCCAATTGCCTACTTTCGTGGTTCTTAGTTTAACCTAGGTTCATTAAGTTATATGCCAACCATGGAAGTCAAATAATTGGTTTTCTCTTGCCAACTAATTAATTCATTCCTAGAGAATCTTAAACTACTTTCGTGATTAAGATATCCCTAATTAACTATTAAGTTCAAGTTTTAATCTTCACCTTTCAATTCATCAATTAAATGCCTAAGATGTGATAGATTGGTGATCAGGCATTCTATCAACTCATTCATACATAAAATAGTTAATCCCAATCAATCTAGAAACAATCACAATTAGGGTTTCAACATTCAATCAAAGTATCATCATATCACAAGTGGGTTTACCGAAACCCAAAATAAAAACTACTCACACATCATATAATCAGAAACTAAATTTATATTCATCAAGTAAACCATGATAGTTTGGTACAATCTAAGAGAATGGATAGAGGTAGAAGTAGAGATACAAAACTGAAGTAGAAAGATGTAACCTGGTGTGCAGAAAAGTAAAACTAAAATACAATCTTTTAATGCTGTAAATCCTATTCTAGAACATCAAATCCACAATGATTCCCGTAAAAATCTAACCTATGAGTGTTTTCTAAGCCTAAAAACTGAGTCTAAGGTGTCTCCTTTGGTCTCAATCCGCACCTCTGCCTTTTCCCCAGCTTATGTATCAAGTTAGCAGCCAAAAACCCTAAAAATCACGTGCAGTACAAACCCGAAGCACGACCGTGTTCCAGGACACGGCCTGGCCGTGCTTCGGGCTGGTTTCTGGAGGTTCTCTGTAGCATCTGCCCAGAGCACGGCCTGACCGTGCTCCATGCCACCAAGCACGGATTGGCCATCTTGGGGGCTGCCAAACTAAACCCAAGCAATAACATATCCTTAGCACCTCTATTTTGAGCTTAATTAACAATTTTTTTCTACACCCACTACAAAGCCAAGACTAACTTTTATGTTTAATACCATTATTTGTTTTCCTAATTCACTCACTCCATGATTAATTTTTAAATGATTTTTTTGTAAAGCTACATTAATAAAAGGGTGGAGTAAGGACAAAAGTAAAAAAAAAGTCCAAAAATACTGATGGAAGTGTAGGCAGTGAAAGAAAAAGAAATAGAGAATCAAGGAAAGGAAGAAAAGTGAATTCAGTAAAGTAAGGGAATAAATGTGGGGGGGAATTTCCATAACTTGAGAAAGCTCAAGAGAAGTGTACTTAATCATGTGGTGCTGGGTGATCGAGCCTAAATTTATATCTTCTGTCTCACCCCATAACCTAGCCAAATTACAAGCTAATTAAAGCTCTTTTGATCCTAAAAAGTAGTTTTAGCCTATATTAGTGGAAAGTAACATGAAAAATAAGCATATAGAAATCTTAAATAGAGATCTATACCCAAACTCTTGAGATAGATAAACTCATTTGGGTGAAAGATGGTTGAGCTGCTCAAAGACACAAGCACACTCAAGGCTTTAAAAAATAAACATGAATTGCATTTGAGTTAAATATTGCACACAATTATTAAGTTTTCTAAAATTTCTTTAAGAGCATAAAATTTTCACTATGAGGCAACATATTGGTAAGTCTATCACTCATCTCATATGTTGAATATTGTTCACATGAATTAGTTTTCATGAGGACAAGCAAAAGAGTAAGTGTGGGGATATTTGACATGCTATAAATTAAGCATGTGTTTACCATGTTTTAAGTTAATTTTTATTTAATTTAAATAGAAAACAAATAGGAATTAATTGATTTTTATTTTTATGTTTTAGGAATAATAAAGAAGAAAAGATGAGGAAAATATACAGAAAATATGAATAAAAATGTTAATTTTTGACTCTCCGTCACTAATTGAGGCATATCTCTCTTATTTGAACTTCGATTGAGGTGATTCCAATGGTTTTGGAAATAAGAGACATAGAGCTACAACTTTTGTTCTTGGCACTTTGGAAAAATCTAGAAGTTTTTGGGCATCGTGGCATTCGCAAGAGAGCACTACGACACTGCGTTAATGCTTATCTGGAGCGCCGCAATGCTGAGTTACCCAGAACCGTAGCACCACGGCGCTGGACCCAAGCACCGTGCCTCCCGAGTCTGAAGAAGACAAAGAGCTGCGGCACCCAAGTAGCGCGCTGTAGCACTTACCACTGCACAAGAATGTTGAAGTCGAGATTTTTAGGTCTTTTGGCTCCAATTGAAGCTTGATGGACCGAGTTTTGACCTAGAAATAGTTCTACTTCAATGAGGAGAAGTTAATCTATAAAAAGGGGAAGAAATGATGCATCAAAGGGGATTCAAGCTCTTAATTTCCTTTTTTAATTCTTCTTTATATTTTCTTATGGCCCTGCGCGGCTGATTTATTCTTAGTTGGTAGAGAAAAGTTGAAACCTTAAGAGATCGTTATGCATTGTGAGATTTGGAATAGACTTTATTAGTTCAATCTTAATCGGATATTGATTATTCATCTACTCTTCTCTTTTCAATGATTATTCATATAATTGCTAGCAAGGCCTACTAGTATATTTTATGTTTTAATCTACTACTGAATTAGGTTTTGAACAAAGTTTTCATTACTGTATTCATGAAGCAAATAAGGTTAAGGATTTTGGATTATAAATCATTAACCCTATGATGAATGATCAACTAAATTAGATATAGCCGATGTGTTTATATTTGTTTAGCTCTATCAGTTTCTCTTGTTCTTCATGCGATTAATAGGTTAGACTTTTCCAATGTGTTAAAGGATATCTTATTAATTAGGGTGTAATTGGTGCGATTGTTATCAATTTACTAGACTTAAGGAAGAATGGGGATCGAATCCCAATGGTAGATATTCGATTTAAGATTGATTATATTATCAATGATCAAGGCAATTCCTTGACAGTGGATATTGACCAAAGCCAACACATCTCTAATTAATTACTCTCTTAATTACTTTCATTATTATTTACTTTATTATTTGCAATTATCAATCCCCATTTCTCAATCACATAAGATAATTACAGTCTCTGAGGAATCGACCCTTACTCCCACGACTACAAGTTAGTTAAGAGGTAAGGTATCAATTTGGGTGTACCTGCAACAGTATGCACCAGTTATCCCAGATATTCGTCAGTTCCCTTAATACAACAAGATGACACCTGTTACTAGGCCACCCTACTTTAGAGAGGGTCTTCCTAACATTTTATATATCTCTTTAATGTATTTTATAGCCATTGTTCATCAACAATAATATATATATATATATATATATATATATATATATATATATATATATATATATATATATATATATATATATATATATATATATATCAATACTATCATGTACATGATCAACTATATCACTCATGCATATACATCATACATTTCTACATGTAGGATAGGATGAAACAATTATGTATTAGCACTTTTATAGGACATGCATATATCATTTACCCTTTTTTCTTCCATAAACTTAAGATTAAATCAAGAGAAGTATAAAACATTTAAAGCAAACAATGTTATTTTGCCCCAATTTGTAGCTCATAAGATTCTTATTTAAGTCCTAAAATCATTTATTCAAAGTTAGAAAAAAAAAGGGAAAAAACACGAAAAAATAAGCTAGGATAGGACGCAACACGGCTTGGCCGTGTCATGAAGAACAGTCGTGTTATGTCCCTGTGCCTTACTCTTGTGTTTCCCATTCTTGCCCATAGCACGGCCATTCTCTGGGAGCAAAAATGCCAAACTTTCTTTTTTCCATTTCCAATTAGCCCCCAAATAGGAAATCAACCAAAAACATAAATCATAGGCATATTATTCAAGTTAAAAACAACATTTACCCCAAAAAATCATGAGTTATAGACCCCAAAATTGTAACAACTCCATTTTTTTTACATATATATATATATATGTAAAATTCATAAAGTCATTATCTCTTTACTTCTAACTATTGAACTCATAATAACATTCAATTAAATTAACCAAGCATAATTAAGGTTTATGGTATACCATTAACACTGATACAATTCTAAGTTCACATACACATCATTAATTAAAAACGTCCATACAAAAGTCAAACACATATACATCTACATCTTATTCATCCATATTGATCAGTTTTGAGGATACGGGTGCGGGTGATTGCACCTTCGTCGGGATCTTAGCCAATTTGACTCATCGTACGATAAAAGCCGGTCATAGAGAAAATCTGCATATTTAGTCTTCTGAATATGATATAAAAATATAGTGGGAATTAAATCCAAGTAGGTTCAACAATAAATCATAATTGTCATCAATATAGCTTATCATGTCATGTTCATCTGTATAAGCTACAGCAAATGTCTTAGGTAACATGAATGCACTTTATCTATGCACATTAAAATCGTACAATAATGACATTTATGGTATGAATAACTATTTTCAGAATATCATATGATGGCTATCAACTTATTTTCATATCAAGCTACCCCGATTAGGGTGAGTACTTTCTACTCTCCAGTACGGGCTTTTCTCGCTTTGTCCAACATGGCACACTTTCTCTTTCTTTTCTCAATAGCATAATCATAGCCGTAAGTAGGGAGCCTCCTACTGGTGTACCACACGGACCGTCATGTGCTCATGCTCGTCTCTTTTCTTTTCTTTTCTTTTCACATTAATAGCCAAAAATATGATTTCAATAACAAGTATGTTCATTTTACTCACATGCCATAATTTATCATCAAAGCATAATCATTACCAAAAATCATTGGTAAAATGGAATCATGTCGTGAACATAATCATTTTGAAATATCACTTTATAAAATATTTTCATGTCAAAATTACACACTTAAGATAGTAAAGAGTTCATGCAATGGCAATGGCTAGGGCATACACTAGTCATTTATTATTTTCATTTATAAAATTTTTCTTCTTTCTTAAATATTATTTTCATCTCTTCATTTTCTTTATGCTTAACCTCTAGTCACTTTCCTCTTACTTACATCATTTCCAACATATGTTCTCATAAAGATTATAGGGCAATTTGGTTTCTATTTGTGGAAAAGACACTAGAAAAGAGATAAAAAGAAGTAAGCTCCCTTTAATCGTATGAAAATAACAAGAGTAGGTCACTAGAATTTTATAGGAATCCTAGGCAGAAGAAATCCTCATAGTTTAGGGATTAGGATACATCAAAATAAAGATAACTACTATCCTAAAAGGGAACCAGAAAAATAGGAAATAAGAGAAATCCTAATAAACAACAGAATAAATAAATAAATGCTGAATCTCAGACTTTATGGGCCGAGATTTGACCTAATCCTCAACACCCCTCCTCAAGCTGGGTTGTATATGTCAAACAAACCCAGCTTGTAAGTCATCCTCTCAAACAAGGATCTCAACAAAGCTTTTGTAAGAATATCTGTTGTTTGATCCCTTGAAGTCACATATGAAATGCAGATAGTTCCTTCTTTAACCTTCTCTTTTATATAATGACGAATAACCTCTACATGTTTTGTTCTATCATGATGAGCTAGATTATGAGCAAAACTAATAGCTACTCTGTTATCACAATACAGCTTCATAGGTCATTCCCTCTTAATTTTCAATTCTTCAAGGAGTAGCTTTAGCCAAATTAGTTCACTATCTCCATTGGCCAAAGATCTGAATTATGCCTCTGCACTACTTCTAATCACAACATTTTGCTTCTTTCTCCTCCATGTTATAAGATTTCTCCACACATATGAGCAATAACCAGACGTGGACCTCCTATCTGTCACAAATCCTGCCCAGTTAGCATTAGAATAGCCTTCAATATCACATGATTGTCCCTTTTTAAAAAACAACACCTTTCTTGCATATCCTTTAAGATACTTCAAAATTCTGATAACAGCACCTAAGTGTTCCTCATGAGGATCATGCATAAATTGGCTTACTAGACTGACAGCATATGCTATATCAGGGCTAGTATGAGCCAACTAAATAAGTTTACCAACTAATCTCTTATATCTACCCTTGTCTACTGGAGTACTAGTCTTCTAGTCTCCAAGTTTTATACTCAGATCAGTAGGAGTATCTACTAGTTTGCACCCAAGGAGACTAGTTTCCTATAACAAATCAATTGTATACTTCCTTTGAGAGATAGAGATTCTAGATTTATTCTTGGCAATATCCATTCTCAAAAACTACTTGAGCATACCCAAGTCTTTGACTTCGAATTCCTTGGCCAATTTCTCCTTTAGGGATCTTATTTCAAGAATATCATCACCTGTTATAATAATATTATCAACATATACAATTAGAATGGTTGACTTGTCACCTCTATGTTTAGAGAAGAGTGTATGATCAGCGTGAGCTTGTTTATATCCAATCTGAAGGATGGGTCTAGTGATTCTCTCAAACCATGCTCTAAGAGATTGTTTCAACCCATAAAGGAATTTTTTTTCAATTTGCAGACATGTCCTTCTTGACTTAGACTCTTAAAATTAGGGGGTAGCTCCATATACACTTCTTCTATTAAATCCCCATTAAGAAAGGTGTAACAACTCCATTTAAGTATCATTTTTTTTTAAAATACCATGAAGTTATTACCTCGTTACAACTTAACTCAATATAACATTTATTTAATTTATACAATACAGAGTTTACATATATGTCATTAATCAAAACAAACGTACAACATATCAAACACATAAAAATCTATATCTTATTTATTCTGGTTGACCAATTCCAGAGATACAAGTGCGGGTGGTTGCACCTTCACCGAGA
Organism: Gleditsia sinensis; assembly: GCA_037074535.1. NCBI lineage: Eukaryota > Viridiplantae > Streptophyta > Magnoliopsida > Fabales > Fabaceae > Gleditsia > Gleditsia sinensis. Next base: position 36,580,962 of record CM073465.1, read on the forward strand.
TCTAAGCCAACTCAACCACAAACATTTTATTTGCTTCTGGGATATGCCCAACATAAAGTACTCGATCCAACGTGCAATAAAAGCCAGAGCTATAGAAAAATCTGCATAACTAATTTTCTAAACATGATATGGAAATATAGTAAGAATTAAATCTCAGTAAGTTCAACAATAAATCATCATCAATATAGCTCATCACGTCATGTTCAGCTGTATAAATTACAGAAAATAACTTTGGTAACATGAATACACTATATCTATGCACATGAGAATCGTACAATAATAACATGTATGACAGGGTTAACTATTTTCAGAATATCATATGATGACTATCAATTTATTCCCATATCAAGCTACCCCGGTCAGGGTGAGTATTTTCTACTCTCCGGTACGGGCTTTTTTCACTCCGTCCGACATGGCCTACTTTCTCTTTCTTTTCTCATTAACATGATCATAACCGTTGGTAAGGCGTCCCCTACTAGTGCACCACACAGATTTGCCATGTGACCGTGCTCATTTCTTTTCTTTTCACAATGATAGCCAAAAATATGCTTTCAATAACAAGTACGTTCATCAAAATATAACTATTACCATTAATCATTGGTAATCATGCCATGAACATAAACATTTCAAATATCACTTTATAAAATATTTCCATGTCAGAATTTCACAATTAAGATGGTAAGAAGTTCATACAATGGCAATGGCTATGGCATATACTAGTCATTTATTATTTTCATTTATAAGATTCGTCTTCTTTTTTAAATATTAATTTCATCTCTTCATTTTCTTTATGATTGGTCTTTAGTCAATTTCTTCTTATTTATATCATTTCTAACACATGTTCTTACAAATTTATAGAGCATTTTTCTCCAATTTGATTTCTACTATTACCCTATAGTTAAAGAGGTTCATCTAGGGTAGAAAAATGTTGAAAATAGGCTTCACCAGTTCCAACACGGTCTGGCCATGTTCTAGGACACGAACATGCTTTAAAAATACTTCAAATGTACTCAAAAACAGCCCCGAACACAGCTAACCCGTGCTTGAAGCACCCAGAACACGGCCCGGCCGTGTTCTGTGACCTTTGCTCACTAATCAGAGCACAACTCCCGTATTTTAACTCCGATTAAGGTAATCTTGGTGTCTATGGAAATCTAAGACAATTATAAAAAACTATTATGTTAATCATATCAGCAAAATAGTAATAAATCTTGGTGTTATTACTCCTTTAAATTCAATATTATTTCTTCTCGGGTAGGTTCTAACCTTTACTTACTAATCTGACTATATCTCCCACATAAGAATTCCAAATTAAGTGATTCCAATGGCTAAACATCCGTGACACATAAATATATAATTCATATGTTAACCATTTATTTTAATTCCTTATATAATTTTCCCAGAAATCAAAACACCGAAGCTATCCTAACATATTCTTCCCTGATTAACCATTTTCTGACCTTTGTTTACTAATCAGAACATATCTACCTCATATGAACTCTAAATTGAATGATTCCAGTGGCTTAAAATCCACGACATACATAGCTATAATTCTTATGTTAACCATTTATTTTAATTCCATACAGATAGTTCCCAGAAATTAAAATACAGAAGCTATCCTAACATATTTTTCCCTGATGAACCATTTTCTGACCTTTGACTACTAATCGGCTTATCTCTTCCTCATATGGACTTCAATTTGAATGATTCTAGTGGGTAAAAATCTATGACACACATAGCTATAATTCTTATGTTAACCATTTATTTTAATTCTATACAGATAATTCTCAAAAATTAAAATACAGAAACTTAAAATTTTGCCACCCATAGCCATACCTATGCAGAACTTTCTATACCAGCCTAAGTATTCAAACATACATCACATGCAAGATCAATATGTAACATGACATAGCAACATCCATGACCAATCATCAAAGTTCTAAGATCAAAATCTCATATAAATATTATAAGTTTCAAAAGTTTTCTTCAAAAAGAAATATTGTTAAACTTACCTGGAGCACTTAGTCCCTTAGACTTCTCTTTCCTCTTTCTTCCTCTCCTTTCCTCACTCTACCTTGCTTCTATTTTTCCTCTCCCTCACTTAGACGAAATTCTAATGTTGTAAGGGTGGGTTTTCTTATATAGACCACCAAATAATTCACCTTTCATGATCATGGGTCTACCTTATCACAATTAGGATACACTTTGTTGAATTTTTGGAAAATAAACAACTTATGTTCTTGTCTTCCTCTTCCTTAGTCAAGATATGCATAGGAAAAGGAGATTTGTATTTTGAAAATTATGATGATATGTTCTTAAGATAAGGGACAAGTCCTTTTGATTTAGGGATTCATTTCCATTTTCTTTTGTCTTAAACAAGTATGATAGGTTTTCCTTTTTAGGTGGCAAATTTCTAGCCCTTGAATCTCCATTATTTGGTTGATATTATTTGTGTGGGATAGGAATGTTTTGTCCTAATGCCATGTATTATCATAGCACTTGCTAGAATTATGAGTGTATGATATAGATGTTTTTGTCCTAAAGCCTTGTATTATCATGCCATTTGCCAAAATTATGAATGTAGAATCACACCACTTGCTAAATTTTTGTCTTAATGCCATGTAACCTAATCTTTATTATTATTACATTATTATATCATCACCTAATTTATTTTATTTTATTTTTTCTCTTAGATTTGGGCTTATTCCTACCCATTTTCTTTGCTTTGGATAAAATTCTACATTTCTTGGAGGGCTTGGTCACATTTTCATAATTTTTGGGCTATTGGTCCAATTACTATATCCTAGTCCAAGTCTATGTTTTATTTCTTGCTTAGGTTATCCAATGGGCTTGCTAGAAACTTATGTGAAGTGGAAAAACTCTATATAAAGTGTCCATAGGTAAAAGCCCAATCCAATATTCTTGAAATTTTAAGACCTCTACTTGTTTCTAAAAATTTATCTTCCTTATCCAAGAATTTTGCATCTCTTTAGTATGTTATTTCTAATTTTTTTTCCTATTAGGTTTTTTCCTCTTTATCTGTTCTCTTAATGTTAGAAACATTTTATATGTATATACATAAGGTGAAGAATTTTTAAGGATTATATTTCCTTAGATATCTAAAATATTGTCTAATAAATTTTATTTCCTTAATTAAATATTTATGTACTTTTATCAATAAAAGAAATAAAATTAGGGATGTTACAAAAGGCATTTTTTATGTCAAGTTGGTGAAGAGGTCAATCAAGATTAACAGCTATAGAGAGAAGAACCCGAATTGTGTTGAGTTTAACAACTAGAGCAAAAGTCTTCTGATAGTCAATTCTATAAGTCTGAGTAAATCCTTTAACTACTAAACGAGCTTTGTACCTCTTAATTTCACCATTAAATCTATATTTTATAGTAAATACCCATTTGCAGCCTACCAGTGCAGCATCTCTTGGTTTTTTTACAACCTCCCATGTCTTATTTTTCTAGAGAGCTTCCATTTCTTCATGTACAGCTTTCATCCATTTTGGTCTAGCAAGAGTTTCTTCAATGCTGTTTGGAATCTGAGTTGCTTCTAGTTTAGATACAAAGGCTATCATAGAACCAAATAAGTGACTGAGCTGCACATAGTTAGCTATGGAGTGTTGGGTACAAGAACGAGTTCCTTTTCTTAATGCAATAGGTAAGTAATATGAATCTTCCAAAAAAAAGAGAATCAGTGTCATTACCTGAGTTTGGGTTGGATTCATGACAATTTTCAGGAGCACTAACGGCTAGTTGTTGTTTCCTTCAAGCATACATGCAGAGGTTAGGTTTTGTTTGAGGTTGCTAGGGATGGGTATCATAATTTGGTCCACCAGTGCTTGTTCCAGGGCTATCAACCGTATTTTTAGTGTTGGTAAGGTTGTCACTGGAAGATTCAGTTTCTGGTTTTTTAGGTAAAGTTTCCAAGTCTAGGTGTTCAGTTTGTTTCGAGTTATTTAGGATGAAGTCAGGGGTAAATATCATGTTATTAATGTCAAGGACAGGAGAGATGTTTTCCAAAAAAATTTCCTTTATTGATTTCCTCCCCCTGAAGGGAATTTTTTGAAAAGTAGGGAACATTTTCAAAGAACGTGATATCCATAGTTGCTAAAATCTTCTTTTTTTTAGGGATATAACATTTGAACCCTTTATGATTGGCTGCATAACCAATGAATATGCATTTTTGTGCTTTGAGGTCAAGTTTGTTGGGGTTAAGTTCATGGTTATGGACAAAAGTCGTGCACCCAAAAAACCTAAGGGGAAGAGTTTTAAAGGTTCAGTTTTTTGGAAAATATTTTGAGTGACTGTAACAACTGGCTCTTTTTTTGGTGATTACGCATCAGACAAACATCTATCCAAAAGATATGCATCTTGTATATATATATACATAAGTTTACAAAACATCAGAGATTAGCAGTATATACATACATGTAACCCTAGGAACTAATCATACATCCGAAAAGGTGAAGTACCGTGTGGTTCCAAAAAAACAATGGGTTTAGCCCAATTACATCATCAGAATATATACATAATTACTGTAACATCCCTAACTTCGTTTTATTTATCAATAAAGGTACAAAAATATATAATGTAACATCCCTAATTTCATTTATTTTATTAATAAAGGTACATAAATATTTAATTAAAGAAATAAAATTTATTAGAAAATTTATAAATATCTAAGGAAATATAATCTTTAGAAATTCTTCACCTTATGTGTATGCACAGAAAATGTTTCTAACATTAAGGGAATAGATAAAGAGAGAAAACCTAATAGGAAAAATTAGAAATAACATATTAAAGAAAGGTAAAATTCTTGGGTAAAGAAGATAAGTTTTTGTGAAGTAAGTAAAGGTCTTAAAATTTCAAGAAGATTATATTTGGGTAATTTTTCCTAATTCAAGAGCTAGAGTTACTAAGTTTAACATCTCCACCCATAAATTGGGCTTTCACCTATAGACACTTCATCTAGAGTTTTTCCACTTCACATGAATTTCTAGCAAGCCAATAGGATAGATCAAGCAAAAAATAAAATATAGACTTTAACTATGATATAGAAGTTGGACTGATAGCCTAAAAATCATGAAAATGTGACCAAACCCTTCATGAAAGGTAGAATTTTAGCCAAAGCAAAGGAAATGGGTAAGAATGAGCCCAAATCCAAGAAGAAAAAATAGGAATCATGTGAGAAAATAGTAGTGTAATAATAATCAAGATTAGGTCACATGGCATTAAGACAAAACATCTATATCCTACATTCATAATTTTAACAAGCAGGTAATAATACATGGCATTAGAAAAATATATATATCCTATATTCATAATTTCAAAAAGGGAGTAATAATACATAGCATTATGACAAAACATCTTTATCCTACATAAATAATTTCAGCCAAGCAAGGGAGACTCAAGAGCTAAAAATTTGCCACCTATAAAGGTAAACCTATCATATTTGAATTAAACAAAAGAAAAAGGAAATGAATCCCTAAATCAAAGGGACCTTGTCCCTTATCTTAAGAACATTTTATCATGATTTTGAAAATACAAATCTCTTTTTGCTATGCATATCTTGACTAAGGGAGAAGAAGACAAGACCATGAGTTATCTTTCCCTAAAAAACAACCAAGTGCATCCTAATTGTGATAAGGTAGACCCATGATCATGAAAGGTAAACCACTTAATAGTTTATTTAAGTAAAACCCACCCTTATAACATTATAATTTCGTCCAAGTGAGGGAGAGGAAAAATAGAAGCAAGGTAGAGTAAGGAATGGAGAGAAAGAGAGGAAAAGAAAGGAAGGAAGAAGAAAGAAAAGTCTAAAGCACTAAGTCCTCAAGCTACTAGAAAAGTTAAGGGAATGGAGGAATCTCGCTATTTCCTTCAAGAGGAAATAACAAAAAGAATTCACTAAGTGAGATAGGGAGATCTTTAGGTAGGTTTAATAATATCTCTTTTTGAATAAAAGTTTTGAAATTTGTAACATTTATATGAGATTTTGATCCTAAAACATTGATGAAATTTACAATATTTTCTACTTTGATGATTGGTCATAGATGTTGCTATATCATGTTACATGTTATTTTGCATATGATGGATGTTTTGAACATTTCGGTTGGTGTGGAAAGTTCTGCATAGGTATGGCTATGGGTGGTAAAATTTTATGATTTTTATGCTGCTATTTTGTATATTTAAATGTGGTGAAAAATTGATAAAATATGATTAGATATAAAGAAAATGGAAGAGTATGTAATATAATGATGAACTAAAACCTTAGGAAAGGTTTGGTTAGGAAACTGGATTTCGGAGTAACTAGGGAAGCTTCTATTTTTTGAAATTCTAAGAAGAATTGGTTAGGAATTAAAAGAAATAGTTAACATGAAAAATGTAGATCTATGTCTCATGGATTTTAAGCCATTGGAATAACTTAATTTGGAATCCAGATGTGGGAGATATTGCTTGATATGTAAGCAGAGATCAGAAACTAGCTAACCAGGGAAGAATCTGTTAAGTATGCTTCTGTGTTTGAATTTTTGGGAAAAATCTGTTTCAAATTAAAGGAAATTGTTAACATAATAAATATGGATATATGTATCACAGATCTATAGGCTTAGAAATAACTTAATTTGGAGTCCATATGAGAGAGATATGGCTGATTAATTAGTAAAGGTCATAATTAGCCTAGAATCCAGGGTGGTAAATGTAAGCATTCTTGTTTTCAATTTTCTGGGAGTAATTAGTAAGAAATCTGAAGAAATAGTAAACATTAAAGTTATATATAAGTGTCTTAACATTTTATAGGTTTTGGAATCACCTCAATTGGAGTTCATATGGGAGAGATATTGTCCGATTAGTAAGTAGAGGTCTGAACCTACCCGAGAAGAACTAACATTGAATTTGAGGGAGTAGTAACACTACGATTACTTAAGATTTTACTAAAATGTTCAACAAAATGGTTTTAGAGGATTGTATTATCTTTCTATTGACACCAATATCACCTTGATCAGATTTAAAATGATGGTGTTATGCTCTTTTTAGTGAGAAAGGATAATAATATTTAAAAAAGAAGAAGAATCTTATAAATGAAAATAATAAATGACTAGTGTATGCCATAGCCATTGCCATTGCATAAACTCCTTACCATCTTAAGAGTATAATTTTGACATGGAAATATTTTATAAAATGATATTTGAAACGATTATGTTTATGGCAAGATTACCAATGACTTTTGGTAATCATTATATTTTGACGAAAAATTATGGCATGTGAGTATAATGAACATACTTGTTATTGAATTCATATTTTTGGCTATTAATATGAAAGTAAAAGATAAGAAATTAGCACGGTCACATGGCGGTTCGTGTGGTGCACCAGTAGGGGATGCCCTAACAACGGCTATGATTATGTTAATGAGAAAAGAAAGTGTGCCATGTCGGACGAAGAGAGAAAAGTCTGTACCGAAGAGTAGAAAGTACTCACCCTAATCAGGGCAGCTTGATATGAAAATAATTTGATAGCCATCATATGATATTTTGAAAATAGTTATTCATGCCATATGTGTCATAAATGTACTATTTTTATGTGCATAGATAAAATGCATTCATGTGATCTGAAGATATTTGTTGTAGTTTATACAGATGAACATGACATAATGAGCTATATTAATGATCATTATAATTTATTGTTGAACTTACTAGGATTTAATTCTCACTATATTTCCATATCATGTTCAGAAAACTAAGTTATGCAAATATTCTCTATGACCGGCTTTTAGCGTACATATGGTCAAGTTGGCTAAGATCTCGGTGAAGGTGCAACCACCCGCACCCATATCTCCGAAACTGGTCAATATAGACAAATAAAATATAGACTTATATGTGTTTCATTTTTGTACAAATGTTTTGATTAATAATGTGTATGTAATCCCAGAATTGTATAAGTGTTAATGGTATTTCATAAACCTTAATTATGTTTGGTTAATTTAATTGAATGTTATAATGAGTTAAATAGTTAGAAGTAAAGAGGTAATGACTTCATGGAATTTTAAAAATATATATATGTATATATGTAAAAAAAATATGGAGTTGTTACAATTACTATCCTACTGGTGGAGGAGGTGGACCGTTCCCCTAGCCATCATCCCTGGGGTACTGCTGGTGGAGGAGGTGGCCTGGGTGTAGGAAACTCTACTATATTGATGACGAGGAGGTTCACCACTATAGTGAACTACCCTAGGTAGAGAACATCCACCGTCTAAAGCTCTAGCAGGATCGTTAGAACGACGAACGACATTTTACTAATCTAAACATAACCCTACAAAATATAGTTAGATATAAAATCCCAGCAATATCAACATCCAGCATATTACAAGCGTAATAGAAAACTTACGTGTTATGTTTAGCTGTATAAACTACAAAAAATATTTTCTCTTTTGCACAATGAAAGTACAGTAAATACATACATACTTTTTATATGTTACGCATCAATATCACGCAAATTAAACAAACTATGTATTAATAGGGTACCTATACATTGATCATAGTGGCTCATCATCTGATAATTTCTTAATTTTCAAACCCCAGTGTAGTGTAAGCCTTACCCCTACAGCTATTCACCCACCACTGAGTGCCTTGGTCGGAGTAGTCCTTCCCACATTGACCACTCTAGGCTATAGGGTGTCCCCTATCCCGGTACTGTATCACAGCTACCATCCTTCAGTTACCTTACCTTTATAAGATGTCGCATGTCGCCAGGTCACCTTAATTGGGTAAGGGTCATCCTGGACTTGTCAGTCTCCTCAATACACCACTTGTTAGTCTCCTCAATACAGTAAGGGTGACACATGTTGTCAGCCCATCATGCTTTAGAAATGATCATTCTGACTATCAGTCGTCTCAATATAGTAAGGGCAACACCTGTTGTCAGGCCACCTTGCTTCAGATAGGGTCTTCCTGACCATGCTCATGTTTTTTACATATTTTTCCAGCCACTTGTTTCAACAAAAAGCATACATATAAAAAATTATCAAGAGCATAGTCAACATTTGTTCTCATGCATGCTATAACAACTCATAATATAACATAAATAAAACACACATGCTCTTGCATCCTTCCATAACATTCACATATCATTTACCCATTTATAGTTGCACATAAAAGTGATTTATGGCATTCAATATAGCACCCATGCATTATTTCTTCATGTTTTCATAATTAATTGAATAGACATTACACAACCAATTAGATACTACAATTTTCTTTGACATATATGGATCACAAACTCCAATTATCATTTTCATAAACATTGATAATTAGTTAGGATTTAAAAAGGAAACAAAAATCAATGAAAAATGGCAAGACAGCATGAAGCACGACCGTGCTTTATGCTTGTGCTTCCTCCATAACATAGCCGTGCCAGCGCAGAGCACGGCTGTGCTCTAGTCGTGTTCTGCATTATTTTGCACATCCAGCCCAGAGCACGGCTGTGCTCTAGGAGCAAAACTCAGAATTTTTCTCCCTTTTCTCCCAAAAATCCAGCAAACAACCATACCAACATTTTAAGCATACAAAATCCAGTTTATCCACAACATATAACCTTCAAAATCATGGATTCAACTTCAAAATATAGCTACCATATTTTCTTACAAATTAACACATCTTGTATATACATGAAAAATAGGCATCACCACCATAAATACCTCATCAATGGTTCAATCTACCCCACCATCCCACTTCAATAAATGCATACAAGACACCCATCAAGCCATTCTACCAAGAAAACTCATAAATAGGGTGTTAATCTTACCTTTTTCACTTCCAAAGATGTTTCTTTCACTAGGGTTAGATGAATTCTCTCACTAGATTCCTCCACCAAGCTGCATATTTTTCCAACTATTAGATTTCCATGGAAGCTCATAAGCACTCACAAGGTTGGAGAAGATCAAGGAGTCCAAGACGTATCTCTTCCTCTTTGGATTTTAGCTTTCTCACTCTACCTTCCTTTCTCTCTCTCTCTCCCCCTTCTTCTCTTTCTCTTTTCTTTCTTCTCCCTTTCTCCTTTTTGCCGTGGGTTTCTTCTGCTATTGGCTGGTGGCTGGCGACTTGCTTGGCCAAGTCAACAAGAAATAATTAAAAGAAATGCTAGCTTCTTGGAGAAGCTTTTCCTCCCTTAACCATTAAACTTCAAATCTCTAAGTATTACAAAAATGTTATGCCATTACTTTGTGACTAACCATTAGCTAAGGAATTGTTTGGTGAGTTGGAATTTGCCAAGTGTTTAATCTCCTCTTGAGGTGTATTACAATGGCTTTTTGTATAATTCTCTTCATAGCTCCTCATCCCTCTTCTCATTGCTCAATTGTGGCCCTGCAGATGAAGAAATGACTATTCCATCCTTAATTATTTCTTTCAAAAATGAAAAATTTCTTATTTAATATTCATAATTATTTCCTTATAATTACCCAATTTAATCCTTTTTAATCATTTCTTAATATTCCATTTTGTGAATATACTTAACAAAAATTTAGGGTGTTACAGAGAGTGTCTAAAGGTGTTTGAAATTGAAGGACACTTATAGGCATTCTATTAATTAGGTAGCATGCAGTGAGAATGGCATCTCCCTAATACAGTTTTGGAATATTCATGGATATCATCATAGATCTAGCTATTTCAAGAAGATGTATATTTTTTCTTTTAGCAATCCCATTTTGTTAAGGTGTGTAAGCGTAAGTACTTTGATGAATAATGTCATTCTCTTCAAGATAGTTGCCTAAGATTTGGTTAAAGTATTCCCTCCCATTATCTGTATGTAGAATTTGGATGCTTGTGGAAAATTGAGTTTTTATCATATTATGGAAGTTCTTGAAAGTTTGTTTTACCTCAGTTTTATCTTTAAGTAAATAGAGCTAGCAAATATGTGTGTGGTCATCAATGAAAGTTATGAACCAAAGTTTTGAATAAAGATTGTGAGATCGTGATGGTCCCCAAATGTCACTATGGATCATAGCAAAGGGTTTAGTCACTTTATAAGGCTTAGGTTTATATACTGATCTTTGATGTTTGGCCAATTGACAAGTTTCACATTGAAAATTGTCATCTTTATTAAAAAATAAAGGAAACAAATGTCTTAGATATACAAAACTCGGATGGCTTAACCTAAGATGCCATAACATGACTTGATTCGTCTTTAAGGAAGTTTTCCAATTTGTTGTTAGGGCTTGTTTATCATCATCCAAATTAAAGTAGTATAGCCCTTCATGCTCCCTAGCATTGGCAATCCCCTTCCCCAAGCTCTTGTCCTGAAAAACACAACCTTCTTGTGAGAAAAGAACTTTGCAATCATAATCTTTTATAATGTTGCTAACTGATAAAATATTACAAGATAAATTTGGTACATGAAGGACATATTTAAGTGTAAGAAGAGGGCTAATCTGGATTATTCCAATTCTAACAATTGGGGATAAAGACCCATCAGTAATCTTTACCGTGGTAAGGCTAGAATAAGGATTATAAGTGGTAAATAAATGACAATTATCTGTCACATGATCTGAAGCACGTCAATGACCCAAGGATCTAATTGAGCATTTGTACAGTGAAGGGCAGTAGAAAATTTACCTTGCTAGGCTATAAGAGAGATACCCGTATTTTTTTCTAGGTTAAGAAACTTATAGAGCCTATCAAGCTATTCACGGTTGAGGTTGAGGCCTCCCATATTCTCACTTCCCTTCTGCTCATCATGGGTAGTGCTATGGAAAGCTCTATTATCTTTAGGCTGTGATCCTAGTTGTTTTTCACAATTATGATTGCTTGGAGGTTTCCCATGAAGCTTTCAACAACTCTCTCGAGTATGATTAGTTTTTTGGCAAAAGTCACATAAAAAATTTCCTCGTTTTCCATGCCTATCTTCTCCCCTTTGAAGCTGTTCAGTACTTTTGGATATCAGGGCGGTAGCTTCTACTTGACTGGTACCTTGGTGATCACCCAGCATCAGTTTTCTCTTGTTTTCCTCCCTTCTCACAGCTGCAAACACTTCTTCAATCTGGGGTAATGGGCGAATTCCTAAGATTCTTCCCCTAACATCATCTAACTCCTTATTCAATCCTGCAAGAAAGTCATAGGTGCAGGTTTTTTTAACTAATTTTATGTATTTGTCTTAACATCTATCACACCAATCATTGGGCTCAAATAGGCCTAATTCCTGCCATAGTTTTATGAGAGAGGTGAAATATTTTGTTACACTCAAATTGGCTTATTTGAGGTCTCTAGCCTTATCTCTCAACTCACATAATTGTGTTGAGTTTTCTAGGTCTAAATAAGCTATCTTCACCTTATCCCAAATGTCCTTGGCAATAGGATAGATAAGATACAGAGCTCCAATGTTTTCTTCCATTGAGTTAATGAGCCAAGACATAACAAGAGCATTTTGGGTATCCCAATTACTATAGTCTGGATCTGTGGGAGCAGGTTTCAAAATAGTTCCTTTGAGGAATCCAATTTTTCTCTTTCCACGGATAACAATCTGGACAGACCTTGACCATTGCAAGAAATTCTATCCATTGAACTTATATGATGTAATCTAGTGAGGGAAACCGTCACCAGCGACAATAGGATAGTTTGCGGGAGCCGGGTTGATTGTAAGGCTTGCGGCAGTGGAAGATTCCTCCTACCTATCTTGGCTCAACCCAGTAAAAGCCTACTTGAAGCTAGCCATTATCTCCTTTCAACGACGCGACTCTGATACCATGTGGAAAAGACGCCGGAGAAGAGATAAAAATAAGTAAGCTCCCTTTAATCGTATGAAAATAACAAGAGTAGGTCACCAGGATTTTATAGGAATCATAGGCAAAAGAAATCCCGATAGTTTAAGGATTAGGATACATCAAAATAAAGATAACTACTATCCTAAAAGGGAACGGGAAAAACAAGACCAGAAAAATAGGAAATAAGAGAAATCCTAATAAACAACAGAATAAATAAATAAATGTTGAATCTCAGACTTCATAGGCCGAGATTTGACCTAATCTTCAACATTATTATTACCCTATAGTTAATGTGGTTCATTTAGAGTAGAAAAATGTTCAAAATAAACTTTACTACCTCCTAGCACAGCTTGGACGTGTTCTGTAACATAGCCTGGCTATTTCTTATAATATAGCCATGCTAAAAGCTTTAAAAAGCCCTTTCCTGTACCCAACACGGCCTGACTGTATCCTAGAACACGGTCATGCTCTGTGTTGTGTTATCCCCTGATGCAAGTTTTGGTCTAGCCTGACCTTCTCTTACTAATTAGAGCATAACTCTCCCATTTTAACTCTGATTAAAGTGATATTTATGTCCATTTAAAGATGAGACAATCCTCTAAAATCTTTAAGTTGAAAATTTTAGTGAAATATTAAGTAATCTTGGTGTTATTACTCTCTCAAATTCAATATTATTTCTTCTCGGGTAAGTTCTGACCTCTACTTACAAATCTGACCATATCTCCCTCATATGGAGTCCAAATTGAATGATTCTAGTGGCTAAATATTCGTGATACATATATATATATATATATATATATATATATATATATATATATATATATATATATATATATTTAATGTTAACCATTTCTTTTAATTCCCTACATATTTTTCCCAACAATTTAAACACAGAAGCTTACAAAACAGATTCTTCCCTAGTTAACTAGTTTCTGACTACTTCTTACTAATCTGAGTATATCTCCCTCATATGGAATTCAAATTGAGCGATTAAAATGGCTAAATATCTGTGAGACATATATCTACAATTTTTATGTTAATTATTTTCTTTTAATTCCTAACCGATTCTTCTCAGAATTTCAAAAACAGAAGCTTCCCTGGTTACTACGAAGTCCAATTTTCTAACCAAATCCTTCATAAGGTTTTAGTTCATCCTTTTATTACGCCCTCTTCCATTTTCTTCCTAATTTACATCTAACCATAAGATTACTCATTTCAACATTTTAACTAGATTTCTTACACTTAATTTAACATATTCCATCATCTACTTCTCAAAAAAACAGAAATCAAATCATGTATTATTAAAGTTGTTTCCCAACAGAAATTTCTCATGGTCTTCTTCAAAGTATTTAAGGCCATACTCATTTTATCAATATAATCATATTCCATCAATTTTTTAGCACATTCAAATATACATAACAACAGCATAAAAATCTTAAAATTTTACCATCCATAGTTATACCTATATAGAACTTTCCACACTAATTGAAGTATTCAAAACATCAATCACATGCAAGATCAACATCTAACATGATATAGCAACATCCATGGCTAATCATCAAGGTAGCAAATATTGTAAATTTCATCAAAGTTCTAAGAACAAAATTCCATATAAATGTTATAAATTTCAAATATTTTCTTCAAAAAACAATATTGTTAAACCTACCTAAAGATCTCCTTAGCTCACTTAGTGAATTCTTTTTCTTGTTTTTTCTTGAAGGAAGTGGCAAGATTCCTCTCTTACCTTAACTTTTTCAACAACTTGAATAAGAGAGGGAGGGTGAGTTTTGAACCCTAAGGATGAAGAGAAAATATGGATTCAAGTGGAGATTAAGTTAACTTACCTTGAGTACTTAGTCTTTTAGACTTCTCCTTCTTTCTTCTTCTCTTCTCCTCTCTTTCTCTCTTTTCCTCACTCTACCTTGCTTCTGTTTTTCCTCTCCCTCACTTAGACGAAATTATAATGTTATAAGGGTATTTTCTTTCTTAAATAAATTATCAAGTGGTTCACCTCTCATAATCATGGGTCTATCTTATCACAATTAGGATGTACTTGGTTACTTTTTGAGAGAAAATAACTTATGTTCTTGTTTTCCTCTCCCTTAGTCAAGATATGCACTGCAAAAGAATATTTGTATTTACAAATCATGATAAAATGTTCTTAAGACGAGGGACAAGGTCCCTTTAATTTTAGGATTCATTTTTTTCTTTTGTCTCACTCAAGTATGATAGGTTTGCCTTTTCTAAGTGGCAAATTTCTAACCCTTGAGTCTTCCTTGATTGGCTGAAACTATTTGTGTTAGATATAGATGTTTTGTCCTAATGCCATGTATTATTACCTACTATATCATCACATGGCTTGCTAAAATTATGAGTGTAGGATATAAATGTTTTATCCTATTTCCATGTGACCTAATCTTGATTATTATTACACTACTATTTCATCACATGGTTCTTATTTTTTTCCTCTAGGATTTGGACTCATTCTTGCCAATTTCCTTGACTTTGGCTAAAAATCTACCTCTCATGGAGGGTTTGGTCACATGTTTATGATTTTTGGGCTATTGGTCCAACTTCTATATCTTAGTCCAAGTCTATGTTTTATTTCTTGCTTAGGCTATCCAATTGGTTTGCTAGAAACTCATGTTATGTGAAAAAAAAACTCTATGAAGTGTCCATGGGTGAAGGCCCAATGTATGGGTGGAGATGTTAAATTTAAGAATTTTAACTCTTGAATTAGAAAAATTACCCTAATCCTATATTCTTGAAATTTTAAGACCTTTACTTACTTACAAAAATTTATCTTCCTTGCTTAAAAATTTTGCCTCTCTTTAGGATGTTATTTCTAATTTTTCCTATTAGTTTTTTCTCTTTACCTATTCCTTTAATGTTATTAACATTTTCTATGCATACACATAAGGTAAAGAATTTCTAAAGCTTATATTTTTTTCTTAGATATCAAAAAATTGTTTAATAAGTTTTATTACCTTAATTAAATATTTATGTACCTTTATTAATATAAAAAAAGAAATTTGGGATGTTACAAAAATAATCCACAAAAAGCCTTCTAATCAACACTTTCTCACTCATGTTTATGGAAGGCAACCACCAAACATCATAAACACTTCATTAATGCACACATCTACCCTACATTTATGCCTTCATTAATGCATATATACACATACACACTACCAATTAATCAAAAGTCAAGGAAGTATATGTTAATCTTACTATATTCCACCAATTAAGCTCTTCCTCTCTCTAGCTTGACTTAGTCTTTTCACTCTTCCAACCACAAAGCTACAGATTTTTTCCACCATTAGAGCTCTAAGAAGTTTCTTTATCAACAAACAAGATTAGAGAGGTTTGGAGGGTTCAAACTTACCTTTTCTCTTCCTCATTCTATTTTCTCTCTCTTCTTCTTCTCCCTCTTTTTCTTCTTCCTTTTTCTTTCTTTTTCTTCTTTTTCCTTCTCCCTTTGCCGTGAATCTGCTTCTTCTCCTTGCTTGGCTGACTTTCCTCCCTTTTGGTCAACAAAATACAATAAAATATTATAGCTTTTCCAAGAAGCTTCTCTCCATCTAACTAATGCCCTTGCTTTCTCCAATTATTACATTTTTGCCATTCCATTACATTGTAACCATGTTATTGGCTAAGGGCTTGTTTGGTTGAGTTAAAATTAACCAAGTGTTTAATATCCTCTTAAGGCATATACTAATGGGCTTTTGTGCAACACTTTCTATGGTTCCTCACTCCACCTCTTGCTGCCCTGTCCCAACCCTGAAAGTGAAGAAATTACTATTTTGTCCTTTAGAACTTTTCTCCAAAAATAAGAATTCTCTTTTCTTTTACTCATAATTATACTCATAAAGGTGATCTATTAAATTCCTTTCGGCCTTTCCTAACACATTATTTCATAAAAATAGAAATAGGAATTCTGGGGTGTTACATTAATTGCCTTTCTAATAATATATATTATAAACAATGTATTTTGTCCGGATTACCTTAAGCTATTATAGTTGTCTTAAGTTAAAAATACAAAAAATTAAAATAAAAAATATAACAAATGAATAAATTTACAATAAAAAAAATGTTTTATTTTGTTCATAAGCTTGAAAATTTAGAAAAAAAGGGAAAAAGAGAAAAATAAAAATTTCATGGCTCAATTCAAATTAAGAAAATATAAAAATTGAAATTAAAAATGATGAAAGGGTATCTTGGGAAAAAAGTTTAAATGGCAAAAAAGAAAATGAGGGAGAGCTAGGGGTTAATTTAAAAAGAAAAGGAGAAAATTGGAGGGCAAAATATTTTACTAGGATTAAAGGTGTCTCCTTTCTTTTGCTAAAGATCAAGAAACAATTTTTAATTTGGAGAAAAAAATGGGGACCAATCAAAAGAAAGAGAACTAGGCCCTCATCATGAGAGAGCGCCAAAGAGTAGAATTGTCAAAATGGGTTTGGCACATAAGGTTGGTTTAACCTAGCCCTAGAATGGAGTAGAGAGTAAGGGATTTTAACGTTGGCCTATCTCGTCCACGAGGTCGAACTGGCCCATGTGGATCTTTTTTTTAATACATTTTGAAAACCCTAACATTTGAAAATCTTTGTAAATTATTCAATTGAAAAAGAAAATATCTTTATAGTGTGCTATATTAAATGAATTCTACAGATGCCTCTTACATACGACATGGATATGGATTTCCATATTTTAATTTTTTATAAGCACATAAATCACATAATATATACTAAATGTAACATCCCTAATTTTGTTTTTTTTATTAATAAAGGTACATAAATATTTAATTAAGGAAATAAAATTTATTAAACAATTTTTTGATATATAAGAAAATATAAGTCTTAAAAATTTTTCACCTTATGTATATGCATAGAAAAAGTTTCTAACATTAAGGAAATATGTAAAGAGAGAAAACCTAATAGAAAAAAATTAGAAATAATATCCCAAAGAGAGGCGAAATTCTTGGGTAAGGAAGATAAATTTTTGGAAATAAGTAAAGGTCTTAAAATTTCAAAAAGATTGAATTAGGGTAATTTTTTCTCATTCAAGAGTTAGATTTCCTCAGTTTAACATCTTCACCCATAGATTGGACTTTCACCTATGGACACTTTATAGAGTTTATTTTTCTACTTCACATGAGTTTTTAGCAAGCAAATTGGATAGCTCAAGCAAGAGATATAACATAGATTTGGACTAGGATATAGAAGTTGAACCGATAGCTCAAAAATATGAAAATATGACCAAACCCTCCATGAGTTGTAGAATTTCAACTGAAGCAAAGGAAATGGACAAGAATGAGCTTAAATCCAAGAGGAAAAAATAAGAACCATGTGATGAAATAATAGTGTAATAATAATAATCAAGATTAAGTCACATGACATTAGAACAAAACATCTATATCTTACACTAATAATTTCAGCAAGCAATTTGATGATATAGTAGGTAATAATAAATGGTATTATAATAAAACATCCCTATCCTATACAAATAATTTCAGCCAAGTAAGGGAGACTCAAAGGCTAAAATTTTACCACTTAGAAAGGCAAACGTATCATACTTGAGTGAGACAAAAGAAAAAAAGAAATGAATTCCAAAATCAAAGGGACCTTATCCTTTGTCTTAAGAACATTTTATCATGATTTTCAAATATAAATCTCCTTTTGCTATGCATATCTTGACTAAGGGAGAGGAAGACAAGAACATGAGTAGTTTTTCCCCAAAAAGCAACCAATTGCATCCTAATTGTGATAAGGTAGACCCATGATTATTTAAGAAGAACCACTTGATAATTTATTTAAGAAAAAATACCCTTATAACATTATAATTTCGTCTAAGTGAGGGAGAGAAAAAATAAAATCAAGGTAGAGTGAGGAAAGGAGAGAAAGAGAGAAAAGAAAAAGAAGGAGAAGTTTATAGGACTAAGTACTCAAGGTAAGTTAACTTAATCTCCACTTGAATCTATTTTTTCTCTTCATCCTTAGCATTCAAAACTTACCTTCCTTCTCTTATTCAAGCTGCTGAAAAAGTTAAGAGAAAGGAGGAATCTCGCCACTTCCTTCAAAAGGAAACAAAAAAAATAATTCACTAAGTGAGTTAGGGAGATCTTTAAGTAGATTTAAAAATATCTCTTTTTGAAAAAAAATCTTTGAAATTTATAACATTTATATAGGATTTTGTTCCTAAAACTTTGATGAAATTTACAATATTTGCTACTTTGATGATTGACCATGGATGTTGCTATATCATGTTAGATGTTGATATTGCATATGATGTATGTTTGAATACTTAGGTTGGTATGGAATGTTCTGTATATGTATGGCTATGGGTGGCAAAATTTTAGAGTTTTGTGTTGTTGTTATGTATATTTAAATATGGCAAAAATTTGATAGGATATGGTTAGATTGATAAAATAAATATGACTTTAAACACTTAGAAGAAGAACATGAAAATTTTTTGTTGGGAATACCCTTAATAATACATAATTTAATTTTCTATT
Source organism: Gleditsia sinensis (assembly GCA_037074535.1). Classification (NCBI taxonomy): domain Eukaryota; kingdom Viridiplantae; phylum Streptophyta; class Magnoliopsida; order Fabales; family Fabaceae; genus Gleditsia; species Gleditsia sinensis. The sequence goes on from CM073465.1 coordinate 36,600,239, forward strand.
TTCTTGAAAAGAGGATGATGGAATATGCTAAATTAAGTGTAAAGAATCTTATTAAAATGTTGAAATGAGTATTCTTATTATTAGATGTAAATTATGAAGAAAATAAAAAAAGATGTAATAAAATGATAAACTAGAACCTTAGGAAATGTTTGATTTGAAAACTGAATTTCGGAGTAACTAGGAAAGATTTTATTTTTTAAAATTCTGAGAAGAATTGGTTGAGAATTAAAAGAAATGATTAACATAAAAAATGTAGATATATGTCTCATGGATTATTTGGCACTGAAATCACTCAATTTGGATTCTATATGAGAGAAATATGGTCAGATTAATAAGAAGTGGTCAGAAACTAGTTAACCAGGGAAAAGTTTGTTAAGTATGTTTTTGTATTTGAATTTTTAGTCAACATCTAAGGAAGTAAAGAAATTTTTTAACATAATATATATATATATATATATATATATATATATATATATATATATATATATATATATATATATATATATATATATATATATATATATATCTCACAGATCTATAGGTTCTGAAATTACTTAATTTGGAATCTATATGAGAGATATATGGTTGAATAAGTGAGGAAAGGTCACAGAACACGGCCAGACCGTGTTCTGAGTTGCTTTAGCACGGGTAGGTTGTATTCAGGGCTATTTTTGAGTACGTTAAAAATATTTTTCAATCATGGCTGTGTCTTGAAACAAGACCAGGCCGTGTTGAGAGTTGGTAAAACTTAATTTTAATATTTTTTTTTACTCTAAATGAACCTCATTAACTATAAAGTATTAATATAAACTAAATTAGAGAAGAATACCCTATAACTTTTGTGAGAACATGTGTTAGAAATGATATAAGTAGGAGAAAAGTAATTAGAGGCCAATCATAAAGAAAATGAAAAGAAGAAAATAATATTTAAGAAAGAAGAAGAATATTATAAATGAAAATAATAAATGACTAGTGTATGCCCTTGCTATTGTATGAACTCCTTACCATTTTAAGTGTGAAATTTTGACATGAAAATATTTTATAAAGTGATATTCGAAAATGGTTATAACCATGGCATGATTGCATTTTACCAATGATTTTTAATAATGATTAGGCTTTGATGATAAATTATGGCATGTGAGTATAATGAACATACTTATTATTGAGATCACATTTTTGGCTATTAATGTGAAAAGAAAAGAAAAGAGACGAGCACGATCACATGATAGTCCGTGTGGTGAACCAGTAGGAGACGCTTTACTCATGGCTATGACTATGATAATGAGAAAAAAAAGAGAAAGTGTGCTATGTCGGACGGAGTGAAAAAAGTCATCACCGGAGAATAAAAAATACTCACCCTGATCGGGGTAGCTTAATATGAAAATAAGTTGATGGCCATCATATGATATTTTGAAAATAGTTATTCATGCCATATGTGTCATTACTGTACGATTTTTATATGCATAGATAAAATGCATTCATGTGACCTAAAATATTTGCTATAACTTATACAGATGAACATGACATGATTAACTATATTAATGATAATTATGATTTATTATTAAATTTACTGAAATTTAATTTTCATTATATTTCCATATCATATTCAGAAGACTAAATATGTAGATATTCTTTATGACTAGTTTTTAACGTACATTGGGTCGAGCTGGCTAAGATCTTGATGAAGGTGTAATCACTCGCACCTGTATCCTTAGAATTGGTTAATATATATGAATAAGATGTAGACATATATGAGTTTGATTTTTGTACAGACGTTTTTAATTAATGATGTGTATGTGAACCCAAAATTATATCAGTGTTAATGGTATACTATAAAACTTAATTATGTTTGGTTAATTTAATTAAATATTATTATGAATTAAATAATTAGAAGTAAAGAAGTAATAATTTCATGAGATTTTACAAATATATATATGTATATATGTAAAAAAAAAATAGAATTGTTACATTAAACATATAACACTTGCTGCCAATGGTCAAGTTCTACTAAATATATATGCACCTAAAGCTTCTAAAGTGCTTTAGTTCCACTTAAACGGTACCTCATGACAAGACTTAGAGTGTGTTTGACAAATTAAATAAATTAATTTATAATTTATTTGAGTAACTTATAAATTTATTTAATTAAATTAAAAGTATTTATTAAATAAATTTATTTAAACAATTTAAATTAACTAAAATCTTATAAATTATATTTTATTTTAAGTAGTATATAACTTATTTTCAATTAACTTTTAATTTTAAAGTAACTTGTAAATTAAGTTTTGCTAACAAAGCCTTTATGAACCAAAAGAATCATCCACGCGATTCCAAATGTGTCAAGGGCTAGCTTAAGGCTGCAAACAGAAATCCTAGGGTAAAATAGAAGTCTATGTAACAATTTTCTAAAACTTCTATATAACAATCTGCACTAGATAGACAATAACTGCTAGTTGTGTCACGAAGATACTAACATTTGGTGACTGATCAGCTGAGCCCATGGCCCTATAAAGACTGGGCTGGGTCAGCCCAGCTTCAGGGCAGGAGAAGAAAACGAACATTATCGTGAAACAAAGCTCGGTGTTCGCGAGCTCCTTCACATGAAGCTCACCTACGCGCCGTCTCACCGCACTCGGCCGCCGTGACATCCAGCCATCACCGTCGCATAGCCATCGTACGCCACAGTGAAGGATTGTTAAACAGAACTCTCCCCTTTGTAGCAACCATCTCAAAACTCTCCTTCACGCAGCACCACCGAAGCCACCCATCGCAAAATGCCATTGTGAACTTGCTAGGGATGCCGTGAAGCAGAGTAGAAAAACCCAATCTGATCGTTGTATTTTCAGTGCTGCAGCAGGTTTTTTTTCCATCAAAACCGATTTCTTAATCACACTTTATAATGGGCAAAACTAGTGTTAATCGATTTCTCTGTGGTACTTGTTTTGGCAATGAAGCTGTGTTTTATCAAAAACTCTCAGTTTCGGTGGTACTACAATTGTGGGTTATCCTGACTTGACGTGGATAGATTTAATTCTGATCCTCTGTGTTTCAGTGTATACTCGTTCATTTTGTTTTGTGTTCGTGTATGTTGACTATAGGTTTGATTCCCAGATTTTCTTGAAAGGTTTGCTCCTTTTGCTGGAGATTTTTTTGTGTCTTGGTTTATTTTGGCTCTGAGAATAAATTGATGCTTTGTTCTGATGGTTAGGGTCCCTTAAATGGATGTCACCTTTTTTGAAAATACCTCATACTATCCCAGAACTACTATTTAGGGGGAGGACACTATGCATAAAGAAGTATACTTTTTTTGGGAAACTCCCACTCAACCGAGCCTTCCCCAAACTCCAGTTGAAACCTCACCTAAAATGCCCCATGATTGTCCTGCCGAGCCTTTCCATGACTGCCCAGCACCTTCACATGTCCAAAACCTTGGAAGTGACCCATTTAGTGCACATCCTAATCTGCAGGAAGGACACAAGGAACTCAAAGTGTACTCTAGAGGCCCAAAGGTGACAAAAGCTATGGAGCAGCACCTTCCTCTAGAGCATTGTCAAGCAAATGCTCCTAACTCAACTCCTGTGGAAGATGATCAAGGTAACACTGAATCTTATTCCTTCACAAATGATTTATAGTCTACTAATGATCTACATCTACCTATTGCTCAATGGAAAGGGGCTAGATCATGTACCCAGCATTTTATATCTCATTTTGTTTCCTATGAGAAGTTATCTCCAAATTATCAAGTCTTCACAATCACTCTTGATAATATGGAGATTCGTAAGAACATACAAGAGGCACTTGAACAACCGAAATGGAGATGCCGTCAATGAGGAATTGAGGGCTCTATAGAAGAATGGGACTTGGGAGTTTATGGATCTTCCTTATGGAAAACGCTCTGTGGGATGTAAGTGGGTCTTTAACATTAAATTCACAACTGATGGTAGTATAGACCAGTACAAGGCTAGGTTGGTGTTCAAAGGCTTTACGTAGATATATGGGGTTGACTATCAGGAGATATTTGCTCTTGTGGCAAAACTTGATACTATTTGGGTCCTAATCTCATTGGCTACAAACTTGGATTGACGTTTACATCACCTGAATGTTAAAAATGCCCTTCTTTAATGGAGACCTAGAAGAAGAAGTATATATGGAAATACCACTGGGCCTAAAACTTCTTGAAAAATCAAACCAAGTTTGCAAGCTTTGAAAATCTCTCTATGAGCTGAAGCAGTCACCAAGGGTCTGGTTTGATAAATTTATTAGAGTTATTAAAGGACAAGGATATACGCAAGGGCAAATAAATCATGCTCTATCTATCAAAAAAATCCTCTAGTGTTAAAATTACTATACTCATTGTTTATGTTGACGATACAATTGTGGCAGAAAATCACCGCGGAAGTTGTCTGCCTAAAGGAGATTCTTGGTGAAGAATTTGAGATCAATGTAGGTAACTTGAAATACTTTCTAGGAATGGAAATTGCTTGATCAAAGAAGGGCATATTCTATTCCAACAAAAATATGTCCTTGATCTTCTAAAAGAAAATAACATGCTTGGATGTAAGTTTGCTGACACTCCAATGGATCATTTCAACAAGATTAGAAAAGTTACCGGTTGATGACACAAGAAAATATCATAGACTTGTAGGGAAACTAATTTACTTATCTCACGCATGGCTTGATATTTGTTTTGCAGTTAGCGTGGTTAGCCAATTCGTGAACAATCCTAACGAAGAGAACATTAGTGCTGTTTGATATTTGAAGATGACTCTAGGAAGAGAAATCTTTTTAAAAAAGGGGACTAGTATAACTATTGAAATCTTTACTAATGTTGATTGGGTTCAATCTCTCACAGACAAGAGGTCAACTTCAAGACATTGCTCCTAGTTTGGGGCAATCTTGTCATTTGGAGAAGTAAAAAGTAGTATTTTGTTGCATGAAAAGTGTAGGAGCAAAATTCAGAGCTATGGCCCATGGAATTTGTGAAAGAATATGGATAACAAGACTCCTGGAGGAATTGCAACTCTAATTCCACTTCCATAAAGCTTCTATGTGATAACCTGATGGGGACACCTGTTTTTGCACAAGAGACTAATATAGGAAATGAGAAATTCTACCTCTGTAACTTGAGGTCAGATATAAGATTCTATTAACCACAGTGATATTCAACAAATACAAGTAATAAGGTTCAGTCAGAGAGCCAAGAACTTAGAACCCATATAGTAAAAAGAAAGGAAAGAAAAAATAGCATAGTAAGGATTAAGTCACCAAGCCTGGCATTGAGCAGTAGTAGCTCCCACCATAGCCTTCTTCTCTGATGCCTCTCTTCATTGTGTTTGGTACTCAAATACCCCTCTCTAACTGCTCGATTGCCTTCTCATTCATCTCTACGACACACTTTTCCCATGCTGTAGCCACCTTCCATTTTCCCACGCGCCTTCTTCCTTTCATACATCAGTAGAGGTTTGGGTTATGTTATCTTGGGCTCTTCCCTTATCTCAATATTGGGTCTCTTCCCTTTATCCTTCCTTGAGAAATATTTCAGAATAGGTGGCCTATTCTCATTAATACCTCTCCCTACAGCATTCACCTTGTCCTCAAGGTGAAAGGATGGAAATTGCTTGCTGATTAATTTTGCATCCTCCCAGGTATTGTCACACTCGGATAATTGTTGCCATTTGAACAAAACCTCCCTTTTTCCATTGGTGAGTATTCTGATTTGTTTGACCTCCTCCGATTCCACTATCAATTTCATATCTTCAGTCAACAGGGGAGGTAAGGGATGTACTCTGGAAGTAGAATGAAGCGCCTTTTTTAACTGAGAAACATAAAAAGTGGGATGAACTTTTGCTGTCTCAGGTAGTTCTAATTTATAAGCCACTGGTCCTACCTTTTCCAGTATTTGGTATGGGCCATGGAATCGTGGTGCTAACTTCTCATTTATTTTCTTGGCTAGAGATCTCATCTTATAGGGTTTTAATTTGAGAAACACTCATTGTCCCACTTCGAAGGAGACATCGGTCCGTTTCTTATTAGCTGCAACTTTCATTTCCTCTTGTGCTTTCACCAAATGCTCCTTGAGATCCCACAGGATTTGATTTCTGGCTGCCAAGTGCTCACTGAACGCATCCACTGCAGAAACCTCATCTGTGAACCTAATTATAGTGGGAGGATCCCTTCTATATAAAGTTTTAAAAGGAGACATACCAATGGACCGATTAAAGGATGAATTGAACCAAAACTCTGTCCATGCTATCCAACTGGCCCACTGCTTTGTTTTTTCTCTAGCAAAGCGCCGTAAGTATGTTTCTAGTCCTCTATTTACCACTTATGTCTATCCATCCGTTTGAGGATGGTAACTAGAGCTGAAACGCAATTGTGTCTTTGTAAGTTTGAAGAGTTCCTTCCAAAATAGACTAATGAATATCTGGTCTTTGTCTGATATAATGGATTTCGGGATTCTGTGTAATCTAACTACCTCCTGAGTAAAAAGTTCAGCTATATCCTTGGCTGAAAATAGATGTGTCAGTAGCAAGAAATGAGCATATTTTATTAAGTGGTCTACTACTACCATCACTGTGTCGTACCCTTGTGATTTGGGCAATCTTGTTATGAAGTCAAGACTAATGTCCTCCCATACTTGTTGTGGAATAGGTAACGGTTGAAGGAGTCCAGCTGGGTTTTTGGCTAGATATTTTTTTTTATTAAAAGTATCACAGGCTATTACAAACTTTTGTATCTCTTTTTTCATGCCATCCCATAATACCACTATTGCCATTCTTTCATAGGTTCTAACATACCCTAAATGTCCCCCTATCGGTGTCACGTGGAACTCTTGTATTAATAATGGAATGCGGGGTGAATTTTTTGGAACTACTAGTCTGCCTTGGAATAATAATCGCCCAGCCTTCAGCCTGGAGGGGGTTGCTATCCAGTAATGATCTATTGCAAGATTGTGGCAAGTTGATCATCATACTAGGAGTCTTGAGTCTAACTTTCCAAGTCATCAGCTTGCCACACTGAGAAGTTGTAGAGGGTCATTTCCTCACCTTGACGGGAAAGAGCATCAGCTGCTCTGTTTTCATTTTCGAGTTTGGATCTCAAAATTAAACCCCATTAGCTTGGTGATCCACTTCTGCTGATTAGTTTCCATTACTCTTTGCTCCAGTAGAAATTTTAAGTTCTTTTGATCAGTTTTAATGATAAAATGATGACCAAGTAAGTAGTGTCTCCACTTCTGCACAGAAAAGACAATAGCCATTAATTCTCGTTCATACACATAAGCTTGTTGAGCTCTTACAGATAGTGCTTGGTTGAAGTAGGCAATTGGCCTTCTTGCTTGCATGAGTACTACACCCACTCCCTTCCCGAATGCATCTGTTTCTAACCCAAAGGGTATTGAGAAATTGGGCATTGCCAGCACTGGAATGGTAGTCATGGTTGTCAAAGTTGCTAGAAAGCCTCTTGGGCAGTGCCATCCCATGTAAATGCGTCTTTCTTCAGTAGGGCTAAGGGGCTGCTATTTTTCCATAATCCTTCACAAACTTCCAATAATATTCAATGAGCCTGGGAAATCCTCGTAGTGACTTCAGGTCCTTCGGTGTTGGCCATTGCACCATATTACTAATTTTAAAGGGGTTAGCTTGCACCACTTCCTTTGAGATTATGTGCCCTAAGTATTCGAGCTGGTTTTGAGCAAACAAGACATTTCTTTTGGTTAAGCACCAGTGATTGCTGTTGCAGAATCTCCAAAGTACACCTTAGATGGTATAGGTGTATAGGTAGATCTGGACTATATATCAAAATGTGGTCGAAGAACACTAGTATAAACTTTTGAAGGTGCTCTCGAAATATATCGTTCATCGGTGATTGAAAGTAAAGGGTGTATTTGTGAGGCCAAAAGGCATAACCGTGAATTCATACTGGCCTGCGTGGGTCCTAAAGGTTGTTTTGTGCTCATCCCTTACTTTCATTCTTATTTGATAATATCTAGACTTCAGATCTAACTTGGAAAATACTATAGAGCCTCCTAACACATCAATTAACTTGTCTATGGTAGGAATTGGGAACTTGTTTGGAATGGTGGCTTTATTTAGGGTTCTGTAGTTGACACAAAATCGCTAACTCCCATACTTTTTTTTGATTAGTAGGACTGGATTGGAGAATGGGCTGCTGCTGGGTTTAATGATGCTTGCGATCAACATTTTCTGAAGCATCTATTCAATTTCGTTTTTCTGGGAGTGAGGGTACCTGTATGGCCGAATATTAGGAGGCGGGCATCCTTCTTTTATCCTAATGGAGTGATCATGGGACTAGTAAGGGGTAGTCTCGAAGGTTGCGTAAATAGTGATGTAAACTCTTGCGGCAAAGCTTCCACCTCTTCACACTTTCCCTACTCCTTTTATATTGATAATTGCCCAAATTCGATTAGATAGCTTTGGTCAGCCCCTTTGAGGGATTTCATCATGGCCTTTAAGGATACCAACGTTTTGGAGCGCGTGAGATCTCCTTTCAAGCAGACTTGCTTTTGCCTTACTTTGAATCTCATTGTCATCTTTCCCTAGTCTGCGCACACCTCACCCAATGATTCTAGCCAAGTAACGCCCAATACTATGTCTGCACTTCCCAATTCAAAAGGAAAAAATGATTGAGTTACCTTTACTTCTTGCATGTCCAGAGTTACTCTGGTGCAGACCCCTTCCCCTTGCACTTTGTATCCGTTACTCACTGTGACCTTGAAGCCTCGAGTTTTGGTCACTGGAATGGCTAGTTCTTGAACTATCCTTTGAGATATGAAGTCATGGGATGCTCCGCTATCAATCATGACTACGACTTCTTTCCCTTCTATCTTTCCTTTGAGCTTCATGGTTCTTTCGGTGGATATCCCCACTATGGAATTCGTGGATAATTCCATGGGAGCCTCTTTTGTGGCTACTATGTTCGTCTCTTCCCTGTTTGGGTCTTCCTCCCTCTGTTTGTCTTCGTCCTCTGCCAACAAGACTTGCAATAGTTTATTTTTGCAGCGATGACCAGGGTGGTAGTGCTCATCACAGCGATAGCATAACCCTTTCTCCCTTCTTTTGGCCGCTTCGGCCTCAGTCAATCGTCTGACCCCTCCCTCGTGTTTTTTCGAAGAAGATGCTGATACTCCCGCTCCCTTCGTCTCTCCCCCTTTAGCCCTAGATGTCGCCCACATTACTACGGGTTTGGATGACTTTGTTATGTCGGACACCCTAGAAATGGATTGCCCTGGCCCCTAGATCCAGTGGTATTTGCCCTAGCCCCTAGATCCAGTGGTATGCAACCCTCTTCCCCATCGGGCCTCTCTGCTCTGTCCAGAATGCAATTTTTCTCCTCCACCTTGTGGGCCAAATCCATTAACTCTTTTAGGGACCCGACCCACCCCATTCTCACCTCGGCCCAGATCTCTTCTCGTAGCCCATTCTTGAAGGCCTCCATCAACATGGTGTCATTGGCATCCTTCAATAAGGAAGAAAGCGACTTGAATCGTTCACGGTACTCTGTAACTGCCGATTCTTGCCGAAGAGCCATCAACACTTCATAGGCGTAGCCGATTTGGGATGGTTGGAATCTCTCTAGCAACTCCTGTTTGAATATAGCCTTCATTTTCTCTCCTTCCATCTACTTGTCCACCGTAAAATATCGTTCCACCTTAATGTCCAGCCTATGGGGTCTTTGCCAGTGAAATTGTGTAATTCCAGTGTTTGAAATTGAGCCCCTTCCTTCTCCAAGGCATCCTCGTTGCCTTCCCCAGCTTCAATCAAACCACTCGAGTCATTTGGTTCCCACAATGATTTACCCCTCGAATGCCTCTTGTCCACCTCCACTATATGGTTATGCAGTGCTGCCAAAGAATATCGCACCTCCTTCATGAATTCTCTTATGCCTTCCACTTCCTTTTCTAATGTGTCAATCCTTCCCTCCATTCGCGTATTGACCATTCCCAGAACGTAACCTGCTTTGATACCAAAATGATGGGGACACCTGTTTATGCACAAGAGACTAATATAGGAAATGAGAAATTCTGCCTCTGTAACTTGAGGTCAGATATAAGATTCTATTAACCACAATGATATCCAGCAAATACAAGTAGTAAGGTTCAGTAAGAGAGCCAAGAACTTAGAACTCAGATAGTAAAAGGAAAGGAAAGAAAAAATAGCATAGTAAGGATTAAGTCACCAAGTCTGACACTGAGCAGCCAGCAACTACCCCCATAGCCTTCTTCTTTGATGCCTCTCTTCCATGCATTTGGTACTCAAATACCCCTCTCTTTTCCCATGCTATAATCACCTTCCATTTTCCCACGTGCCTTCTTCCTTTCATACATCAGTAGAGGCTTGGGTTCTGTTATATTGGGCTCTTCCCTTATCTCAATATTGGGCCTCTTCCCTCTATCCTTCCTTGAGAAATATTTCAGAATAGGTGGCCTACTCTCATCATAACCATGCAACTATTAGTATAGCCAAGGATCTAGTTCATCATGATAGAACTGAGTATGTGGAAATAGACAAGCACTTTGTTAAGGAGAAAATTGAACAAGGAATTATTGAAGCCACCTACATTCCTACTCAACATCAAACTGCTGACATCCTCACTAAAGCTACTCTTAGAAGTTAGTTTGTAAGTCTTATGTTCAAGTTGGGAATGATTGACATCTACCTCCCAGCTTGGGGGGGGGGGAGTGTGTAATTATGTTTCCTATTTCCTTGTGTGGGATTATGTTTCCTGTTAACTCATGTTTCCTATTTTCTTGGTACAATTAGAGGGATTGTAAATATTTGTAACTATGCCAATTTCCTTTTCTGTAATTATGTTGACTTTCTAGGATTTTCTGTAAATATTAGCCTTGTATCTCAGTCCAGCTCAAGTAACAGAATTTAATTCTAATTCCTTCTGCATCCTTTTAAAGGCTGCCTTGTATTTTTAAGTAAGAGATTCACAGTATTGTCTTCTCATCCTTTAATACTTACTGTCATCATCAAAATCAAGGGGTTGGATACTTCCTAACCCAACAGGCACAAGTTATGATTTGAATGTGAGCTCAGTTCTTTTATATGTAATAGTATTTAATTAGTATATTATTGTCACTTATCATTCTAAATTACGGTAAGTATATTTGATAAATGTAATATAATATGTGCTACATTTCAATGTAGCATGTGCAATGCTATGTGCTAGAGCTGCCTTTGGTGCACTTAATAACTATCTGGCTGGTGGTACTCTCTAGTGTACTCCTACATTGTGCTCAAGCAACCCTTGAGGAGTATGATTTTCCAAGTGAAAGGAATGTCGCTACTCTTGTCGTAAGCATATGGAAGTGTTAAGGTTCAAGCCAAAAGGCAACAATTTATGTAATCTTGGATAGAAGTGAGAGTTAATTATTCTTTGATTAAAAAAAAAACGTCATTAGTTAAAGTTATCGGGTCCTAGTAGTTGTTGTTGTTACCAATGAGTAAGTGCCTCTATATGCTGTAGTTTGTATGTAGGATATGCTGAGAATTATTTTGAAACTTTGTTCATGTTTATAATAGGCCATTGTGACGTCGTTTAATCTATGTAACCGACTCCACCTAGTGAAAAAAGACTTAATTATTGTTATTGTTGTTTATGTTCTATTATTATTTCCCTTGAATGGTATCAGAACTTTACTCATAATATACTAAGATGAAACTTTCTTTTCATTTTATATATAGTTATAAGAGATCGTGGATAGCACCCTGGAAGTGGAAGGGAGGCGAATGAGGAGGTTTGGGATTCGAAAGGATTTAAGGCAGACAGATACACTTTTGCCATTGCATAGTTCCACCTCTAATAATCTTTCTAAAACAATTTCTTGTTGGTAATGTTGTTTTTCATTAATTTCTTTCTTGTTCTCTATCTTTCTTATGTAATCTTGTCTAAATGTATTGTCTTGTGTTAGACATAAAAATTAAAACAATTCATGGGCTTTTTCCAAACAACTTGAGCTTTTGGGATGAAATGGTCCTTGACATGGTATTAGATAGAGCCTCTTCAACCATGGGCTCAATAGTTTGATCGTTGCTTCTACTGCTCTTAATTAAATTAAATTTTTGCACAAGTTATGGTAGGCTTTACTTTCTTCACACTTATAAGTGTTAGTCATATTTACCAAAACCATTAATGGGTCTTCTCCTGACAATTTAAGCTTTTGGGATGATTAATATCTACCTATCTTAATGCAGGTACTGTGACTACAAATTCTCTGCTTTGAACAAATCCCTTTTTTATGTTGGTCGGAGACATGCCGGGTGGTCCCTTCTGCCGTTATCATTCTTTTTCTTTTAATTATTTCAGTTTGATGTTTTTGACGATTGCATGCTCTTATTCACTTATTAATCTTACAGGTGTTTGAAAGTATGGTTTTCAGTTGGAGTTGGTTTTGCCCTATCTGCATTACTTGGAGTTACTTTGGTATGCACTTTTGCCAAAATTCTTTCTAGAAGTTCTCTCTCTCCTTTGTTCTCTTCTTCCATGGCTTTCACTTAACTTGTTTAACGCTGCACCTTCCCAGATTCTCCTTTGGGAATTAGCCAGAGCATTGCATCTTTGTGGTGGCAACAATAAGCTTGGAAACATTACATGTGCCTTGTTCTTTGGGTTCCCCCCTTTGGTTGGCAATTGTTTATTCCCTTATTTGCAAATTTTGAATTTTCTTTTTTTTGGGAAGGAATTACAAAAACAAAGGTTTAGTAATGAAAAAGTGATAACAAATTGAAAATGTGAATAGTGTTTTCTGTCATGCTTGTATTGTTGTACCTACTTATTGCAATTTATGCAGGTCTCTGGGTTAAGCTTATCACTAGCTGATGCTGGGTATATATGTATTTCTACCATCTTATCTGTTTTTGTGCATGAACTTGGTCATGCAGTTGCCGCTGCTAGGTAAGTTTCTTTACTCTCTAGCCTCTTCCATTAAAATTGAGTTGTTGGAACATTTTCACTTGCCTTTTATTATTACTACAATTTCCAATTGAGTGATACCACAAACTAGTGAGTGATAGACCAACCTTTTGGATCACACTCAAATATTGCTTCTTCATAAAAAATTAAAAATCATATAGACATTTGATGATGATATTTAATTAACATTGATGAGTGAGTGTGTGAATAGACTTATCTAGGATTCCATACCTCAATGAAAGCATTCCTTTTCCATAATTTTATCTTAGTTTAAACCATAAGCTAAAGAAAAAGGAAACAATTTTAGGAACTTGCTCTGCTAAGTATGGGCTGGTAGCTGCGAGCCTTATTTAGATGCTAGGGATGCATGCAACTCATTTTGCTTTATCATTCATGTTCATGAAATGTGATCAAGTTTATACTTTATAATTGTTATCAGCCTAGAATGATTACGCTTCTTAGCTTGGGAATTGGGATTATATGTGGAAAACACTTGGGGCTCATTGTAATTTGCACTGCATTTCATAATGCTTTGGTTTATTTCCATAAAGGATTGTGGAAAAGATAAGAAACATTATTCTCTCTTATATTTTTCTCCAAAAATACAAGAGGGATATTTAGAGGAAACATTGACAACAAGGCTATCAATCTATTTCCTAAAAGACAGTTAACACTGCCAAAAAATAAGGTAATAGAAAAAGATAAAAATAGAAAGATATGCCAACTGCTATAGCCGTGAATCAAGGAGAAATTACAGATTAACTAGAATCTGCGACACCCCTCTCAAGCTGGGCTTCCAAGGTTAAACATGCCCAGCTTGTTGACCAAATTTCAAAAGTTTTCCTTGGTAGTCTGTTCTCCTATTGAGGTATAAGTTATGAAAAGAGTTCCTTCCTCAATTTTTTCCTCAATGAAATGTCTATCTACTTCAACATGTTTTGTTCTAGCATGGTGAATCGGATTGTGTGAAATACTTGTGGCAACTTTATTTTCACAATAAAATTTTAGAGGAATCGAGTAACAATTTCAACCATAACATTTCACATGTACTGTGTGCTATAGCTATATTAGTTCATCTTCAGCACTACTCCTAGCTACAATTAGTTGCTTCTTACCTCTCCAAGTAAGTAGATTACCCTAAACAAAGGTGCAATATGTAGAAGTAGACTTAACATCTTCAGAGGAACCTGCCCAATCAGCATCCATGTATACTTCAATGCTTCTGGACTCAGTTTTACCAAATTTTTTTTTTGCCAAGAGATCCTTTAAGATATCTTAAAATAAGAAGGACAACCTCCATATGTTTTGCCTAAGTGTGAGAAAGATAAACCAGTTTCACAACTAGGCGTTGGTATCTCCTTGGAATTCCTTCCCTGTTGTTACCTATCTTTGCTATGGAGTCCATGGGTGTATCGGTGGGGTTACAGCCAAGTATTCTTGCCTCCTTTAATAAATTCAGGACATATTTCCTTTGAGTGACCAAAATCTCCTTTTTGTTTCTAACAACCTCTATACCTAGAAAATAGCATAAGGGACCAAGGTCTTTTGTTTCAAATTCAATAGCCAATCTAGTTTTCAATCTAGACATTTTAACAGTATCCTCTCCTGTCAAAATTACATAATCTACATAGACAATAAGGATTATACTCTTACTATGTTTATGTTTATAGAAGAGAGTATGATCAGCGTGTGCCTGCTTATACCCTTGATATAATATGACCCTTGATATAATATGGGTTTTGTAAATTTGCCAAACCAAACTCTTAAAGACTGTTTCAATCTATAGGGTCTTTTTCAAATTACAAATCATTCCATTTTTCTGGTCTTGGTCAAATCCAGGTGGGAGATCTATGTAGACTTCTTCTAAATCACCGTTGAGGAAATCATTTTTTACGTCTAGTTGCAATTTCCAGTCAAGGTTGGCAGCAATGGAAATGAGAACTCTTACTGTATGAAGCTTGACAACAGGAGCAAATGTCTCATTATAACTAATGCTATAAGTTTGAGTGTAGCCCTTTACAACAAGTCTTGCCTTGTATCTCTTAATAGCTCCATCAGATTGATATTTTATAGTGAATATCCACTTGCATTCAACTGGAGTTTTGTCTTTTGGTTTCTTGACAAGAATCCATGTTTGATTTTTTTTTCAAGAGTTTGTTTCCTCTATAATTGCTTTTCTCCATTTAGGATTACTCTAGGCCTATCGAATGTCTTTAAGAAATTTTTCTTTAGATAAGTTATTAATAAAGGCTTGAAAAGGTGAAGAAGAATGATTGTAGGAGACATAATTAGATATAGGATGCTGAGTACAAGAATGGGTTTTCTTCCTCAATAAAATAGGCCAATCAAGATCACTTACTTCGGATGATGATTCAGAGTCATGAGTATGGCAATGTGTAGAGTCTAGAGCATCCTCCGCCACTTTGGATGATTTTCTCCAAGAATAAACAAGGAGTTCTAGCTGTGAATTATCTCTTTCCTTGGAGCTGGCAATGTTGGTAGTCTTTGTTTCCTCTGTAGGATTACCTTAGGTAAGAGAATCAGATAAGACAATTCCAGGTATAGGTTGTTTTGGTGGAGTTTCAGTTATAGGTTCAAGTGGAGTTTTGGTTATAGGTTCAAGTACAATTTTGGTTATGAGGTTTGGTAATGGGTTAGGAGTTTTGGATTAGTTTTAATCTTTGGTATAGGCTCAATATTGGTGTAAGAATCTAAAAAACCAAAGGTCGGTTTTGGATTAGTTTCTTGTGTGGTTTTAAGCCGATGTTTTGTATAATAAGCTTGATTTTAAATAAAGATAACATCTGTAGTGACAAAATGCTTATGTTTTTATGGGGAATAGCACTTATATCCCAGTTGGGTGGCAAAGTATCCAAGGAAAATGTAGGGAATGGAACGGGAATCTAGTTTGTTTCGGTTATGGTCATGAGTTTGAGGGTAATATTCCTAAAGCATTTGGGCAAGAGTTTTGTAGTTAAGGACACGGGTAGGAAGGCAGTTTATGAGGTAACAAGTAGTAAGAATAGCATCAAAAAAAAATTAGGGACATTATTAGCAATCATAATTGAGCGAGTTACCTTAAGGAGATGTTTATTTTTTCTTTTGGCCTATTTTGTTGAGGAGTATCTACACAAGAACTTTAATGAATAATATCATTGTTCAAAAGGTAGTTTCCAAGGATAGAGTTAAAATATTCTCTTCCGTTATTAGTACGTAAGATTTGGATCTTAGCATTGTACTCATTGTTGATCATTAAGTGGATGTGTTTAAAGATTTCTCGGCCTCTGTTTTTTTTTTCAGAAGATAAATCCAAGTGATCTATATGTGATTGTCAATAAAAGTGATGAACTATTTTTTCTCTAGTGGCATTTGAAACACGCGAAGGACCCATATATCACTATGAATTAAAGCGAACGGTTTGGATGATTTATAGGGTTATGATGAAAAATTTGATCTATGATGTTTTGTAAGTTGGCAAGTATAACATTGGAAATCATCTTTAATTTTGAAAAGAGACGGGAACAAATGTTTCAAATAAGAGAAACTAGGATGGTTTAACTTAAAATGTCATAGTATGATTTGTTGTTCTCTATAAAGAGGTCGAAGCTTACTTATTGTTATAGATTTCCTCAAAGTAGTAGTTCCCTAGCACTACCAATCTGAATTCATATCGTGAAAGTTACAAGTAAAGTGTGAGAATTAAGCAATACAACTTAGGTCTTTTGTAATCTTGTTCACATAATAAATTGCAAGATAACTTTGGAACATGGAGGGCATCTTTGAGAGTTATTTACCAACAATTGTTGCAAAAGATCCACATGTAATCTTAATCTTTAAATTACCTAGACTTGGTTTATAAGAGTAGAAGAGATTTGCAGACCTTGTTATTTGGTCTGTAACCCTAGAATCTATGACCTAGGGCTTAATCATCCTAGAACTAGAACTAAGGGTAGTCATGAAAGTATCTTTTTGGGCCAAGAGAGAGGTATCTGAGGTTGAAGGTGAAGGTCAGTTTTGGATAGTGGGTACATTCAGGGTGGCTAGGTGGGAGTTTAGGATTTGCTGCAATTGCTCCATTTTCTCTCAGCTGAAGGAGAAATTATTATCGCTTGTCTTTGAAGTTGTATCAATAGTAGCTTGAAAACTCTTGCCATCCCTTCTGTTGTTTTCCCAATTACTTGGCTTGCCATGTAGTATCTAGCTGAGTTTGGTTGGGTTTTTGGCTGTGATCACACCATTGATCCTTCCTTTGTTTCCTTGGATTCTCAACTCCACGAGTTATAATTGTGGATTTAGTGGTTAGTTTTGTGGCTCCCACATGACCTTTTTCTGGGTTTCTTCTCTACAAACTTTTGCAAAAGTGTCTTCTATTTTTGGTAGTGGTTTTAAGCCAAGAAGGCGTCCACATACCTTATCTAATACTTTGTTCAATCTTGAAAGAAAGTCATAAATTCTATTTTTGTTAATTAGTTTATGATAATTCTCAAACCATTTTGAGCATAGCCAATGGGCATTATTAAAAAGATCAACTTCCTACCACAATTTTGTAAGGGTTTTGAAATAAGTTGTGATATCCATATCAGCTTGAGTTAGGTTCTTGGCTTTGTTTCTTAGTTCAAACAGTTGGGATGAGTTTTCAAGATCAAAATATTGTTGTTTTGCAACCTACCACATGTCTTTGGTAGTTTTGTAGCACATAAAGTCTCACTGATCTTTTCATCCATAGAGTTGATCTGTCAGGCCATGACCATGGAGTTCTAGGCATCCCAGGTTTGAAATAAAGGATCTAATTTTGGTGGTTTCTTGGCTGAACCTTCTATGTACCCTTATCTTCCTTCTTCTCACACTACCATCTATATGGATTGAGACCAAGCAAGATAATTTCTTTTTAGTAAGCTTATGTGAGGTAATTTGCAGAGAAGAATTGTTAGAGTCAATAGTATGGAGGGTGGTAGTCATAATTGGAGTCGACTATAAGGAAGCAGAGGTTTTCGAGTCATCATTTCTTTTGGTGTCAGTCATGGTTGTTCCCTAAGAAAAAAGAACCTGAGGTCTACCCGCCATGGAGGTTAAAGAGAGGACTTTAGTACCGTGTGCAAAAGATAAAAAAAAATTATTTTCTATTATATTATTCTCCAAAAATACAAAAGGATATTTATAGGAAACATTGACAGCAAGGCTATCAATCTATTTCCTAAAAGATAGTTAATCCCTAAAAATTAGGAAATAGAGAAAGATAAAAACAGAAAGATATTTGGGAAATTATTTTCCCCTGATCCTGATATTATAGGCAGGAAAAACAAAGAAATAAAAACAAGATATGCCAGTTGGTCTAGCGGTGAATCAAGGAGAAATCACAGATTAACCAGAATTTGCCACAAGGATCCTTACGCGGGTACCTAACCCTAAACCCTAAAGATAGGGGAGTTTGGAATTTAGATTCCTCAGGTATGTTTTCTTGCAAATCATTCTTTTATTTTCTTATTTCCTACCTTACCAGGGAAGTTTTCCCTCTTGAAAAATTCCTTTGGAAATCTAAAGCTCCTTTAAAAGTTAAATCTTTTATTTGGATAGTGGTACTCAAGAGAATTAACACAAATGATGTTGCACATTCAAAGACCTAACATAGCTTTGTTGCCTAATATCTGTTTTATGTGCATTAGTAGTGCAGAAACTGGAGCTGATTGATTTCTACATTGTCCAGTGGCTATGTTCTTGTGGAATAAGTTGTTTGGGATTTGTGGGGAGAGAATTGGGTTTGTCCTTGGAGTTTAGAGCATTTTCTCCTTATTCGATTCAAAGGTTTTGGCTGTACAAAGGAACACAGAACATTGTGGTATAGTGCTACTTTTGTAGTTTTATGGAACATTTGACTGGAGTAGAATGCTCATATTTTTAGGATATTTCTTTGTCTCTAGATCCATGTTCATGTATCTAGAGACAAAGAAATATCCCTAAAGGAGAACGTAAATTATAGGATTCAAGCGGGTTGGATGAAATGGAGGAAGGTTTCGGGTGTCATTTGTTATAGAAATGTGCCGCCCAAAGATAAATGAAAATTCTATCGTATAACTATAAGACTTGATATATTGTATGGTACTAAATGTTGGACAATTAAAAGACAATATAAAGATAAATTCAATGTCGCAGAGATGAGAATGTTACGTTGGATGTGTGGACACACTAGAAAAGATAGTATTATAAATGAGTGCATCAGAGAAAAAATTAGGATAGTATTTATTGTGGAGAAGATGGTAGAATCTCGTTTAAGGTGGTTTGACTAGTTACGTTGGATGTGTGGACACATTAGAAAAGATAGTATTATAAATGAGTGCATCAGAGAAAAAATTAGGGTAGTATTTATTGTGGAGAAGATGGTAGAATCTCGTTTAAGGTGGTTTGACTATGTGTGGAAAAGACAAACAGAAGCTCTGCTGAAAAGAGTTGATCGGATGGAGAGCAGCCTGATATTTAGAGGTAGAGGGAGGCTAAAGAAAACAATTGGTAAAACTATTAAGAAAAATTTAACAAATAACAATCTATCTGTTGATCTTATTTATAATAGATCACTGTGGTAACATTTGATCTGTGTAGTTGATTTCACTTAGTGGAGAAATGCTTGGTTGTTGTTATTGTTCTTTGTCTCTGGATGACCTATGGGCATGGATTTTGTTTGGAGCCTTGTGTTCGGCTAAAGGATTATTTAAGAGACACTTTGGATATGCAGTGGGACTGGGCAGCTTTGCTGCATGTTTAACTTTCTTTTTCTTGTATCTTTTGATTACTTTCTTTCTTTTTTGTTTTTCTTAGGTGGATATCCAATCCTCTTCATTTGTAACTTTCCTCTTTCTTAATAAAAGCTGCTTGTATCCCAAAACATATTTCAAACTTAGACGCCTAAACATTGCACTGTGATTCACACGGATGCACAACTGTGATTCAAGAACTTTATAGCAACTTGCACTTCTTTTGACGATGTTCTACATAGGCCAAAAACTCTTAGAACTCAGACTTGTTTCCCATAAGCAGCCCACTCAACATTTGCTCTCCTCGGCTAGATTGTCTAACACATGACACAACTCCACGAGTCTTCGGCCTACATCTTTTGAGTAGTCCCCTAAAACTTCTCCTAGTTGGTATCCATTACTTGGGTTGCTCACTGAGACACCCAATAACACACAAATCTAGTTCTAAGAAGTCTTCAATATGCAACTCTCTGAATCTTCACTCCTTATAACTCATTGGGCTGCTTACCTAGATAACCAACAACACAACTCAATAACTCCTTAAAAGCAAAACCCAAATCACTTTAGAGGGCGTTTGGTTTGTAAAAACATTTTAAGTTTTCATTTCCTATTTTCATTTCTTAAATATATTTTCATTTGCATGTTTTCATTATTTATAAAATATGTTTGTTTTGTGAAGTTAAAATTTGTTTATATTTATTTTTAAATTTAATTGACATAGATGACTATATATATTACTTGGTTTTTGAGTTTGATCTTCTATAATTATCTTATTATTTTTATTTTTTTAATAATTATGATAGACTCACTTTTAAAATAACAAAAATGTCACCAGTTATATTTTGAAAACACTGAAAATGTCTTGTAGGCGTTTCTTGTTTTCACTTTATTTTAGGAAATGTTTTCAAAAAACATTTTTGTCTAAACTCTACCAATCTCATTTCTAGTCGTGCTTTTTTTTTTTTTTGTTTTCAATGAAAATGAAAACAAGAAGCAGACAAACCAAACTGACTCTTAATTTTTTAAATTTTCATTTTTTTTTTTATTGATAGGGCAAGATATCTGGTAATAAACATCTTTGGTGATTTGACAGAAGGAGGAGAAAAAAAAAAGATGCTACAATAACATCTTAATTGAACCAAAACTGAGAAGGTGGGGTTAGAGCTTGCTCGGTGAAGTGGTCAGAGCTCCAGCCTTGAAAACTATAAGCTATTGAATGTCTATACTTCTCACAACCAAGGCACTGATGCCATGTTTAGATTTCAGGTTAAACAAAATCCACATTCACTCCTTCCCTCTCTTCTTTTATGTATATTAATTTTAGAAAATGGAGTTTAACTACAAGATAAACTCCCAAAAATAAAGATTACTTAGAAAACATGAGGATAACTAATTATCCTAACTTTAGAATAAATCTAAATAATAATTCTTAAAGATAACTGTAAGACTCCTAGATAATAACAAACTTCTAGTCTTATAGGACTCTCACTTAAATTCTCCCATCTATTTTACTTTAACCCTGTATTTACGCTCTTATTTAGTTTTTCTTGAAATGTCAAAGGCTAGATTCTCATACTTTATGCTATTGTACCTTCTTAAATGGAAAGCAGTGAGGGAATACAAATAGAGTACATCGCCATCTTTATTGCGGTTCTATTTCCTGGTGCTCTGGTTGCCTTTGATAATGAATTACTACAAATGTTACCAAATTTGACAGCCCTCCGAGTGTATTCTGCTGGCATTTGGCACAATGCAGTAGTAAGTTTATACATATGTGTGTGTGTGTATTATTTAGTTTAGACATGTGAACGAGCTAGATTGTTTATTGTATTTTTACTAGCTTTAACCCTTTTACTTTAGTGTTGTGTAGCTTGCGGGTTGGCATTATTCCTCTTGCCATTTGTCTTGTTTCCCTTTTACACGCATGGTCATGGTCCCATGGTACTTTTCCTTGAGAAATTCAGTTGTTGTGTGCTTTGGTGTTTGTCTATGCATCCTCTGCTGACTTATTACATGGATTATGGTGTTATATATGATATAGGTTTTGGATGTACCACCAATGTCACCTTTATCTGGTTATTTGGCTTCTGGTGATGTCATTCTGTCAGTGGATAACGTACCCATTGGAAATGCACAAGAGTGGGTGCAGGTTAATACTTTGACATACAACAAAAAACTCAATTATGTAAATTTTTCCCGTCACACTGGAGACTTTGGGGCAGTCGATGGAAGGAAGGGTTACTGTGTCCCTGGTTTAATGATAGAAGAAAACAGATTTTCTGAATTGGTGGAAAACCAATATGCTTGTTCCAATGAACTTACTGCTTTTGTAAAAGTTTTATGCTCCACTGCTACTCAGGACGATGATCAGAGTGAAACTGATCTTTTAAACTGGGGATGGAATTTTTACTGCTTAAATGCTAAAGATGTTGTCAAACTTACAAAATGTGGTGATGACTGGGGGTTAGCTACAGAAAATGGAATAAGTGGTTGTACGTGTTCTAAGGTAAAGATTTATTTTAATGTTATAGCCTTTCTCACATACTATGTACTCAGAATATGATAGTACGTAACATACAATACCTACTAAATGTTTTTTTTTAATGGTATTTACAGGATGAGTTTTGTTTAGCTCCAGTTCAGGAGCCTGGATTGGTATGGGTTGAGATCACATATTCGAGCCCTTCTCCTGATTGTTTGTTACTCGGAAGAAACAGGTTTCCAGTTTCTGAGACTTCTAACCTTAAGAAAACTAATTGTGGCGGCACTTTCATTTTTGTTGGAGATGTGATCTCAATGGCACATTCAATTCAGTTAACATCATATCAGCCTCGCTGGAAACTAGATTATATTGCATATTTTCCAAATTTTCTGGAAAGGGTTCTGGTATGGACGTTCCATGTCTCTCTGGCCCTAGCTCTTCTCAATAGTTTGCCTGTAAGTCTTGAACAGTTTCTATCTTATATTAAGCATTACCTTTTGTCAAGCTTTAATATTCCACTTTCAGTGCTTGAGCTGAAATTGTACATAAATCTAGGGACTTGTTAGATGTTTTAATTTTTAATTTTATTTGTGATTGAGTGATATCTAACATTATAAATAGTATATGACTTCACCTGACTTGTCAGGCAACAGGCTATTCAATGAAGATATATTAGATGCAGAGAAAAAAGGTAACTGAAGTTGCCTAGAAACAATTTTTTGAACAGGCTTATTATTTGATCACTTTAGGTGGTGTTGGGAAAATTGAGAGAATTTGTGCAGCTGCATGGTTGGTTTTAAAGGAGATGTAATTGCAATGA
The DNA here is from genome assembly GCA_037074535.1 of Gleditsia sinensis. Classification (NCBI taxonomy): domain Eukaryota; kingdom Viridiplantae; phylum Streptophyta; class Magnoliopsida; order Fabales; family Fabaceae; genus Gleditsia; species Gleditsia sinensis. Next base: position 36,623,226 of record CM073465.1, read on the forward strand.
ATAGTCAATTTGAGTTATAAACCTCTAATTATGGAGAAAGGCAGCTTTCAAAGAAATTCTGTTAAAAGAGTTCTAGGAAATTAACATCCAGTTGCTTTTTGTTATTGGTTCCCACTTCAAGGTTGAGACAAGAAGTTTGTAAAGAGAGTTGGAGAATTTCATTATTTTGGAAGCTTAACAAAATTTTGCATGTATTAATGATGTAGGACCAATTATGGGGAAGGGGAAAAGGGAAAGAAATAGAAAGAAAAGGAGGAGAGAAAGAGAAAGGGTGACAGAGACTGATAAACAACAACAACAATTAAGCCTTTTCCCACTAGGTGGGGTCGGTTACATGGATCAAACGGCACCATAGTGGCCTATCATGGATGAGATCAATAGATAAGTTATTAACTATTAAATCATTTTTAATAGTTTCACTTATTGTTTTCTTTGGCCTTCCTCTACCTCTAATTATTGGACTATTCTCCATCCGATCTACTCTTCTCACTAGGGCTTCTGCAGGTCTTCTTCACACATGGCCAAACCACCTTAAGCGAGATTCAACTATCTTTTCCACAATAGGTGCTATCCCAACTTTCTCTCTAATGCACTCATTTCTAATCATATCTCTTCTGGTGTGTCCACACATCCAGCGCAACATTCTTATCTCTGTAACATTGAGTTTATCTACAGCTAGGATGTATATAAAGGAAACTAGAAGCACACGCATAAAACCAAAATAGGAAATTATAATAATAAAAGATCCCTAGCACTAAGCTTGCCTACAATAAAAGGGAAACAATACTAAGTAAAGGAAATAATATAAAATGAAACCCTATGCTCAATTATTCTTCTTTTTATGCCTAACATAGGTTTTCCATTCTTTATTGGGATTGTCATCAATTCCCTCGGCTAAAAAGAACTCTCCTCCGGAGAGTGAGTCTAGCAATACAACCATAGGAGGTCAAGGTCAATTTCCAAGAGTTCTTGCTTCATGATCCATGTAGCATCTGATTTAGGGGGGTGCTGCCAACGAACAAGGTATCGGTGTAAAGGTCCTTGAGGAGTGAAGATAATGTGGTGGTCTGGTACAACATCGATTGCTTCCACTAATGGAGATAGTGGAGGAAGTTTGGGCACAAGTGCACGATGTGGAGGGGTGCCTGCAACATTATCTTAAGGCAAAGGGGGGAGGCTTAAAGATTTGCTAGTAAGGAAATAGGTCTTCTATATCGAAAACAGGACTAACAGCCATATTGGAAGGTAAATTCAGTAAGTAAGCATTAAGTCCTAGTTTCTTTAGGATGCAGAAAGGTCTAGTGGCATGTGCATACAATTTCTTGATGACATGTTTAGGGTAACGAGATGATCAAATGTGAATCATAACATTGTCACCTTCATTGAAACTTTGAAAAAGATGGTGCATATTAGTGGCAAGTTTATATTTCTCATTACTTAATGCATGCTTTTGCCTAAATCTCGGCATGCAAGTCATAGATATGCTATGCAAAAGACTTTGTAGACTCAAAAGAATGAGATGCTGAAGGTAAGGTACCAAGTCAATGGGTTGGTGTGGGGACCAACCATGGACAATTTCAAAGGGACTATGCCAAGTGGACCTATTAATACAATTATGGTAGGTGAATTCAGCCATAAGCAAAATAAGGTCCCAATTTCTTGATTTTTCTTTAGCTAAACTCCGAAGCAAATCTCCCAAACTATAGTTAGTTACTTAAGTCTAACCATTTGTTTAGGGTTGAAAAGTTGAGGAAGACTTCAATCGAGTACCAAAAAGTTTTCAAAGGATCTTTCAAAAGTAGCAAACAAACTTGACATCCCTATCAGACACAATGGAGATGTATAACCCTAAGGTCCTTAAGGTCATGTGTCCTTTGGTGAGGCCTATGTAAGGAATCCTGTTTAGCATTATTAGCCTGCAAACCATTAGTGCTTCGATGATAGCTAATTGATGGTATTTGAGGTAAAAGAGCACTAGCCTTAGCCAAAGTTGGCTAATCTTTAAAAAGACCTACTAGTGGTTGGTTGTCTAATCACATGTCCTTGGTCTGACCACTAATTTGGTAATCCAACAAAGTTATGGCACCCATAAGCTCATCCTGAATTTGTTCTGCATAATCTCTGTCCACCATATTTTTAAGTCGTTCATCAATATCATCCCTTGTGTTGTCCTTGGCAACTTTTAAGGTCTCAAGTTCTTTTGTGTGTGTTTAATGTGTCCAAAATATCATGCAACAAACATGCAACAATATGCTATAAGCGGAGCACAATATACTTGCAAAGCATTTAGAAAATATAAAACTACTATTACTGGACTCCAAACAAATTCTAACGCGTCTATAATTTTTGTTTTTTTGTTTTCTTTAAGGTAATAGAAAGGATAAATGCAAAGATAGATGGAACAAAGTAGAGAAATTCCAGAGCCTCTATATATATATATTTGTTATTTTTTTAAGGTAATAGAAGAAAACGATGCAAAGGTAGATGGAACAAATAAGAAAAAAGACTACAAAGAAAGAAAGTAGGTTTATTACGTACCTACTAAAAAAAAACCAACCTTTATGGCAATCAGGCATAGTTTTTAATAAAGAAGAAACATACCTTGCCTTTGGAAACCCTAGAAGGAGTCCACAATAGATGTTGTTAGAATTAATATAAATAGACTGAGTTAATTAAAATAATGTGTGATTAGGAGGTAACAGTCATATAAGGGGATTGTAATTATGAGTCTTTTATATCTGTAATTAATGTCTTATACGTAATCCTTCCAATAAATATAAGAGATTAATGTAGGCTTTTCTCACATACTATATTTTTTCAATTTTGTTTTTCTCTTTATTTTTTCTTTGATTTCACATGGTATTCGAGTAACGACCTAACTATAATACTATTACTTCGTTGATCCATTTTCATGTAGTTACAACAAAATTTTATGTTGGTTGTTGCGAGTTTAACACAACCCTCTTTTACAAAGATAACTACAATCTCCCAATTCAAGGGATATTATGATCCCCCAAATCAAGGAATAAGACGGTTACTATAATCCCTCAAATAAAGGGATAAAACCTAATCACACACAATCTATTTACATTAATATTAATTCTAACATCTCCCATTGCCATTACTCCCTTCGTTGTTTTGTCCAATGCTTGTTGTTGCATCAATTTCATCATTTAGGATAATTGCAATGAGATACCCTCGACAGAGTCCTGAAGTTCTGTAACTCGCCGGTCTGTTTTATCAGTCTTGGTGGCCATATTATGCAGCTTCTCCTTGAAGTCTTTCATGGCTGTCTGAGCTCGAGTTGATTTTTCCATGGCCGGTGGATCAACTGCTTTGATACCAATGTTGCAATTTAAATATAGAAATGAATTACAGAATTAATAACAAGAGAATCAGAGGACAATTCTGGTATTCAACCAAAATGAAAATTACACTAAGCTGCTATTCCTTCTTTCGTAAAGGCCATATGTACTACCTGACTCTCTCCTGAATTCCATTCTCCAAGGCTTAACTAACTAGCCCAATACACGTGAAGGGATAATGGAAAATTACAGAAAGTAATAAGGAAAAATTAGAGAATGTAATAAGACCATGGGCCTGACTAAATAATTGGGCTGCCACATAATAAACCCTTAAGTGGATGGGGTCTTCACACAGTAGCTGAGGACTTAGAATTAAAACTGGTCTGCCAACATAACCAGCACCCAACGAGCCCAAAAATGAGTCCACCTTCCTTTCTAATACCCAACAGTTATTAACCATCAGTCCCCTTTCCTTTTTGGATTGTATCAGGCTCTGGCGATGGAGCTCTGGGAATAGGCTGGCTGGAGGCCGGTGAGTGCTTGGGTGGCAGGTGTCCTTGGAAGGGGCTGCGAAAGGCTCCCTATATGTCACGTTACACTGCTCTGTTTTTCTTATTTTTTTTGTTTGTTTGACAGAACAGGGACTAGAATTGTTTGACTGTGTACAAAGGGCAGTGGCTGGACTTGAGAGGCTCTGATAACACTTGATATAAGACCAGGTATGGGGAGGGGGAAAGGGGGAAGAAATGGAAAGAGAAGGAGGGGGGGGGGGGAGAGAGAGAGACTGATAATTCTTATCAATTCTCCTAAACTCAAAACAAAGTCTACATATACACTGTATATAAAGGAAAATAGAAGCACATGCATGAAATGAAAAGAAGAAACTATAATAATAAAAGATCCCTAGCACTAAGCTTGCCTAAAATTAAAAAAAAAAAGAAGCAATACCAAGTAAAGCAAATAATATAAAGAAACCCTATGGTCAATTATTCGTCTTTTTATGCCTAACAGGTTTTTCATTCTTTATTGGGGGTGTCATCAATTAATTATTATTAAGCCAGCTTGGTATAGTGTAAACATGATGGAACCCCTACTGTTATGGGTTGCAAGGTACACATGGCAGCTTGTGAAAAGGGCAGCTATTGGGTGATAGAAATGGAAGCCCAAGATGGATGGGCAGAGAGTAGTGGAAGGAAATGAGTCCAGATAGTGAATGAAAGGAATGGAGTATCATGTGGGAAAAGAGAAGGTTGTTACATAGAGAGAGAGAGGATTCGGTTAAGCTGAGAGGTGGATGGAAGGTTGGGTGGAAGCAGAGGAGGCGCATGGAGAAAATGGAAGTGGAAATGGGACTGCTGACTGCTCCTTGGTTGCCAGCATTGCTGGTTTTCCTAATCTTTTTTTTTCTTTCATCTTGCTGATTGTGCTGAGTTATTTTCTGCATATTTGGATTCTATACTGTTTCTGGTTCATACTATCAGTTGCTAGTATCTCTGTTGGGCTGTTTATTTAGTTTGAATACCAATACTAGTTGGTCTCCATCAAAACAATTCACAAATCTTTCTCGAGTTAATAAATTTTTTGGTCCATGATGCTGTATTCTTAGAAATAAAAGGCATATTTATATTTATAGAAACTATGATTTGGTTTTTTTTTTTACCTTGCTGCTTTTTTAGTTGGAGACTGGGTAGGAATGTGCAGCGTGTGAGAAAACCTTTTGAAATATTATTTTGCAAAGCAGAAGATGCATTATCGTTTATATTGTTAAATTTCCTCTAATTATGATGATATTATCAGGTGTACTATATGGATGGTGGATCTATTTTAGATGTGGCTTTATGTCACTTTACTTCGTTAAGCCCAAGGAAGAGGGAGAAGGTTCTTAGATTATGTCTCTTTGGTGGGACACTACTGACTATTATTGGATTTTTCCACGAACACATTTAATCGTTTAGTAATCCGAAGGTAAGAGTTGTAGCTTTAGTTTTTTCATTTTCTGATTATCTGTAGGTAACATACATAATCTTTTTGGCTTTATGATGATGAGTGTGGTGTAAGCAAAGGGAAGAGTTCACCTTCTTGGATTGAGTCTGTAGAGTTCACCTTCTTGGATTGAGTCTGTAAGTTTATAATTGTGATCCTGCTCCTGATCCTCAATGAATTACCTTCACAACACTCAGTTACAATCAAAATACATTTTTATTGGCCACCTGAGGCCAGCTCAGGTGGTTGAGTGGATGGGAATTTGAGTAGAGAGTCGCTAGTTCACTCTCCTCTTATAAGAAAAGAAAAACTTTCTATTAGTGATTATAGATCCAAATTTTGAATACAAGTAATTTTCATTTAGAGCATGCATGACAAGCTTTAGAAAAAATGGGCATTAGTAAGTATCTAACTAAATATTCAGCATTTCTTATTTTCAAAAAGTGTGCGCGCATATGTGCATTTCTATGGAAATCAATCAGATGGCTTTGGGGAATAAATTACTTCATTCACTTTATTCAAATTACAGAGAAGGCACTTGAGCTGCTCATTTAGTGACCCTTGTTTTTTGGCCACCTGCCCTTATAATGATAAGGAATTATGGCAGACTTTTCAGACTACTAAATATATAATACTTTCAACCTAGACTTCAAGATTGACTTCACCAAGATTTTTTTGCTGAATGCCTTTTGATTTATACAAACATTCAAGCATTCCATGTAATCCTTCTATTTCATCGCATCTTTTCAAATGTTCAGTCAATTTATGAATATTTCTAGAACTCCATCTGTTACCGAATGAATACGTAATCAAATGTGTTATTGTGGTGGTTGATTATATCTCTCCAATATGAAGTTATGTCGAGTAATAATCCCTTTCTTCATAGCCATTACACCTTCCATACCTTTAATATTGCTGATAATTTGGATAATAATAGTGATGAGCCATGAAGCTCAACCGTTCAAGAGCTCAAAACTCTGAAAATCCGTCTCAAAAAAGCGAAACTGATGGAACCCAGTCCAAATAAAACTATAATGTTTTTTGGAATCGCACCAAATTGTGAGACATGGTTTTTCTGTATTAACAACTGGAAGAAAAGATTACGGTAACAACTCTCACTCAAAAGAAGAAAAACATGCAGCAAAGGAAGAAAGAAACTAGCTCCCCTGATACTCACAGCAGCCAGCATTCTCCGACCATCAATCCTCTTGTTTTTCCATGCCCTCCTCCCTGCCTTCCTAATCCCCTTTTCATATCACCAGAACCAACTTCCTTCTCACATGTCCACGTCACCATACGACCAAATTGTAGTTAGGCAGCCCCTTCCCTTAACTCCTAGGTAGCTTTTCTGCAACCTTTTCTTCGTGAATAAACCTGGGCTATTGGAGGCCCAATGGGTGAGGCCTCATAAAAAGCCCACCACACCAAAATAGCAATTTATAATCACAAAGTGATAAAACAATCCCAAAATCATAATTAAAAGCATGAAATTCTAAGCACAACTAGAAGTTGGGCTTTGATACTAACTTGACGTAGAACTAGAAGGGAGAATAAAGGTAAAGAAACAAAATTTTTAAAATTCAAATATTAGTTCAATATATCAATAATCAAAGGGTCACAAAATAATTATTTGGAGCCCAATTTATAGGTAAAAGGAATCGTAATGATACCATGTTTTCTAATTTTGTTAGGATACTACAATATGTGCTAATATAATCCGAAGACCAAAAAATTAACATAACCTAAAGCCTAAAAGGTTTTTTTTTTTAAATCCATAATTAAATCTTAAGTTATCCCAATTGTTCAGTTATAAAATCTAACCTCCAAATAATAATTACATAATTTATATCGTTACATAATAAAATGAATAATAAATATATCCTTTCACATTGCATTATGGGTTAACTGCATCAATTATCCCCTGATTGAGGAAAAGACTTGAATTTTGGAGTGTGTTGAAGCCCTATAACTTGGTTACCTGATTGTATTCTTGGGCATTAAATTACCACGATAACAGGATTTTCTCCCCTTGCACTAGATTAAACTTGTTAGTAATAATGAACTCATCTTTTGAACAGCTTTTGTTGACAAGACAGGATTGATTTGGGTAGTATCATAGTTTGTCAAATGTAATTCCTCAAACTTATATAATGTTTCTTGATCTCCCAAACCCAAATGAAGGGTCCCATTTTCAAGTTCTTATTCATTTGAATAGTATATCACTGTGGCCCCTTGTATCATGCAATTCGCAATCTTTCACGTAGTGCCGGGCTTTGGTGTTGCTTCCATCCAATAATTCTTCAGGGGTGTTTGGTTTATGAAATCAAAAGATTCTTGTGAATCATATTTTAGGGAATGTGACATTCATATCTTTGGTTTGTCACAAACATTTTTGGGAATATTTTATTACATATATGAGATTTAGCATTCTCACATTTGGTTCACACCATAGTTATCGAAGACGCACGATTCACATTATAAATTGTATGTTTTGATTCAATTTGTATAGCCACATATACAAATCGGTGGTCAAATTGTGCATAAACCTAAAGCGTGGTTAGAGTCACATAGATCGATGTGATTCCGACAAGTATTATAGAATCAGTGCGAATCTAACATGAGCTTCACCCTTTTAACATTGCGCAATAGCCGTGCCTGCACGACATGTTGTTCATCGTCTCTCCTGTATGTTCTGCAATCTTTGGTTTTTTTTTAAAACAAATTCTTAAACCCAGAACGCTATGTTTTGGCTTATAGTGTAACATCTTTAATTTCGTTTCTTTTTTTAATAAATGTACATAAATATTTAATGTAACATTCCTAATTTTGTTATTTTAAAGATGCATAAATATTTAATTAAAGAAATAAAATTTATTAGACAATTTTTAGATATCTAAAGAAATATAATCTTTAAAAATTCTTCACCTTATGTGTATGCATAGAAAATGTTTCTAATATTAAGGGAACAAGTAAAGAGAGAAAACATAATAGGAAAAATTAGAAATAACATAGTAATGAAGATAAATTTTTGTAAAGTAAATAAATGTTTTAAAATTTTAAAAAGATTGAATTAGGGTAATTTTTCCTAATTCAATAGTTAGAAATTTTTAAATTTAACATCTCCACCCATAAATTGTGCTTTCACCTATGGACACTTCATATAGAATTTTTTCACTTCACATAAATTTCTAGTAAGCCCATTGGATAACCTAAACAAGAAATAAACTATAGACTTGGATTAGGATATAGAAGTTGAACCAATAGTCTAAAAATTATGAAAATGTCACCAAACCCTTCAAGAAATGTAGAATTTTATTCAAAGCAAAGGAAATAGGTAGGAATGAGCTCAAATCCAAGAGAAAAAATAAAATAAAATAAATCATGTGATGAAATAATAGCGTAATAATAATAAAGATTAGGTTACATGGCATTAAGACAAAAATTCAGCAAGTGGTGTGATATCCTACATTCATAATCTTAATAAGTGGTATGATAATACATAACATTAGGACAAAACATCTATATCATATACTCATAATTTTAGTAAGTGGGTAATAATACATAGCATTATGACAAAATATCATTATCTTACACAAATAATTTAATCTAAGTAAATAAGATTCAAGGGTTGAAAATTTGCACCTAAAAAGGCAAATTTATTATACTTGACTAAGACAAAAGAAAAATGAAATGAATCCCTAAATCAAAGGGACCGTGTCCTTTATCTTAAGAACATATTATCATAATTTTTAAAATACAAATATCTTTTTTCTATGCATATATTGACTAAGGAAGATGAAGATAAGAACATGAGTTGTTTGTTTTTCAAAAATCAACCAAGTGCATCCTAATTGTGATAAGGTAAACCCATGATCATGAAAGTTGAATTATTTGATAGTCTATTTAAGCAAAACCCATCCTTATAACATTAACATTTCGTTCAAGTGAGGGAGAGAAAAAATATAAATAAGGTAGAGTGAGAAAATGAGAGGAAGAAAGAAAGAAAGAGGAAAGAGAAGTCTAAAGAACTAAGTGCTCAAGGTAGGTTTAACAATATTTTTTTTTGAAAAATTTTGAAATTTGTAACATTTATATGTGATTTTGTTCTTAGAACATTGATGATTGGTCATGGATGTTGCTATATCATGTTATATATTAATATTACATGTGATATATGTTTGAATACTTAGTCTGGTGTAGATAGTTATGCATAGGTATGGTTATGGGTGGTAAAATTTTACGCTTTTGTTTTTAAAATTATGGGAAGAATTGATAAGGAATTAAAATAAATGGTTAACATGAAAAATGTAGATCTATGTCTCACAAATTTTTAGACACTGGAATCACAATTTGGAGTCCATATGAGGTAGATATGATCTGATTAGTAAGCAGTAGTTAGAAAATGATTAATCAGAGAAGAATCTGTTAGGAAAGTTTCTGTGTTTGAATTTTTGGAAACATTCTGTTGGGAATTAAAATAACTGGTTAACATAAAAATTATAGATATATGTGTCACGGAATTTTAGCCACTAGAATCACTCAATTTGGAATTATTCTGAGAGAAATATGGACAGATTAGTAAGTAGAGGTCAGAATCTACCCGAGAAGGAATAACCTGTCACTTGAGGGAGTAATATCACTAAGCATATTTAATATTTGGCTAAACTATTCAACATAATAGTTTTAGATAATTGTTTTATCTTAAAATGGACACCAAGATCACCTAAATTAGAGTTAAAATGAGGGAGTTATACTCTGATTAGTAAGAGAAGGTCAGATAAGATGAAAACTTGCATCAAGAAAATAAGAAGATAAAAATAATATTAAAAAAAGAAGAATCTTATAAATAAAAATAATAAATGACTAGTATATGTCACAGTCATTGTCATTGCATGAACTTCTTACCATCTTAAGTGTGTAATTTTGACATAGAAATATTTTATAAAATGATATTTGAAACGGTTATGTTCATGACATGATTACCAATGATTTTTGGTAATAATTATATTTTGATGTGAGTTTAATGAACATACTTGTTATTGAAATTATATTTTTAGCTATTATTGTGAAAAGAAAAGAAATGAACACGGTCATATGGCAATCAGTGTGGTGCACCAGTAAAGGACGCCCTACCAACGGTTATGATTATGTTAATGAGAAAAGAAAGAGAAAGTGTGCCATGTCAGACGAAGTTAGAAAAGCCCATACCGGAGAGTAGAAAATACTCACCATGACTGGAGTAGATTGATATGAGAATAAATAGATAGTCATCATATGATATTCTGAAAATAGTAATCATGCCATACATGTCATTACTGTACGATTTTTATAGGCATAGATAAAGTGCATTCATGTGACTAAAGGTTTTTGCTGTAGTTTATACAGATGAACATGATGTGATGAGCTATATTGATGATGATTATGATTTATTGTTGAACCTATTGGAATTTAATTCTCACTATTTTTCTATATCATGTTCAGAAGATTAAATATGCAGCTATTTTCCATAACTCTTATTTTTGTTGTACGTTGGATTGAGGTGCCCTACCTTGAGCAAATACCAATTATATCGGATGTATCAGTAGTAGACATGATTGAGATTCCAGTGGAGGTGCTGCCACCTGCACCTGTGTCCCCGAAAGTAGTCTACGTGGATGATTAGGTCTCATATATATATGTATATATTAAACTTTTGTACGGATGTTTGTAAATTAATAATGTGTATGTGAACTCAGTATTTTATCAATAATAATGGTAGATTTCAAACCGTAATTACGCTTAGTTAAATTACATAAATGTTATTATGAATTAAGTAATAAAAAGATAATAACTTCATGGAATTTTACAAATATTAAAATTTTTTTTTTGAGTTGTTATATAAATGGAGTTGTTACATATGGGATCCTCCTCCAAAACTTGTAGTGTTTTATTAAGCAATTTGAGGGGCTTTTGATTTATTTAAATAATATTTTTTTTAATTATAAAATTAAATTTTTTTTCTACAAATAATTTTAATCCTACTCAAACACAAATAGACAATCTTTAAATAACCATTTTCTTTTTATAATTCTAGACTTATTTAAATTCAAAAGGCACAATTTTCTCTCAATTATATATTTATTCTTAACTCAAAAGATGAGTTTAGCAAGGCATCAAAGTATTTTCTTTACTGTCAATCTTCTTCTTTTGATTAGCAAATGTGAGGTTTTTTTCAAGTTTCAAGTTTCAACCTTCCTCTTATTTAGTTTTTTAAATTGCTAAAAAGCTTAATATTTTGCATTTAAATTTACTTTTGTAGTGTTGTTATCAAAAGTCAAAAAGGATATAGCTTGAGATTGTTGTACATTTTTAGAAACTAAATTACATATCAAGTGTAATTATTGCCCAAAAAAAATGTGGGGGTGCATTTAGATTGAAACATCATTTAGTAGGAACACAAAAAAAAGTTGTTCTATGCGAACACGCTCTTGAAAATGTTAAAAAATCATTTATAAAAATTCAAAATGATATGCAAAAAAAAAAATGAAGAGGTTATTGAGCACTTTGAAGAGAAAAAAGATCAAGAGAAAAATATTCAAAGAAAAAGAACTATGGATAATTTTGTTATGAAAAGAAAAGGGAGAGACATATTTAATATAATGAGACAATAAACTTTAAATGAGATGGTAAAAGATAAAAAATTAATTGTCAAATATGTGAAGAGTCTCTTGTTTATCAATATGTTGAAATCTATAAGCAAATATGGAAAATGTTTGAAGCCACAAACTTATCATGAAGTTAGAGTTTCATATTTGAAAAAAGAGGTTGATTTTGTTCATCAAAATTTAAAAAAAATATAGAAGTAAATGGAAAAAGACAGATTGCATATTGATGTTAGATGGGTGGACCAATGGAAAAGGTATGCCCCTTACTAATTTTCTTCTCAATAGTCCAAAATGGACTGCTTTCATTAAATTTGTTTATACTAGTAGTTTTATTAATTATGCTAAAAAATATTTAAATTACTTGATGATATGGTGGAGGAAATTAGGGAAGAGAATGTCGTTAAAGTAGTGACTAAAAGTGCTTCAGCCCTTATATTTCTTGGAAGCAAGTTGATGGAAAAAAGAGAGCAACTCTTTTGGTCTTTGTGTTGAGCCTATTGTCTTCGTAATAACCGTAAAATTTAACGAAAATTCCAATTAAAGAAAATTTAGAATAAAAGAGAGAATTTTGACAATAGAGATAAGAATCGTAAAAAATATGAATATTTATTACATGGATTAAAGAATTACAAAAGAAATATGAGAATTTATTTTTTGGTGTGCTATTAGCAAAAATATTTTTATTTATGTAGAAATAATTATAATTTGTTAAAAGTAAGTGGACTTTTAAGTAAAAGAAATATTGTATTGCTTAAAATAATTATACCGGCCTCTATTGAATTTTTATGGTATTTTTAGAAATATTCTTTCTTTTAATATGAATAAAGATATTTGTTTTAAAATTTTTTTATTATGATTTTTATCAAGAAAAATCATGATTTAAGAGTTTAACTAAAGGTTTATGAGAAAGGAAATTTTTAGAAAATTTTGGGATATTTTATGATGAAAAACAGAATTTATATGAATTTTTATAAAAAAAATCTTATTATTAATTATTTAATAATTATTACTCTATTTTAACAAAAAAAATAGCAGCAAAATGTTAAATTGAAACTGGGGGCGACGAAATATCGAAAAGGAAAAAAAAACAAACGGAAAGATGCATAGTAATGAATAGTGAGTGAATAGTGATCTCAAAATTTATCTTTCGATTTGGAGTGCTTAAGGGTTTCTGATAGTAAAACTGAAAGTGTTATTGGATTCAGGACGAAGAGTACTTCAGTTTTGACCGATCAGTTTTTCAAATCAACCGTTGAATCGCCGTAGATCTAAAGTAGAAAATCTCGGTAAAAGGTAAGTTCTGAAAAACCTTGCTTAGAGACTTCTAATTAGAAATCTGACTCCGTAGATGGATTTATAAACTAGATAAACATTAGGATATGAATTCGTTTTGTTGATTCGGTAAAAAATTTTGTGACGGTGAATAGTATTTTCCGGTGATGAATAGTGACGGTGAATAGTGATTTCAAGCGTGAATAGTTTTTTCCGACGGTAAACAGTAACCGAACTCATTTAAGGTTTTTGGACCCTCCGGACATGTTTTTGAAGCTTATTTGGTCAAATTCAGACTAGAAACGAGGATTTTATGGCTGTCTAATCTGGAGCCCTTACTTGTGAGTAAATGATTCTTCCTATGACTTGCCTATACTCTTCTTGATACTTGAATATGTATATGATTATGTTTAAGAGATATACACACTGTGATATGTTTCTCAAATGCATTAAAACGATTTGATATGCTTACATTTTGAAATACAGTTCAAGAAGAGTATAGTTTTGAAAATGGATTTATGAACTCATGGTGTATATGATTTCACATGTATTTCTCATTAAATGATAAAGTGAATATTTATACACGTGACATTGATTTATAGAGATATATGATTGCCTAGAAAATGGCATATATATGTGATAAACCCTGAATGGGTAATTTATAACAGATGAATTTTGAAATACATTGAACATGTGATTTTTACATGTATTTCGCATTACATGTCAAAGAAAGTATGTTATACATGTGACATTGATTTTACAGTGATATGTTTACCTTGGATATGGGCATGTATACATGTTTCCCCTGAATGGGAAGTTTTGACATATGAGTATTTTGAGACTGAAAATCTGTATTATATTGAGAATTTATACTGGATTATATGGCATATGTGCATATGGTATTTTCTGTGGAGGAATCCTATTAGAAACACTGTCTGCTAACAACAGGTGATGTTAGCTTTGGTGCGCACCTTGATTGCCTCAGCTAGCAGGGGAGGTGGTGCTAACCTCGTGTGAGGGCCAAAACACGGGAGATTATATGTGAAGGAGAGCGGAATGCCTCCTATATATGGGCGAGATGCCAGTTATATGAGATGTTATTTTGCCTTCCCTTGCTGTGTGCTTGGGAAAGACCCATACAGAGTCCCTTCGCGTGTCCTCTTGAATGGTAGTAGGGCAAACCTCAGCGGGATGCTGAGTTTAGGCAAATCCTATACCACCAAAGTACGGAAGGGGTCAAACTCTGGTATGGTTGTTCTGATATGGGATCCTCCGAATATTTTATGAGAAATGTTTTGATGCATGGCATAATTTGATTAATGATTTTACAGTATTGAATATGATTTTGAACTTGACATGAGCATTGTGTATACAGTACCGCTTATGGTTTGAAAGACCTGATTATGATTTTTGAATAGAGAATATTTGAAAATGCGGGTCCCATGTGGATGTACTTCTGAAATGTAATTTTTGATAACATAAATTTTATTATATGAGTACATCTATATGTTGACCTAAGAGGTCATAGGAGGTATTATCTGCTCACTGAGTTGTAAAACTCACTACACGATGTGGATCTATTTTTCAGATAAAGACATAGAGTTTGGTCCAATAGCCACGTGATCGACTAGAGGTCGTACTTCAGTGGTGAGCCTACATTGTTTCTAGGCTCTCAATGTTTTATATTTGTAAAATATTTGTACTCTAGAGTTGCTCTGAACGTCACAGACAGGATCCTTGCTTCTATTGTTACTCTGGTATTTATAGACGTAAACTGTATATTGTATATGTGTATGGGAACTTATATGTATTGATTTATATGATTAAGAATGGCATTATGTACATTTATGGAAAATATATGTGTATGGTATATGGATTTCACGTGCCCTAAAATTAGGGTTGTGACAAGTTGGTATCAGAGCATTAGGTTTCCCTGTGACAATCAAAGCAAAGGATTCTTTAGTAGGACCTTTAGTATCGATATGAGCCGGACATATTTATACTTCAGGTGCTGCTGAGGGATTCTATAGGGTTTCAAATTCCTTTCTATTCCAAGTTGTTAAAGTTTATAGTATAAGATAGATTGAATATTGTGACATCTTAAGAGGTATCTATGGATCAATTATAGCTTGAAAGTAAAAGAGATATGCGTCTTAAAGAATTTAAAGAATTGAGACAGATACCAAATATGATGGTTTCTGAATGTGACATCCGTTGTACCGGTTGTCTAGATATGGTAGACTGTGATGTGATATTGAGAATGAATTTGTTGGCATTATGTCATGTCATTTTGAAATGTCATTATATGGTGATTAAATTCAATTATTGAAGAATTTTCTTTCTTGATACAAGGGGATCGTAATGAGATACCCAGTAATCTAATTTATGCTTTAGCAGTGCATAAGTGACTACAAAAAGGTGCCAAGGATAGTTAGCAGTGGTGAGAGATGTTGATATAAAGTATACCACTGTAAATTAAGTTCTAGTGGTTAGAAAATTTTCTGATGTAATTCTTGAAGAATTGTCAGGATTACCTCGAAACGTAAAATATAATTTGGTATTAATTTACTTCCTAGAACCCAACCAGTGTCTATACCTATATATAGAATGGCACCGACTGAACTCAAGGAATTGAAGGATCAGTTGTGACACTTGTTAAACTAGGGATTTATATATCCTAGTACTATTACTTGGAGTGCTTCAGTTCTATCTATGAAAAAGAAAGATGGATCACTATGACTATGCATAGATTATAGACAATTGAATAAAGTGAAAATGTGAAATAAATACTCATTACCTCATATAGATGATATGTTTGACCAGCTACAAGGTGCTCAACATTTTAAAAAAAATTGAATTGATTTGATATTTGGATCTCATCAAATGAGGATAAGGGAAAAGGATATTCGAAAAAAAAACAAATTTCTTTTAGGACTCGTTATGGTATTATGAGTTCTTGGTGATGTCATTTAGTTTGACAAATGCCCAGTTGCATTTATGGACTTGATAAAAAAAAGAGAGTATTAAAGCCATCTCAGGATTAATTTGTTATTATAATTATTGATAATATACTAGAATATTTCAAGAGTGCAGAGGATCATAAGCAATATTTAAAGATAATATTACAAACTCCAAGGGAATATAAGTTATATGCTAAGTTCTCAAAATATGAATTTTGACTTAGTAATAGTACTTTCTTAAGGTATGTGGCTAGCAAGATGGTATCCAAGATAACCCTAAGAAAGTAAAAGTGGTACAACAATGTCCACATCTTGCTACAGTTACAGATGAAGATCCAAGTCCAATTTTCATTTTCTGCTGTGGTCTGTTGTCCATTCTATTTGAGCTATGATTGGATAAGGTACATGAACATATGCTTGTAAAGCATCAATCAACTCCTCAGCATCTGAAGCTGAGATGAGAATTCGTCGTGCTGAGTGTGGGATAAACCTTTATTCCACAGCATGATCAATGAAAGATAACAGACCATCAAAGAAGTGATTAACATTTAACAAACCTATCAGTTTGTGATGCATATTTAGTTGTGCCCAAGAGACTATTTGGAAAATTTCTTCTAAAGTACCAAAACCCCCTGGTAAGGCAATGAAGGCATTAGCATTGCTCATCATTCTAGCCATGCGCTCATGCATGGATGCAACCTTAAACTCTTCCCCAATTGTCTTTCCTACGATATTAGATGCAGTTAGAGCTGTAGGAATAATACCTAGAACTTGGCATCCTCCTACATGTACAGCTGTAGACACACATCCCATTAACCCACGATTACCTCCACCATAGACTAGATGAATTTTTCTCTTGACCAGCACCATACCTAGGTTTTGTGCTGCTTTCACATATTCTCCGTCCTTTCCAAGACTGAAACCACAAAAGATACAGATATTTCGAAACTGACGGAATGCGGTTCCCTCCATAATTTCTGTCACCTTAATGAAGATAAAGATACTAATGTAAGCATTTATAGAACTCAGAGAAGGGCATATTTATAATAGCTATGTGAATAGGTCGGATATAAATATAACAACTATGTGAGTGATTGATAAATATCAGTTAAATTGAAGATAAAATTTTCAAAAATGACGGCAAGCATGTATATATACAGCAGTTATGACTGTGACCCATATTAAACACATAAAGAAAAAAAAGATTGAAAAATGCAAACCAATTAGTTGTTGAAGAGGGACAATCAAAAGTTTATCTTGTTTTTCTCAATATTCTTACCAGTCGACTATTGGTTTATAAGTCGACTAGCTATTTTGAGAAATTTTAATTTGGACTGGTTATTTTATAGTTGACTGATTACATCTATTCTGAAGCAATCAACTGCATCTTACTAGTTAACTATGTGCTATTGTTTTTCACAGACTTTATAAGCTTAGAGATATCTCTTTTTCATATGATATGCTTCTGCTGAATAACAATATCTTTGTATTAAATATTGGCACATATATTCAAAATTTGCGGCCACCGATTTTAATACTTTTCAATGTTTGTCTAAATTTTTGACTTTCTATTTTGGCACCATTCTCTATTGTGCTTTTCGTTTGTTTCACTACATTCTCCCTCATTAATGGTTGGCATTAAATGCAAGGTTATTTTCCCTCATTTCAAGGAAAGATAATTTCTAATAATTGGAACTCAGTTATTATGGTGTTCAACTGATTAGTGGATTAAGGTAATAGAAATTTTGAAAAGAATAGATGGATAATGATGTAATGGTGCTTTGACGAATGTAATCAAAAGAATTAACGGTGTTGAAATTTTTGAAGAGTAAAGTATGAAAAGTAAGATTTAAGATAATCTCAAAATTTTTAATTTGGACATATGAAGAATATTTTGAGAATCATCTCTAAGAATAATGTAAGTGATTAAGATATTTATGTTAAAGATTTATACCATATTAAACTGAGTCTAGTATTTGGAATGTAAATTATGTTGAGATTGGAAATTCACGTATGGATAATTGTTGAGAAAGGAGATTTCAGAAGAAGTCATAGATTGTGAATATGGATTACCCAAGGTAATAAGGATATACTGAGATAAAAACAAAATGGTACTAGTATAATGGTAAAAAGAAGATACAAGTGAAATTTTTTTTCATTGGCGGGTATGTTGGCAAGTACAAATTGAATATATTATCTTAAGAGAGTTATTCAGGAAGTCTAAGGATATTTATTATATTATAGTATAACTGATACTAAATTTAAATGATGTGTTTATACATTAGAAGTTATGCTTTAAGTATCTTTATATTATTGTGGTGAAAGTTTGGATAAATTAATTGTCCTTAGTTGAACTTGCTCATAGCAGTAATTATCATGCAAATATACAATGGTATCATTTGAAGTTTTACATGAACATTATAGGTTTCTTAATATGTGAGTGAATTGAAAAAAGTTAAACTTTGGAAATCTAATTTGGAATAACATGCAATAGATAAAATATAACTTATCTAAATTGATGATGCTAGCTTGGAGAGCATGCTTCAAGCATATGTTTTTGAGATTGGTAGGACATTTCTTAGCAGAAATTGTCTATAATAAAATGATATTACAAGATTTAAACCTTATGTAAGAGGTGTTACAAATGTTCTGTTAAATGACTCAGTGGAGTTATATTTATTATAAGATGTCATTGATAAAGTGAAATTGATTAGAAAAAGAATACTGGAAACTCAATACAAGTCAAAAGTTTACAAAGACTATGAATGTTGAGCACTAGGAATTTTCAGTTGGTGATCATATATTCTTTAATGACTCACCAATGAAAGAGGTAATGAGATTTGGAAAGAAAGGGAAATTACCCTCTCGGTATATAGAATTATTTGAATTCTTGATAGGATCGGTTCAGTGGCTTATTGTTTGGTTTTACCACTTGCATTGGATAATGTTTATCCAGTTTTTCATGTGTCTATACTACGAAAATATTTACCGGATTCTACACATGTTATACAGTGTTCATAGATTAAGTTACAGAAAGATTTAACCTAAGAGGAGGATATACACGCTAGATATCTATATTTATTTGAACAATGAGATTAATATTTATCTGCAACTATGGTGATGAAATTCGAGGACCGAATTTCTTTAAGGGGGGAAGAAAGTAATAACCGTAAAATTTAACGAAAATTCTAATTAAAGGAAATTTAGAATAAAAGAGAGAATTTTGACAATAGAGATAAGAACCGTAGAAAATATGAATATTTATTACATGGATTAAAGAATTACAAAAGAAATATGAGAATTTATGTTTTGGTGCGCTATTAGCAAAAATATTTTTATTTATGTAGAAATAATTATAATTTGTTAAAAGTAAGTAGACTTTTAAGTAAAAGAAGTATTGTGTTGCTTAAAATAATTATACCGGCCTCTATTGAATTTTTATGGTATTTTTAGAAATATTCTTTCTTTTAATATGAATAAAGATATTTGTTTTGAAATTTGTTTTATTATGATTTTGATCAAGAAAAATCATGATTTAAGAGTTTAACTAAAAGTTTATGAGAAAGGAAATTTTTAGAAATTTTTGGGATATTTTATGATGAAAAACGGAATTTATATGAATTTTTATAAAAAAAATCTTATTATTAATTATTTAATAATTATTATTCTATTTTAACAAAAAAAACAGCAGCAGAATGTTAAATTGAAACCGGGGACAACGAAATATCGAAAAGGAAAAAAAAACAAACGGAAAGATGCATAGTAATAAATAGTGAGTGAATAGTGATCTCAAAATTTATCTTTCGATTTGGAGTGCTTAAGGGCTTCCGATAATAAAACTGAAAGTGTTATTAGATTCAGGACGAAGAGTACTTCAGTTTTGACCGATCAGTTTTTCAAATTAACCGTTGAATCGCCGTAGATCTGAAGTAGAAAATCTTGGTAAAAGGTAAGTTCTGAAAAACCTTACTTTGAGACTTCTAATTAGAAATCTGTCTCCGTAGATGAATTTAGAAACTAGATAAACATTAGGATATGAATTCGTTTTGTTGATTCGGTAAAAAATTTTGTGACGGTGAATAGTATTTTCCGGTGATGAATAGTGGCGGTGAATAGTGATTTCGGCGTGAATAGTATTTCCGGCGGTGAACAGTACCGAGCTCATTTAAGGTTTTTGGACCCTCCGGACATGTTTTTGAAGCTTATTTGGTCAAATTCAGACTAGAAATGAGGATTTTAGGGCTGTCCAATCTGGAGCTCTTACTTGTGAGTAGATGATTCTTCCTATGACTTGCCTATACTCTTCTTGATACTTGAATATGTATATGATTATGTTTATGAGATATACACACTGTGATATGTTTCTCAAATGCATTAAAACGATTTGATATGCTTACATTTTGAAATACAGTTCAAGAAGAGTATAGTTTTGAAAATAGATTTATGAACTCATGATGTATATGATTTCACATGTATTTCTCATTAAATGATAAAGTGAATATTTATACACGTGACATTGATTTATAGAGATATATGATTGCCTAGAAAAGGGCATATGTATGTGATAAACCCTGAATAGGTAATTTATAACAGATGAATTTTGAAATACATTGAACATGTGATTTTTACATGTATTTCGCATTACATGTCAAAGAAAGTATGTTATACATGTGACATTGATTTTACAGTGATATGTTTGCCTTGGATATGGGCATGTATACATGTTTCCCCTGAATGAGAAGTTTTGACATATGAGTATTTTGAGACTGAAAGTCTGTATTATATTGAGAATTTATACTGGATTATATGGCATATGTGCATATGGTATTTTCTGTGGAGGAATCCTATTGGAAACACTGTCTGCTAACAACAGGTGATATTAGCCTTGGTGCGCACCTTGATTGCCTCAGCTAGCAGGGGAGGTGGTGCTAGCCTCGTGTGAGGGCCAACACACGGGAGATTATATGTGATGGAGAGCGGAATGCCTCCTATATATGGGCGAGATGCCAGTTATATGAGATGTTATTTTGCTTTCCCTTGCTGTGTGCTTGGGAAAGACCCATACAGAGTCCCTTCGCGTGTCCTCTTGAATGGTAGTAGAGCAAACCTCAGCGGGATGCTGAGTTTAGGCAAATCCTATACCACCAAAGTACGGAAGGGGTCAAACTCTAGTATGGTGGTTCTGATATGGGATCCTCCGAATATTTTATGAGAAATGTTTTGATGCATAGCATAATTTGATTAATGATTTTACAGTATTGAATATGATTTTGAACTTGACATGAGCATTGTGTATACAGTACCGCTTATGGTTTGAAAGACCTGATTATGATTTTTGAATAGAGAATATTTGAAAATGCGGGTCCCATGTGGATGTACTTCTGAAATGTAATTTTTGATAACATATATTTTATTATATGAGTACATCCATATGTTGACCTAAGAGGTCATAGGAGGTATTATCTGCTCACTGAGTTGTAAAACTCACTACACGATGTGGATATATTTTTCAGATAAAGACATAGAGTTTGGTCCAACAGCCACGTGATCGACTAGAGGTCGTACTTCAGTGGTGAGCCTACATTATTTCTAGGCTCTCAATGTTTTATATTTGTAAAATATTTGTACTCTAGAGTTGCTCTGAACGTCACAGGCAGGATCCTTGCTTCTACTGTTACTCTGGTGTTTATAGACGTAAACTGTATATTGTATATGTGTATGGGAACTTATATGTATTGATTTATATGATTAAGAATGGCATTATGTACATTTATAGAAAATATATGTATATGGTATATGGATTTCACGTGCCCTAAAATTAGAGTCGTGACAGTCTTAACTTGATTCTTAAAGACATTGGTATTATTCCGATTTTCTATAACATAATTGAAAAGTAAAAAAAAATTACAACATTTATTTATAAGCATATTTGGTTGCTCAGTTTATATAGAAATTATTCTAAAGGTAAAAAGTTGGCAAGGCCAGCAATTACAAGATTTGCAACCCCCTACTTAACGATAAAATCTATTTTAGATCAAAAGACACCTCTTAGATCTATGTGTGCATTAGAAAAATGGGTTACAAGTTATTTTTGTAACATCTCGTAAGAAAATAAAATTTATTAGACAATTTTTAGATATTTAAGGAAATATAATTCTTATAAATTCTTTACCTTACGTATATGCATAGAAATATTCTAACATTAATGGAAAAGGTAAAGAGAGAAAAATTACGAGGAAATATTAAAAATAAATATACTAAAGAAAGGTGAAATTCTTGGGTAAGAAAAATAAATTTTTGTGAAGTCAGTAAAGGTATTAAAATTTCAAGAAGATTGGATTAGGGTAATTTTTCCTAATTTAAGAGTTAAAGTTACTAAGTTTAGTATCTCCATCTATAAATTGGGCTTTTACCTATGGATACTTCATATAGGGTTTTTCTATTTCACATGAATTTTTAGAAAGCCAATAGGATAGCTCAAGGAAGAAATAAAACATAGATTTGGATTAGGATATAGAAATTGGACCGGTAGCCCAAAAATCATGAAAATGTGACAAGCCCATTATGAAAGGTAGAATTTTAACCAAAGTAAAGAAAATGGGTAAGAATGAGCTCAAAACCAAGAGGAAAAATAAAAATAAAAATAAAGTGATGGAATAATGGTGTAATCAAGAATTATGTGACATGGCATTAAGACAAAAATTTAGCAAGTGGTGTGATATCCTACATTCATAATTTTAGCAAGTGGTATGATAATACATGGCATTAGGACAAAACATCTATATCCTACACTCATAATTTTAGCAAGTGGGTAATAATACATAGCATTATGACAAAACATCTTTATCCTACACAAATAATTTTAGCTAAGCAAGGAAGATTCAAGGGTTGGAAATTTGCCACCTAAAAAGGCAAACCTATCATACTTGATTAAGACAAAAGAAAAAGGAAATAAATCCCTAAATAAAAGGGACCTTGTCCCTTATCTTAAGAATATATCATCATAATTTTAAAAATACAAAATCTCCTTTTCCTATGCATATCTTGACTAAGGAAGAGGAAGACAAGAACATAAGTTGTTTGTTTTCCAAAAATTCAACTAAGTGCATCTTAATTGTGATAAAGTAGACCCATGATTATGAAAGTTAAATTATTTGATAGTATATAAGCAAAACCCACCCTTATAACATTAGAATTTCGTCCATGTGAAGGAGAGAAAAAAATAGAAGCAAGGTAGAGTGAGGGAAGGAGAGGAAGAAAGGAAGAAAGAGGAAGGAGAAATCTAGATGACTAAGTGCTCAAGGTAAGTTTAACAATATTTCTTTTTGAAGAAAACTTTTGAAACTTATAATATTTATATGAGATTTTGATCTTAGAACTTTGATGATTGGTCATGGATGTTGCTATATCATGTTACATATTTTGTATGTTTGAATACTTAGGTGGTGACGATAGTTCTGCATAGGTATGGCTATGGGTGGTAAAACTTTAAAGCTTCTGTTTTTAAAATTTTGGGAAGAATCAGTAAAGAATTAAAACAAGTAGTTAACATGAAAAATGTAGATCTATGTCTCATGGATATTTGGCCATTGAAATCACTCAATTTGAAGTCCATATGAGGTAGATATGGTCTGATTAATAAACAGTGGTCAAAAAATAGTTAATCAGAAAATATTATGTTAGTATAACTTCTGTGTTTTAATTTCTGAGCATTTTCTACAAGGAATTAAAATAAATGGTTAACATAAGAATTATAGATATATGTGTCACGGATTGTTAGCCACTGGAATCACTCAATTTAGAGTCTGTATGAGGTTGATATGGTCCGATTAGTATGCAGTTGTCAGAAATTGGTTAATCAGAGAAGAATATTTTAGGATAACTTCTATGTTTTAATTTTTGGGAACTTTCTGTAGGGAATTAAAATAAATGATTAATATAAAATTTATTGCTATATGTGTCACGGATTTTTAACCACTGGAATAACTTAATTTGGAATTCTTATGAGAGAGATATGAACAGATTAGTAGGTAGAGGTCAGAACCTATTCGAGAAGAAATAATTAGTAATTTGAGGGAGTAATATACCTTGATTTCTTAATATTTCGCTAAATTATTCAACATAATATTTTTAGATAATTGTTTTATCTTGAAATTGACACCAAGATCACCTACATCAGAGTTAAATTGAGGGAGTTATGCTCTGATTATTAAAAGAAGGTTAGATAGGATGAAAACCTGCATCAAGAAAATAAAGAAATAAAATTAATATTTAAAAAAAAAGAATCTTATAAATGAAAATAATAAATGACTAGTATATGCCATAACCATTGCCATTATATGAACTTCTTAGCATCTTAAGTGTGAAATTTTGACATGAAAATATTTTATAAAGTGATATTTGAAATGGTTATGTTCATGGCATGATTACCAATGATTTTTGGTAATAGTTATATTTTGATGAACATATTTGTTATTGAAAGCATATTTTTGGCTATCATTATGAAAAGAAAAGAAATGAGCACGGTCACATGGCAATCCGTGTGGTGCACCAGTAGGGGACGCCCTACCAACGGTTATAAATATGTTAATGAGAAAAGAAAGAGAAAGTGTGCCATGTCGGACGGAGCGAGAAAAACCCGTACCGGAGGGTAGAAAATACTCACCCTGACCGGGGTAGCTTGATATGAGAATAAATTGATAGTCATCATATGATATTCTAAAAATAATTAATCATGTCATACATGTTATTACTGTACGATTCTCATGTGCATAGATATAGTGCATTCATGTGACCAAA
The DNA here is from genome assembly GCA_037074535.1 of Gleditsia sinensis. Lineage (NCBI taxonomy): Eukaryota > Viridiplantae > Streptophyta > Magnoliopsida > Fabales > Fabaceae > Gleditsia > Gleditsia sinensis. The sequence continues at coordinate 36,648,189 of CM073465.1, forward strand.
GATATTTACTGTAGTTTATACAGCTGAACATGACGTGATGAGCTATATTGATGATGATTTATTGTTGAACTTACTGGGATTTAATTTTCACTATATTTCCATATCATATTCAGAAAATTAGTTATGCAAATTTTTCTATGGCTTTGGCTTTTAGTGTACGTTGGATCGAGTTACTTTATGTTAGGCAGATCCTAGAATCAAATAATATGTTTGTGGTCGAGTTGGTTCAGATCTCGGTGAAGGTGCAACCACCCGCACCTATATCTCTGAAATTGGTCAACCAGAATAAATAAGATGTAGTTATTTATGTGTTTGATTTTGTTGTACGTATGTTTTGATTAATGACGTGTATGTAAACTCTATATTGTATAATAAAAAAAAAGTTGTTACACTTATATCCCTAGAAGTGAAGTTAAAGTGGTAGGAAATATTATTTTAAGTGATCAAAGATTTTGGAAATCTATAAAATATTTCTTAAATTGTGTAGGTCCTCTTGTGAAAGTGTTGAGACTTATGGATGGAGATTCAAAGTCAGCTATAGGTTACATATATGATGAGGCTATGGATAGAGCAAAAGAACAAATAGCAAAAAAAAAGTGATAATGTAGAAAGCTAATATAAGAAGATATATGAGTTTATAAACAAGCGTCGTGATTATGAACTCCATAGGCCTCTTCATTAGTAGGATACTATCTTAATACAAAGTAAGTAGTTTTTTCATAGAAATTTTACAATAATTGTATTCCTAAATAATTATAATTAATTAATTAATATTTAAAGTTTACTTTATTAATTTTATAGTTTCCATTATTATCTAAATTTTAACCCTGATTACGAAGTAAAAATAGGATGGTACAAGATATTAGACAAGATGTGTTCAAATATAAAAACTAGAATCAAAATTGATACACAACTTGAGAAGTTCAAGAAAGGAGAAAGACTATTTGGATATACTTTGGCAATTGCAACTAGAGATAAGAAACAATATGATAAATTAATTAATTTATAGTTTTAACTTTACATAACATTTTAATATTAACTTTTATTAACTTTAAATCTTTAATATTTATATATCTCTCTCTTTTATAGCTTTAGGGTGGGATAGTTATAGAGATGAGTGCAAAGAGCTACAATCACTTGCCATTCGCATTTTAAGCTTCACTTACAATGCCACGGGATGTGAGAGAAATTGGAGTGTCTTTAATCATGTGCATTCTAAAAGAAGAAATCGGTTGGAACAATAAAGGTTGAATGCTCTTGTATTTGTCAAATACAATCTTCAACTTGAAATAAGACAAAAGCATAGAGTGGAGAAAAAAGACACATATGACCCTATTTGCTTATCGGATGTAGAATTTGATCATGAGTGGATTACTGAAAAAGAAGATCCTTGCTTGGGGAGAGATAACTCCTAGATGTATGTTCAAGAGTGCTTTGACATTGATGAAGGAGCTTCAAATTAAAGGAGGAAAAGAGGTATTCCAAAGTCTAAAGTTTTTTAATTAATCCATTCTTATTTCTTACGCCTCTATATTTTTAATTATACTTTCTCACTTACATATATTTGTTTAAGTCTAAGAAATCTTAATATTATTGCTAGTGCAAACAAGACAAAGGAAAAGCGATTGAGACACGAGATGAAGCTAAAGAAACCAGAGATGATGGTGATAGTGATAATGAAGAAGAAGAAAATAAAGAATTAGTCATGCTAAATGAAAATGATGATATCGATAGTAATAGTGACTTCAATATTGAAGAATGAGAAAAATCATTAAAATTTACTAGTTTATTTTAATTTTTAGGTCTAGGAATCATATGATTTTCAAACTAATGATGTCTTTTTAGGATTTTTAGTTAATTATGTTTAAAATTATTAAGATAAATATATTATATTAAGTATTTTGTTTATGTTATCTACTTATTTATATTTTATATTATATTTTTAAAGTTATTATTTGAATGTGTTCACGAATATTATGATTCGATATGATTCACAATTCACGATTAAAAATAAATCATCCGATTCACGATTTGAATTGCGATTTGACTATTATCGTTCATATCAATATTCTTGAAAATGTTTGACTACTTTTTAAATTTATCCTATTAGTTTTTAACATATAGGAATAAAAAAGAATGTGTAATTAAATAAAATATAAAAAAAAAAGAAGATAAAATACACATTAGGATTAAAGTTTAGGATTTAGAGTTTAGTATTTTAGGGTTTGGTGTAACAACTCCATTTTTTTACATAAATACATATATTAAAATCCCATGAAGTCATTACCTTTATTTAACTCGTAATAACATTCAATTAATTTAACCAAGTATAATTAAGGTTTACACATCATTAATTAACAATATTTGTACACAAATCACACACATATATGTCTACATCTTATTCATCCTTGATGACCAGTTCCGAGAATACGGGTGCGGGTGTTTGCACCTTCACCGGAATTTTAGTCAACTTGACCACGAACACCTTATAAATTTTTGGGATCTGTCCAATATAGAGTAACTCGATTCAATGTACACTAAGAGCCAAAGTTAAAGAAAATATGCAAAACTAGTTTTCTGAACATGATATGGAAATATAGTGATAATTAAATTTCAGTAGATTCAACAATAAATCACAATTATCATCAATATAGATCATCATGTCATGTTCATCTGTATAAGCTACAGTAATTACCTTAGGTCACATGAATGCGCTTTATCTATGCATATGAAAATCATACAGTAATGACATGAATGACATGAATAACTATTTTTAGAATATTATATGATGATTATCAATTTATTCTCATATCAAGCTACTCTGGTCAGGGTGAGTATTTTTTACTCTCTGGTACGGGCTTCTTTCGCTCCGTCCGACATGGCACACTTTTTCTTTCTTTTCTCATTATCATAATCGTAACCGTTGGTAAGGTGTCGCCTACTGGTGTACCACACAGATTGCCATGTGACCATGCTTATTTCTTTTCTTTTCACATTAATAGCCAAAAATATGATTTCAATAACAAGTATGTTCATTATACTCACATGCCATAATGTTTCATCAAAATATTTTCATGTCAAAATTACACACTTAAGATAGTAAGGAGTTTATGCAATGGCAATGGTTATGGCATATACTAGTTATTTATAAGATTCTTCAACACATGCTTTCACAAATTTAATATAACATTCTTCATCAATTTGGTTTCTACTAATATCCAACAATGAATTAAGTTCATTTAGAGTAGACAAAATGTTGAAAATAAGTTTTACCAACTTCCAAACCGGCCTAAACGTATCTTATAACATGACTTGGCCATTTACTATAAAATAGTCATGCTTTAAGCTTCAAAATGCCATTTCCAATATAGAACAAGGCCTAGCCGGTCCTTGAAACACGACCATATTTTATGTTGAGTTATTCCTTGATGCAGGTTTTCATCTTGTCTGATCTTTTTTCACTAATTAGAGCATAACTCCCTCATTTTAACTTCGATTTAGGTGATCTTGGTGTCAGTTTAAAGATAAAATAATTATCTAAAACTATTATGTTGAACTATTTAACTACATATTAAGGAATCTTAGGGATATTGCTTCATCAAGTTACATGTTATTTCTTCTCGGGTAGGTTCTGACCTTTACTTACTAATCTGTTCATATCTCCCTCATAAAAATTCCAAATTGAGTGATTCTAGTGGTTAAAATTCCCTGACACATATATCTATAATTTTTATGTTAACTAGTTATTTTAATACCCTACAAAATGTTTCCAAAAATTCAAATACAGAAGCTTTCTTAACAGATTCTTCCCTGATTAACCATTTTCTTACCACTGCTTACTAATCAGACCATATCTAACTCATATAAACTCCAAATTGAGTGATTCCAGTGGCTAAAAATCCATGAAATATAGATCTACATTTTTCATGTTAATAATTTCTTTTAAGTCCTTATAGATTTATCCCAAAAATTCAAACACAGAAGCATACCTGATAGATTCTTCCCTGGTTAACCATTTTCTGACCACTTCTTACTAATCAGACCATATCTACCTCATATGGATTCAAAATTGAGTGATTCTAGAGGCTAAAATTCCGTGAGACATAGATCTACATGTTTTGTGTTAATCATTTGTTTTAATTCCTTACCGATTCTTTACAGAATTTTAAAAATAGAAGCATAAAATTTTGCCACCCATAGTCATACCTATGCAAAACTATCTACACCAGCCTAAGTATTCAAACATACATCACATGCAAGATTAATATGTAACATGATATAGCAACATCCATGACCAATCATCAAAGTTCTAAGATTAAATTCTCATATAAATGTTACAAATTTCAAAACTTTTCAAAAAGAAATATTGTTAAACCTACCTTGAGCACTTAGTCTTCTAAACTTCTCCTTTCTCTTTCTTCCTCTCTTCCTCTCCTTTCCTCACTCTACCTTGCTTATATTTTCCTCTCCCTTACTTGGACGAAATTATAATGTTATAAGGGTGGGTTTTGTTTAAATAGACTATCAAATAATTCAACTTTCATGACCATGGGTCTACCTTATCACAATTAAGATGCACTTGGTTGATTTTTAGAAAATAAACAACTCATGTTCTTGTCTTCCTCTTCCTTAGTCAAGATATGCATAGAAAAAGGAGATTTGTATTTTGAAAATTATGATAATATGTTCTTAAGATATGGGATAAGTGTTGTTGTTTTAATTAAAACTCGCAAGTGCACGAATCTATTGGAGTATAGATTTAGTGGTATGCAAGGTCGATCCCACAGAGATTGCCAAGTGAGAGAAAATTCTAATATAGATCCGAAATAAATACTTCTAACCTAGTTCCCTATGTCTTGTTTTGTGAGAGGAATATTGAACAAATTACACAAAGAACTAATATACTGAAATTAAATGAAGATGTAATCAAAGTAAAGAAGCATGCTAAGGTTAGGGGATCCGCTCTTGGTATATCGAATAAAAATAAATTTAACTCTTTAATTACTCAATTAGAATCTTTACACGAATAAAGTTCTAATCGGATAATATGTTAATTTAAGCTCAACTTTGTTTATACATGAATTATATTTACCTCCTTTCTAATAATTAAAATATTCTTGTAAAATGGATTCAAGCGTACATTGTGCCAATCACCATATTGTCTACAATAAATCAAGAGTGATTCAAGTATTTATTGTGCAAAAAATTGTCTACAATGTATCAAGGTTCACACTTTACAAGATTAAAAATACAAAGATGCAAAAGATAAATTGTAAATGGATTCAAGCATAAATTGTGCCAATCATTATATTGTCTACAATATATTAAAATTCACATTTTACAAGATTAACTTATGCAAAAAATGAAAGGTAGAAAATTAATTAACATAACAGAATAAAATGAAATAAAATCGGTGGCAAAGCCAACCAATAGTAAAATAAAATAAAGTAGGCGGCAAAGCCAACCATGAAAATAATAAGAGATAGGCGGTCTAATAAAACCATCCAATAACATAACAAGAAATCGGCGGTATGATAAAACCAGCCATTAAGAAATAATTATGAGAAAAGAAATAGGAAGGTAAATACAATATCAAAGATAAACATTAAGATTAAGAGTTAGATAAATTATTATTCTCATACCAAGAGTTTCACCCTTTCACCTTAGCATTAGGAGATTAGTTCTCCATAATCAAGGCAAGAAAGTGAAATGAAAGATGAAGAAACATGATAATATTACGAAAGAAAATGAAAAATACAAGATGTCTAAAGAGAGAATAACATTACAAGTTCGTAGAATTCCAACAAAGTTTTCCCAAGCTCTATCCAAAGCTCTCCAAAAACTCCTCAACTCACCCCTCAAGCCCTCTATTTATAGATACAATTAAGTGTGGTTGGTGTGGTAATTGTCAAAATTGTTAGGTAGGAAGTTGTACAAAGTTGACAATTTGAATTCCATCATGTGCACCGAAATTGATCCTTGAATATCGTCTTGAAAACCGCCGAATTTTCTGACTTCATCAACACGAAAGTTGTAGACAATTTCATTAGCTTTCCGTCAAGACAAATTGTGGACAAATTGGATATGTAATGTGTGAGTTATGGTCAAAATACTAGAGCAAAGTCAGGCTGGACTGCAGCAGTAGTCAGATTCTCTTCTAGCCCACTTTTGGCCCTTTTAATGTCCGTATTTTCTGACCACTTGAACATGAAAGTTGTACCCAATTGTGTCAGCTACACACCTACCAAATTGCATACATATTGAATATGTATTTTCAGAGATATGGCCCATGTACTACAGCAAGGTTGGGCTGGACTGCAACCAGCAAACATATTCTCAACATTGGGTGCTTTGCCTTGAATCTTTATGTTTTAGTTCTTTTGGAAATGTGATCATAAATCAAGAATAAATTTGTGCATATATCCATTAGGATGCGTCTCAAGAGACAATATGATAATGCTCCTTACTCAGCCATCCTTAATGAATTTGTTTATCTGCTTGATTTATAGATATCATTTCCAAAGAACCACAATTTAACTCTGATTCCTCCAATTAAGTCCATTTTCTACTCTTCTCTCCATCTGTAAGAAAGACACAAAACTAAAGACAAGTAAGGGAGATTTATGCTTAATTATGGCAAAAGAGAAGATGAAAATATTTAATTTATGAGTATAAAATTCACTCATCAAATACCCCCACACTTAATCTTTTGCTTGTCCTCAAGCAAAACACACAAACTTCAAAATTCAAATGATGAGTGAGTGATGAATTGTTTTTGACTTACTAAGCATTCCTCAAGGATCTAAAATGTGCAACCAAGAAAGATATCAGAATTCTAAGGTTATGTAGAACTTTTATTCAAATACAACATATGGTTTAATCTTGAATCCCAAGTGTGTGTGTGTAGTAGTCTTATGACATTGGACTTTTTGCATTCAAATAAATTTATGTAATCAAATATTTAAAACAGATCTCTAGATATATGCATTTGAGACTCCATAAGCTTATTTTTCATGTCACTCTCCACTAATGTAGACTAATCATAACATTTAAGATCATTAGGACTTTCATTAGGCTTGTAATGTATGGCACAGGTTAAAGGTGGATAAAATGATATGAATGAAAGCTCAACTCACTCTTCGACGTACATAATCATTTAAAACCTCCCAAATACTTTTGATATTATACTGTGAATTCTATCTCCATACTTTTCATCATCCTTACATTTATTTGCTCATACTATTTTTTTTTGGAATATAAACACCCCCAAACTTATTTATTTAGGGAGTATTAACTTTCTTTCTCCTTCTTTTTCTTCTTTTTTTCTTCTTTTTTTTTCTTTTTTTTTCTCTTTTTTTAAACTTCTACCATCCACCCTTGAATCATAACTTTTCAAATGATCATGCCTGTGAGTGAAAGGTAAGAGTTAGACATATTATTATTTAAAGGCTAGATAGAAATATAGGTGTTCAAGAAAGGATAAATATAAGCTCAAAATAGGTTGCTAGGGATATCATCATGTATAGGTTGGTTTGAAAGGCTCAAACGATTCCAAAAATGCCTAATTCATTTCTTAAATGGAGAGTAGTCTAGGATTTCGCCTCAAGTGACAATCGAATAAGTTCTAGAGTCTTATGAGATCAATTAACATATCTAAATCACATAAATCTTTTCTGAATAAACAATCAGTCAAATGTAAAAGATTAAGTTCACCAGATATTAGGATTCTCAAATAAAACATAAGTTACATTAGAGTTCAAGTTCACACATAACACCTAGAACTCATCAATTTTTCAAAGGTTACAAGCATTTTAAACCATTTTCATCATTGGTGCTAGCTTTGCCTAATCACAAAATATCACTCAAATTTTTTTTTTTTGAAAGATGAAGAAACACAAAATAAACAATAAAGATTAAAAGGGATATTACCTGGAAGGAGATCTAAGAAAAGATGAACCTGCAACAAACTAAACAGAAAATACAATTTTACTCAAGCAAATAAAAGGTATTACAAATGAAGATTTAAGTCCAGTTTGCGCTTTCTGCGGTGTTCTGTTGTCCAATCTATTTGAGCTATAACTGGATCAGGTACATGAACAAATGCTTGTAACGCATCAATCAACTCGTCAGCATTTGAGGCCGAGATGAGAATCCGACGTGCTGAGTGCGAGATAAACCTTTGTTCTACAGCATGATCAAGAAAAGACAACAAACCATCAAAGAAATTGTTAACATTCAACAAACCTATGGGTTTATGGTGCATGTTCAGTTGTGCCCAAGAGACGACTTGAAAAATTTCCTCTAGAGTACCAAAACCACCAGGTAAGGCAATGAAGGCGTCAGCGTTGCACATCATTTTAGCAATTCGCTCGTGCATGGAGGATACCCTACATTCTTCCCCAATTGTTTTTCCTACTATGTTTGATGCTGCTAGAGCTGTAGGAATAATACCAAGAACTTGGCATCCTCCTAGATATGCAGATCCAGACACACTCCCCATCAACCCTCGACAACCTCCACCATACACTAAATGAATCTTTCTCTTGGCTAGTACTATACCCAAAGTTTGTGCTGCTTTTACATACTCTCCATTTTTCCCAGGACTAGAACCACAAAAGATACAAATATTTCAAAAGTGACGAACTGCGATTCCTTCCATATCTGCACTCACCTTGACTTTGATTATGAAGATGAAGATCATGAGGTGCGCATTTATAAGACTCAAATAAGGGCATACTTGTAATAGCTATGTGCATAGGCCGGGGGCATAATTTCAATAGCTATAAGAGTAGGCCGAAAAATGTCAGCTAAATTAAAGGTGAAAAATTCAAAAATGACGGCATGCATGCATATATACAGTAGTTGTGATTGTGGCTCACATCTTCATCTGGTTTTACGTCCAGTAACGGCTTAAACGCCCTCTATGGGTCGAGGATATGCTTTCCATCCAATTTTCTTATAAATTGACAAACAGGGTCTTTTAACGTCAGATTCCCAAGACTGTACCGTTTATGTTCTTTTTTGAAATGGGGCCATAGACCGACAATACCAATATGCACAGATCCACTAGGATGTGTCTCAAGAGACGTTGGATGAAAGTCATCATCCAATGACTCCTTACTCAAGCCATCCTTAATGAACTTAATTTTGTCTTCCCGATTTACAGACACCCAACCCAAAGAATGGCAACGTTTGTTGCAAGTTTCACGTCCACATTTGTTACAAACACCCATTCGTTTAGCTCTGCGCTTTTTAGCAAAACTGCTTTTCCCCAAACCAGGCATGTAAGAGATGAAATCATTTGCAGACTCACCTGATAACCGTACCTTAGCTTCAATTAGCCAACGAATATCAGCAGGTATTCCCATGATCATCATTAACCTCAATCTTTCAACCCGTGCTTTGTAAATTTTTGTCAATGCATTGGGTGGAAGTAAAGGAAAATGATTTTTCAATTGTGCGAGAATGTCCTCCATTATCAACTCGATTGTTCTTTTCTCTTTTCTTTTTTTTTCTTTTTTGAAAAAGCAAAAGCAACAAAGGGAGGGAAAACAATAGAAATTCAAAAGAAGATAACAATGAAGGGAAAAATTAATGCAAGTTAAATAAAGAAAGATCTTACCTATATAACGTGCATGGTAACGTTTAACAACAGAAGCAGATCAATCCTTGTAGACAGGATCACGCAAAGGTGTCTCCTCTATCTCCGGATTTGGTAATTCCAAAAATGCTTCCAATCTTTGACCATTTACTTTAAACACATCACCGTTCTTGGGATTTTCAATCTTTACTGCACCATGTGGGTAAACAGTTTGAACAACAGATGGCAATGGAACTGACTCAAAAGGTGAGACTTTTTCTTTTTTGGCTTTCCATTTATCAGTATCCATTAGTGGAGTTGTCTCTAACAAAGAGTCTACTTCACGAACCAGATAATCCTCATTTTTATCCTTATCGAAATGAATCAAATATTTTTCTAGATGATCATTACTAAAGGAGTCTAAAAATGAATCAGCAATGGCACTTTCAATTAGGTTGACCTCACATAAATCATCCATGTCCACAGGTTGATGAGAGACATTAAAAACATTTAATTCCACAGTCATATTTCCAAAAGATAAATTCAAAATTCCATTTCGACAATTAATGATTGCATTGGATGTTGCCAGAAATGGTCTACCCAAAATGACTGGAATTTGTGTCTCTGTATTCTCAACAGGTTCAGTGTCAAGAACAATGAAATCTACTGGAAAGTAGAATTTATCAACCTTAATGAGCACATCCTCTATGACACCTCTAGTTATTTTTGTAGATCTATCAGCTAACTGAAGGGTCACTGGTGTAGGTTTCAGTTTTTCTAACCCAAGTTTCTCATACACAGAGTAAGGCAGCAGATTCACACTTGCTCCTAGATCAAGTAAGGCTCGGTTAATCACATGGCCACCTATAATACAAGAAATTGTAGGACAACCTGGATCTTTGTACTTGACAGGAGCTTTTTGCTGAATTATAGAACTTACTTGTTCAGTCAAGAATGCCTTTTTTGGAACATTAGTTTTTCTTTTCACCGTGCAAAGATCTTTCAAGAATTTTGAGTAAGCAGGTACTTGTTTGATAGCATCAAGAAAAGGGATGTTAATGCTTACTTGCTTAAACACCTCTAAAATGTCACTATATTGAGTACTTTTCTTATTTAATCAAGTCTTTGAGGGAAAGGAGCTTTGGGGGCATAAGAAATCTGTTCACTTTTCTTTTCACTTGAGTCATTGGTTTGAGACTCATGTTGACTCTGTTCTTTATTTTCTGGCATGTGAACATGATTATCGATGACCTTTCCAGATCTAAGGGTTGTCACAGATTTTACTTCTTCCTTAGGATTTGCTGATGATCCTACTTCAAATTGACCCTTAGGATTAGGAATAGATTGACTGAGAAATTTTCCTTTTTCTCTCTCTCCTACAGCATTGGCTAATTGACCCAATTGTGTTTCAAGCTTTGAAATAGCTTGAGTGTGAGATTGCAGGACTTGTTGGGTCGATTGCATGAATTGTTGCAAGGTATCCTCCAAAGAAGGTTTTCTTTGTTGAGATACTCCAAAAGGAGGAGCATGTTGAGAAACTTGAGGGTATGAATTTGAAGTGGCAAATTGTTGCCCATTTTGATTCATTGCAGGTTGATTTTGCCTCCATGAAAAATTTGGATGATTCCTCCAATTTGGATTATATGTGGGTGCAAATGGACTATCTGATGATTTTCCATAAGACTGAAGAGAATTAGCTTGCTCAGAAAATGCTTCTTGGTAAGCTGGTATGGATGGACAAAATTGTGCAATATGAGATGTACTAGAACATAAGGCACATGCCTCTATCCTAGTATTGGTAGAAGGGTTCAGAGTATGACTTAAAGTTAAAGCTTCTACCTTTCTAGTTAGGCTAGCTAAGGCAATTCTCACATCTGTATCATCACTCACTTCGTAAATTCCTCCCCTTTTTTGTATTTGAGACTTCTTATCCCTGGGATCTATGTAGTTCCAATGCTGAGAATTTTCAGATAAAGATCCTAAGGATTCCCAAGCTTCCCCCTCATTCAATTGTAAAAATCTTCCACCATGCATGCTTTGGATCATTTGACGGTTTGATGAAGTTAAACCATCATAGAAATATTTCACCAATCTCCAAGTTTCAAAACCATGATGAGGACATTTCAAAAGAAGATCATTAAATCTTTCCCAACATTCAAAAAATTGTTCACCCTCTTTTTGACAAAAATCAGAAATTTCTCTTCTAAGGGCATCTGTTTTAGACATTGGAAAATTTTTTGCCAGAAACTTATTTACCAATTGATTCCAACTAGTAATAGTTCCTGTAGGAAGGCAGTTCAACCAGGATTTAGCTTTATCTTTCAATGAAAACGGAAACATTCTAAGCCTGATTGATTCATCATTGAAATTTTGGAAGCGAAATGTCGAGCAGATTTCAAGAAACTCTTTAATGTGCATGTATGGATTTTCTCTTTCCAAACCATAAAATGATGGTAAAAGTTGGAGTATGGATGGTTTGATTTCAAAATAAGTTGCATTAGTTTGTGGCAAAACTATGCAAGATGGAGTATTGGCTAGGACAGGTGAGAAGTACTCCATAAGAGTTTTATTATGCACAACTTGTTCTTCCATTTTTAATGGTAATCCAGCAGAATCTAATGTCTCTATTGTACACTCAATGGTTGACCCTAAACTTTTCCTAACCAACCGCTTATCTTTATCACGTTTTCAAGCACGCATAAACTAAAAAAATTGCTTCCTAATTATGAAAAAGTATCTAACTACACAACGGCTACAAAATGCAAATACCACAAAAAAAATCACAAAATTTAAACAAACTCTTTTTTTTTCAAAGTGTTAGTAATAATGGGTAGTATTTAATCAGTAGACTCCCAGGAAAATATGGAGGAATCACAATGGTTTCTCTTAAAATCCATACTCCTTAGGCGCTTTTAGCCTTGTTGACAGAATCAACCAATTTTATACACCCAAATTACTACACCAATTTTCAAGAAACAATTCTAAAGAAAAATTTCTATACACAGAATAAACAAATGTTCTAACTATAACTAGTGGAAGAAAAGTACTTACCTGGATCCAAATAGCTTTTCCGTCGCAATCCCCGGCAACGGCGCCAAAAACTTGTTGTTGTTTTAATTAAAACTCGCAAGTGCACGAATCTATTGGAGTATAGATTTAGTGGTATGCAAGGTCGATCCCACAGAGATTGCCAAGTGAGAGAAAATTCTAATATAGATCCGAAATAAATACTTCTAACCTAGTTCCCTATGTCTTGTTTTGTGAGAGGAATATTGAACAAATTACACAAAGAACTAATATACTGAAATTAAATGAAGATGTAATCAAAGTAAAGAAGCATGCTAAGGTTAGGGGATCCGCTCTTGGTATATCGAATAAAAATAAATTTAACTCTTTAATTACTCAATTAGAATCTTTACACGAATAAAGTTCTAATCGGATAATATGTTAATTTAAGCTCAACTTTGTTTATACATGAATTATATTTACCTCCTTTCTAATAATTAAAACATTCTTGTAAAATGGATTCAAGCGTACATTGTGCCAATCACCATATTGTCTACAATAAATCAAGAGTGATTCAAGTATTTATTGTGCCAAAAATTGTCTACAATGTATCAAGGTTCACACTTTACAAGATTAAAAATACAAAGATGCAAAAGATAAATTGTAAATGGATTCAAGCATAAATTGTGCCAATCATTATATTGTCTACAATATATCAAAATTCACATTTTACAAGATTAACTTATGCAAAAAATGAAAGGTAGAAAATTAATTAACATAACAGAATAAAATGAAATAGAATCGGTGGCAAAGCCAACCAATAGTAAAATAAAATAAAGTCGGCGGCAAAGCCAACCATGAAAATAATAAGAGATAGGCGGTCTAATAAAACCATCCAATAACATAACAAGAAATCGGCGGTATGATAAAACCAGCCATTAAGAAATAATTATGAGAAAAGAAATAGGAAGGTAAATACAATATCAAAGATAAACATTAAGATTAAGAGTTAGATAAATTATTATTCTCATACCAAGAGTTTCACCCTTTCACCTTAGCATTAGGAGATTAGTTCTCCATAATCAAGGCAATAAAGTGAAATGAAAGATGAAGAAACATGATAATATTACGAAAGAAAATGAAAAATACAAGATGTCTAAAGAGAGAATAACATTACAAGTTCGTAGAATTCCAACAAAGCTTTCCCAAGCTCTATCCAAAGCTCTCCAAAAACTCCTCAACTCACCCCTCAAGCCCTCTATTTATAGATACAATTAAGTGTGGTTGGTGTGGTAATTGTCAAAATTGTTAGGTAGGAAGTTGTACAAAGTTGACAATTTGAATTCCATCATGTGCACCGAAATTGATCCTTGAATATCGTCTTGAAAACCGCCGAATTTTCTGACTTCATCAACACGAAAGTTGTAGACAATTTCATTAGCTTTCCGTCAAGACAAATTGTGGACAAATTGGATATGTAATGTGTGAGTTATGGTCAAAATACTAGAGCAAAGTTGGGTTGGACTGCAGCAGTAGTCAGATTCTCTTCTAGCCCACTTTTGGCCCTTTTAATGTCCGTATTTTCTGACCACTTGAACATGAAAGTTGTACCCAATTGTGTCAGCTACACACCTACCAAATTGCATACATATTGGATATGTATTTTCAGAGATATGACCCATGTACTACAGCAAGGTTGGGCTGGACTGCAACCAGCAAACATATTCTCAACATTGGGTGCTTTGCCTTGAATCTTTATGTTTTAGTTCTTTTGGAAATGTGATCATAAATCAAGAATAAATTTGTGCATATATCCATTAGGATGTGTCTCAAGAGACAATATGATAATGCTCCTTACTCAGTCATCCTTAATGAATTTGTTTATCTGCTTGATTTATAGATATCATTTCCAAAGAACCACAATTTAACTCTGATTCCTCCAATTAAGTCCATTTTCTACTCTTCTCTCCATCTGTAAGAAAGACACAAAACTAAAGACAAGTAAGGGAGATTTATGCTTAATTATGGCAAAAGAGAAGATGAAAATATTTAATTTATGAGTATAAAATTCACTCATCAATAAGGTCCCTTTGATTTAGGGATTTATTTCTTTTTTCTTTTGTTTTAATTAAGTATGATAGGTTTTCCTTTTTAGGTGGTAAATTTTCAACCCTTGAATCCTCCTTACTTAGCTGAAATTATTTGTGTAGGATAAGGATACTTTGTTATAATGCTATGTATTATTACCCATTTGCTAAAATTATGAGTGTAGGATATAGATGTTTTATCCTAATGCCATGTATTATCATACTACTTGCTAAAATTATGAATGTAGGATATCACACCACTTGCTAAATTTTTGTCTTAATGCCATGTAACCTAATCTTTATTATTATTACATTATTATTTCATCACATGATTTATGTTATTTTATTTTTCCTCTTGGATTTGGGATCATTCCAACTCATTTCCTTTGTTTTGGATAAAATTCTGCCTTTCTTGGAGGGTTTGGTCACATTTTCATAATTGTTTGGGCTATCGGTCCAACTTCTATATCTTAGTCCAAGTCTATGTTTTATTTCTTACTTAGGTTATCCAATGGGCTTACTAGAAACTTATGTGAAGTGGAAAAACTTTATATGAAATGTCTATAAGTGAAAGCCCAATTTATGGGTAGAGATGTTGAACTTAGAAATTTTTAACTTTTAAATTTAGAAAAAATGACCCTAATATAATCTTCTTAAAATTTTAAGACCTTTATTTCACAAAAATTTATCTTTCTTACCAAAAAATTTCGCCTATCTTTAGTATGTTATTTCTAATTTTTTTTCTATTAAGTTTTCTCTCTTTACTTGTTCCCTTAATGTTAGAAACATTTTTCATGCACACATATAAGGTGAAGAATTTCGAAGGATTATATTTCTTTAATTAAATATTTATGTATCTTTAAAGAAACAAAATTAGGGAATATTTTATGTACCTTTATTAATAAAAGAAGTAAAATTAAGAATGTTACATTTGAAGTTTAATGTTTATGATTTATGATTTAGGACTTGGAGTTTAGTGTTGAATTTTTGTTGTTCGAGGATTAGGATTTGAAATTTTGAAGTTCGAAATCTATGGTTTAGAGTTAGATATAAAATTAGTAGAGTAAGAAGATAAAAATATATTTTAGCTACATAAAAAATATTCTTACACTATGAAAATAACATTCCCATCTCTTCATGGGAATAAATAATAGAAACATACCATATTCTATTATTGGGAATGGTGTATTCTCATAAATATTTTTTTAAAAGTGGGGCCCAACATGGGAATATATTGTTATTATATTTTATTCCAAGAAATTTTAATTCTATTTCTCGAACTTGTAATTGATTAAAAAATTTTAAAATTTAAAGTTTAAACACACGAGTAAATCTATAAGAGAAATCTTCAATTTCTTGTGTGTTAGTGGGTTGCTGTGAAAATCAATATCTTCATTTAACAAATGCAACAGTTGTTATGTCCTATTCTTTATAGGCATATCAAAGGACTGAGCAGTAGTTAATAAGTCATCTTGTATTGGTGCAATTGATCTTCCAGTTTATTCTACAATTTATTGTTGGTTTATCAAGCAATTTATGATCCTTGTTCTCTTCCAAAACTTGCATTTAACACCATCCGTTTGTTGGTTTGAGCTTCTCAATTCTAGTTTAATATTTCAGCACTTGAAACTTCTTCCTGAAGATCTTCCATCTCAGTTTTTTCTGTTTTTTGTTGGCCAATCCGCTGATATGCTTTTTTAGGAATTTTTTTCTGTTGCTGGCTCAATTCCTTAGCTTGGTGCCTTGGTTGTTCAATGGGCTGTTTTTGTTTTTATATATTTTATTTTACTTCAGTGACCGAGCTCTCTGCTGAGATTTATAGCCTTCTAGAACACAAATCTTACTAAAAGTATTGGTAGCATCGTAGGAAGCCAAACCACAAATTCCATCTTTAGTAGTATTTTTTGCTAAAAACTGCTATAGTTGTCACAGTAGGAGTCCTAAGGGACGAATTGTAAGTTAACCTTATTTGTTGTCTAGCTTGACCTCTCTATAACACAATTCTTAATCTTGTTAACCAAATTGAGTTGTAAATGTTTTGACTTTCCCTTCCTTTTTACCCTCCTGTTCTGCTTCACTAGCCCAATAATAGATCCAGAACTGACGAATTATACTCTGGTCTTATTAATAAACCTTAAAACCATAGACAAGATTATGATTTTTCCAAATATCTCAACAATTCCAATGGGCTTTAGCCAATCAATTATAAGAAATCATATTGGGATTTTTACTAAACTAAGGTATATGCATAGAGAAGAGTGAAAAGGAGGAACGAGTCAGGAGTATTACTTTTGGAGTATTATATGAGAGTTTATCCGAGGGTTGACATTAATCCCAGTTAACTGGGTGTGTGGGACCCTCATGTGCTGTCCTCCACTTGGATTAATGTGAACTCTTGGATATATTCATGGTGTATTACTCCAGGAGTATTTAAGAATTTCTTAATATGGAGAATCAATCAATGAAAACTTTTTTCAAAGTGTAAGAACTCATAGGACATCTTATAGCTAATCCTGAGTCCATGAGGTATAAAAAGCTCTAATTTGTGCTCTTTTGACTGTTGTTTGTTGCATTTGGATGGAGCGTAATGATTGAGATTTTACCAAGCAGTTTCTTGTATCACCTCAACTGTTGGACAAGATTGGTTAATTATTGTCCCTCTGGGCTTCAGCTCATGAGTAACAGAGTTCCTTTGTCTCTTGCAAAGGGATTTGGTTTGCTCTTTTAAGCTAATGTCATATTTCTTTGTTTTATTTTCTTCTTTACAAGGATTCCTGATCCTCCTTACTTTTTACTCTCTGAATGAATTCTTTATTTATAAAAAAGAAACGTAATTTGACACTCAATTAGTCCACATAATTAACTAAGTTACTAAATGAATTCCTTATGATAATTTTCATATTATGCAATAAATAATTTTTTTTATCCTAATTAGGATTATAATTGAGCCAAGCCTTTTTTGATTTGTTCAAACTTGTTTGTTTAAAATTGACCAAGTCCAAACTTGAATTTAATCTACATCTCTGATAGGAGACTTTGAATGCTGAGGTATCTGTTATTCGCTAAGAAATTATTTCTATATTGTCTATTTTCTTATAGGCTCTGTTTATTTTGTGAGAGAATAACTTTTTTTTGAAAATAATTTCTTAACCAGTTTTTATTATAAAACAAGCAGTTTCATAACAAATTTCTTTCATTAGAAAAAATTTTCATGAAGAAGTTTTCTTTTGTTTTGATTACATGAATAAAGTACGGTAAACGATAGATAATGATGATGAAATTGTCGTTGGTGATGCGACACTGTGCCACAGAAGCATAGCGGATGTAATTTGGGTCCTACCTTGACTCAAGAAAAAAAAATTGTCTGTCTTACTTTAGGTTCAGTTTATTTTCAAATTTCTTTTTTGAGAAATAAAAATGTTCAAGTCTAATCACAGGTTTAATCTCATTTATTGCTTTCAAATTTTTTATGGCTAGTGAATAAAGATGTTTGGGCTTGACCTCAATTTAAAATTTTTTTACTTTGTTTTCAATATAAATGTCATGGTGTGGGCCTAAACTTGGTTGCACAATTTTTTATTTGGACTCAAACTCATCCGGAATAGAAGTGTTTATGGTCGTATTTCGTTTTTAAAATTATTGTTTTGGCTTGAATCAAACTGTTTAGGTTTAACTTTAGATTCAAGCTTAATTAGTTAAAAAAAAATGAATTCAAATTCAAGCTCAAGCTCGGCTGGTTTTCAAATTTCTTACTAGGGTCAAGCTTGATCATGGTGGACAACAATGACGGTAATCGTGAGTTGGTAGTAGTTATTTTTTTTTTTTTGGTACATATTGGTAGTAGTTATTGAGTTAAAAGAAAAGTTAGATATGGTTTTCTTACTTAATTTTGGAAAAAAAATTTCTTTAAGAAATTGAAGAAAAATATAGACTGGTGGTGGAAAAATTTTCTTTTTTACTAAAACCAAAAAAAATTCTTTTATATTATTTTAAAAAGATTCTTACGAAACAAATACTGTGTTACATAAAGTAAAGTTTTTTTACACTTAAGATATATTTGGATGGGAGGAAAATGGAGGGAAAAGGAAATGAAAGAGAGGTTGCAAGAAAAACTTCCCCATGTTTAGGAGACCAATTTTAGGAGAAAAAATTGAGATTTTGAATTAGCCTTCTTTAACCTCCTTTCTTCTATATTTTTAATTCGTCCAAATTGAGAAAATTTAGGACAGTTACTTGTTACTATTTGAGTTAAAATTAAATTATCACATAAGTACCTGTATCAACTAGTAGTATAGTGGCTTAGTAGTAAGTCGTCTCTCATAAATAATCTTTAAATTATCAATTAAGTACCATTCTTTAACTCTTCTTTTTTTTATTCAAAAAAGCAATTTCTTTAATGATATAGAAGTCTAGAGAATAAAAAGAAATTAAAAAAATGTAAAAATCGCAAGTGAGCTTGGGAATTATGGATGTAGTATTAGCAAATTTAAAAAGTTTAAGTATTTAATTTCACTTATCTATTTCATCTAATTTAATCTATTTCTCTTTATCTTAACTCATCATAGTAAATTTTTAGTTTGAATCTTAATATATTTATGAACCCCTTTCAGGAATAAATAAATCTAAGTATTGTCAAGATAAATCCTAATTAAATTAAGGTAATTGAAAATAGTTCAAATACTAAGCACATATTCACTTGACTATGTATAATATGTGAGTATATTACTATTTCACATACAAATTAAGTTCAATCACATCAAGAACTAATAAAAATTAATTATACATTGCATAAATCAATGGTTATGTCATTAATGATCTTAATCAAGTTTTAATCAATGAACTCTAATCATCTAATTGGTGGCTAGTCAATCAAAAGAATTAAGAATTAATTTATACAAGTAACTCAACGATGACATTAATAAGAATATGGAAAAAGGGTTAATCAAACTACATAGTTAAGATATCTTGAATACCTAGATAAGGGAATATACTCCATAATAGAAAATACCAAAACAACTAGAATCAAAATAGGTTCCATTCAAATACAAAAAGAAAAGAAGAAGAAGAAAAAAAATAGAAGAGAGATTGTCTCCAATTCTCCAAACATTAAAAGTCTCTCCCTATGATGCCTTAGACTTTTCCTCCTCGCCCTAGCTTCATTACCCTGTCTCTCTGCTCTTCTCAAAGTAAAAAGTGTCTTTTGGACGTCTTAGGGATCATATTTATACTTAGAATCACGTTAGGCTTGAAGCCTAGAGAATTTAACAACATTAGCCGCCTTTTCATGACCTATGTCTTGACGAGCCCCCAAATTAATCTCCTTTGTAATTCTTTCGTCACAACAAGCTAGACGACGAGCTCCTGACCTTTTCTTATTCAAATATCCATAACTCTTTGCTCGGTTGAAGTTTCAGAGCATATATTATATTGTTGAAAACTCTTTCAAAGCCCTTTAGTATGATACCAAATTCAACCTTCTACAAGTTCATCTTTAAGGTCAAAAGTCCATTTCACTTCACTGCTATCATCTTGAAATTATGTACTTTAAGCTTCTTTATGTATTTTCCCATCTTTTAGCTGTTGTGCATTTATCTACTAAAATTCACCAAAAGAGTTCACTATTCTTCATTTAAAAAATATTTTATCAAATCATAATCGATAGCATTCAAATTTACTCAAAAAGCAAGCAAACTTATATGAAAACATAGGCTAAATCAACTCCAAATTTGGAGTTATGATGTAATGACTGGTTTTTTTTATACAATTACCACATTCTAACATCAAATAATACACATGTATAAAAGTAGCTCGTATTATATTATCGTTGCAATGACCAATTTTTTTGGTAATGCAAATAACACATAACAAATAATCATCCATCCAAAATATATGCATCTTATATATATATATATATACACGCTACAAAACATCAGGAATTAACTTGTATATACACGTGTAACCTTAGGTACTAGACATCATGCTTAAAAGGTGAAGTACCGTGTAGTTACACCCAAAACAATGGGTTAGCCCATTTACAAACACATACATATATAGCCTACTATACTATTGCTCCCATGGCCATCACCCTTGAGGTACAGCTGGTGGAAGAGGTGGCCCAAGTGCAGGTACTTTCACCATTTTGATCACTAACAAGTTTATAATAACAGTGAATTGTCCCAAGTAAGGGACATCCTTCATTTGCAGCTCTAGCAGAAGAGTCAGGATGACAAACGACATGTAAGGGATATGAACATAACACCAAAAAATATAATGAGATATGAAATCCCAGCAAGGTTAACATCCAGTAAATTAGAATATATCAGGAAAATTTACGTGTTATGTTCAGTTGTATAAGCTACAAAAAATATTTTCTCTTTGCACAGGAAAGATACATATATATATAATAGGCACACGTAAAATGTATACAGGTTATGCATTAATATTACGTGTTATTTTCAGCTCCAGCAGAAGAGTCAGGATGACAAACGGCATGTCAGGGATATAAACATAACACTATAAAACATAATGAGATATGAAATCCCAGCAAGGTCAATATCTAGTAAATCAGTACATATCAAAAAAACTTATGTTCAGTTGTATAAGCTACAGAAAATATTTTCTCTTTGCACAGGAAAGATACAAAGATATATAATGGGCACGCATAAACTTTATACAGGTTATGCATCAATATTACGTGTTATTTTTAACTCCAGCAGAAGAGTCAGGATGACAAACGACATGTCAGGGATATAAACATAACACCACAAAACATAATGAGATATAAAATCCCAACAAGGTCAACATCTAGTAAATTGGCTCATATCAAGAAAACATGTGTTATGTTCAACTGTACAAGCTACAGCAAATATTTTCTCTTTGCATAGAAAAGATACATAGATATATAATAGGCACACATAAACTTTATACAAGTTATTCATCAATATCACGTAAACATAACAAATGATGTATTAATAGGGTACCTCTCTCTAGGTTGTTGGATTTCCTCTCTCCTCATTCAACCACCAAGTTGCAGAAATTCCCCCCATCATTATCTCCAAGAATCCCATGATCAAAAACAAGATTAAAGAAGTTAACTTACCTTTTCTTCCTTCCTTTTTAGCTCTCTTTCTCCTCTCCTTCTTTCCTTTCTCTCTCTTATTCTCTTTTCTTTTCTTTCTTCCTCTTTAATTCTTCGCCAGGTTGCTCTCCTTCTCCCTTTAGGCTAGCAACTTTTCCCCTGTGAGTCAACAAGAAACATTAAAATATTGAGGCATCTTGGAGAAGCTTCCTCTTCCCTTAATCAATGCCTCTCCTTTCTCTAATTTTTACAATCATGCTATGCCATTACTTTAGAACTATGTCATTAGGTAAGGCCTTGTTTGGGTGCAAGGAATTCCACCAAGTGTTTAATCTCCCCTTGTGGCATATTCTAATGGCCTTTTGTGCCACTCTCTTCATGGTTTCTTATCCCACTTATTGCTGTCCGATTCTAGTCCCACAAGCAAATAAATTACTATTTCACCCTTAGAACTTTCCTCCAAAAATGAGAATTCTCTTATTTAATATTCATGATTATTTTTATACAAATGCTCTATTTAAATCCTTTATGACCCTTCTCAACATTTTATTTTATAAAAATAATAGAAAATCCAGGGTGTTACAATTGTCATACTAAAAGGTCTACATCATTGGTTATGGTTTATACAAGAGTAACATAATTACATTAACTTAATATTAGACCCTATACTACACATAAACCCTGGGTATAAAGGGTGAATGAAGTGGTGCTGATATCGGGATCTCCACAACATTAACTGCATAATGATGAACTGACCCAACTATGGTATTTTCACCATCTGGAACTCCCAAACAACAATAAGAAGTCTGACGGTATCTCAATTACCTTTATTTGAACATAACACCAAACATTAATGAGAATAGAGTCTTAATAGGTTTAACATTAACATCATCATATTATAAGTAAAAATCACAATTTCATATCTAGTTGTATAAACTACAGAAAATGTCAGTCCTTTTATGATGAAGTTATAATATTTACAAATGCATGATTAACATAGTATAGTCATATGCTCAACAATTACAAATATCATATGCAGTGCTTTTATGCATGGTGACTGATCGTCTATAGCCACAATTTCAATACACGGTGACTAATAGTCTGTAGCCACAAGTTCAACACACAATGACTAATCATATGTAGCCACATTTCAACACAGTGACTAATCGTTTGTAGCCACAAGTTCAACAAATAGTGACTAATTGTCTTTAGCCACATTTCAACACTTAGTGACTAATTGTTTGTAGCCATGAGTTTAACAAATAATTATTAATTGTCTATAGCCACATTTCAACACTCAGTGACTAATCTTCTGTAGCTACGAGTTCAACAAACAGTGACTAATCGTCTGTAGCCACATTTCAACACACAGCGCATTAGAGCTGATCTCTCTTCACTCATTAGGGCATATCTCTTTCATATAAGATCCGATTGAAGTGATTTCAAAGGGGTTAGAAAGCTAAAACACAGGGTTACAACTTTTGTGTTAAACATATTTTCAAATTCGACACAAATCATAACATCCAGAACCATCCATTCAAAGCATTGATTTTCACCCTTTTCAAGCCAATTTTAGCACAAAACATATATTACATATGCATCCAAACTTTCACTCTACATGGAAAATCACAAATATGCCTCATGCATCGTCAAAATGTGAGATTTGAAACACTTTTATATCTTTCAAAATACATGAAATTCTAATGAAAGATTAATGTTAAACCTACATATTTTCTCTCTCTTAGATTTATTCTCTCTTACTTGCTTGAGCTCTTCCTTCTCTCCTTAAATTCCTACATGTTTCACCATCAAAACAAGGTTTGAGAAGCTAAACCATGAGGATGAGATAAGATTGAAGGCTTAGATGTATAAAAATCACATTAGATCCCTTTTCTTGGCCTTTCTCTCTCCTTTCTTTCTTCTTCTTCTTTCCTCTCCTTCTTCTTCTTTGGCCGTGGCTTCTTCTTCTCCTCCTTGTGGGTGTTGACTTCTCTTCCCAAAGTCAAGTAAAAACATTAAAATAATCAAGCTTCCTCAAGAAGCTTCTCCCCCTTATCCCTTGCCACTCTTTTCCTTAACTATTACAAGATTGCCACTCCATTAAGGCGTGACTATCTCCTTGACCAATGCCATGTTTGACTTCTCAAAATTCTCCAAATGCTTTAATTCCCTCCTTAAGAAAATGCCAAAGGGTTTTGGGGTCATACCCAAAACATATTCCTATCTCATTTCTCGATGATCGATTATAGCCCCAAAGAATTAGAAATTACAATTTCTCCCTTTCTAATTTTCCTTTTTACCATTTAAATACTTTATAATTTTCTAGGGTTTCTTCAATGATCTATTTCATTCTCTTTCCTTTCCTTCACTATAAAAAATATTTTTCTATTTAATAAAAATCGGGGGATGTTACATATGACATCTCCAAACTTAAACCATTGCTCAACATCAAGCAAATGATAAGGGGCCTCAAGACAACAAAACTCTAATGCTCAATAGGAAAAAAAATCAAAGCATTTTAACCTTAGTTAAAACAAAATGATATTGGATCTAGAACATGTTAAGCATGTATATGAACTATCACAACTTTTCCTCAATAATATGCATACTAACTCAAAAACCATAGTAAAAAAGGACATATAGGAAAGTATAACACAATTCCCTAGTTTGGCATTCTCAAATGGCATTTGTCTGTGTGTGCATTCTTTCTCACAACATCATGGATAAACTAGAAACAAATTAAAAGCTCACATACACAATTAATTCAATCACATAGGTTTGCCTTTTATTACTCTCTCCACTAATGTAAACCAACCTAATTAAGGATCAAAAAGACTTTTCAAGCTTGTAATGGGGCTAGAGTAAAGGTATGATGGAATCATATTT
Organism: Gleditsia sinensis; assembly: GCA_037074535.1. Lineage (NCBI taxonomy): Eukaryota > Viridiplantae > Streptophyta > Magnoliopsida > Fabales > Fabaceae > Gleditsia > Gleditsia sinensis. The sequence goes on from CM073465.1 coordinate 36,672,826, forward strand.
AAGCTAACTCACCCTAGGCATTACTCTTGAATTTTAACATTTTCTCCCTTTTCTTTCATAAGAGCTTTTTCTACTTTTCTTCTCTACTACCCTTTTTCATTACTTTTTGGGTTATATCATTTTTGTCTTTCTTTTGCATTTTTTTTCTTGTCTCTTTTTCTTTTGATTGCTAAAATTTTCACATTCATTGCATAAATAACCATGCCTAAAGGTGAAAGGATATAAATTTTGGTTTTATTAATAGGCTAGGCTACTTTCTTTGGCTAATAAACAATAAAAAAGATATCAAAATTTTCATATAAGCTCAAATAAAAGGTACTAGAGATAAATTCAACATTATGGTAGTTAGAAAAAGGCTTAAATGAGACAAATAATGTCTAAATCCTTTCCTCAACTAAGGCACTATAAAATTTTTCCTAAGAGTAAATCAAATAAATTCTAGGATTTACAATTATTCATACTTGTAATCACTCACTAAATCATACATAAGTGTGTGCTTCAAAAAGTAAATGCCATCCTACAATGGAACTTTTTCAAAGAATCGTTATATGCTAAAGAAATATCTCAAGTTTACTACAACCATGAATCTAGCACGCAATTATATATCATCATTAAAGTGTCAATAGTGGCTCACATACATAGTAGAATCCAATCAATAAACCATGATGGGAAAAATATTTTGCTTTCTCAATACCACCAAGATTAAATCAATTTACCCATGTAGAATATAATAGTCAACACATTTAATGGGTGTCAAAATAACACTAATAGTTAACCAATGGTGGGTTTTATTTTTAGATCTATATTTAGATATGAGAGTCAAGGAAACTATATGTTAAATTAAAGATAGACTATTAACCTTAAGGGTGTTTGGTATACAAAAAAAATTTTTGTTCTTGAGAATCATATTTGTAATTCTCAGGAATATGAAAAATGTGTTTGGTTGGGCTTCAAGATTGCTAGGAATCTTTAAATAACATTTCTTGAGAATCTTTTATTTTTCTGTTTGGTTATACTTAAATTTCTTGGGAATCTTCAGATATTTTAAAAAAATGCCCCTTAGTTTTTTTTAAAAAATTTTGTTTGTAATAAAATAAATTTAAAATAACTATAATTGCCCTCACAAAGCAACAAAGGTGCCTTCTCTATGACAAAAGATATGTAAAGTTTTAAAAATATGCAATGTTGCATATATAATTACATGATAGTACTATATTACAAAATGGGAAATAGCATTTGCGTTGTATGATGTTAATACTTCAAGTATGATAATTTGTACAAAGTAGTTATACACAAAAAAAAAACATCTCAACAGTATGTGATAACCCAAAACAACACTATCTTCTTAATCTAACTTTTATGACAGTAACTTTTTGATCAACACTACAACAAATTGAATCATGTTAGTAAAATATGAAAGGAAAGAACAAAAAAATGTAACAAAAAGGTTACCTTCTGAAATCTAATTTCCCGCCAATATATCATTCACTGGCAATTTTTTTCTTCAAGATCCACTTGCAAGAAAATGTTAGTTGTATAACTATCCTCACATATCAAATGCCTAACTTTAACTCTTTGTAAAGTATTTAATCTTTCAATATTTTTCAACTCTTGATAAACTAACATCCTCTTATTGAATCCATCATATTCATCTTTTAAGGCTGACGCCAAAGTTTCAATAGTACTAGTACTTTTCTCATATAAAGTACTACAATTAGCAATACTGTCAACCACCATTTCAATTAATGAGATTTCTCAATTATTTTTTACCTCTCTTATTATTATTTGACCTACTACCTTGTTCAATATTATAGTTGCTTGAGTTTTAGTAACAGAGTCAATTGCTTCATTAACTTCCTCTCTGATATGTATTTCAGCCTCAACATCAGCATCTATAGAAGCTTCTTTATCTATTGCTTACACAGCAGTAATAGGGTCCTATGCACTTTCTCTATTGGCATTATCTTTGCTAAAAACATGACCAAGTACATCAAAATAAGGAAATGGCTTATTGTGAAGCCCTTTAGTATTAAAATGGGTTTGCTAAGAAAAATTATAAATAATATATACATATATATATATATATATATATATATATATATATATATATATATATATATATATCAATTGAAAAAAAAATTACATAAAAATATCATAAGCTACCTTTACCCACTCTTTATATATTTTCTTATCAACTACGTTCATTTTATCCTTGTCATTCCAACCAAATCCAGTACCACCCCTAGGCCCCATCATTTCACATATTGCATTATAATACTTTTTAAGTTGTTTAACCCTTGACTCTATATGAGGGGAAGCTTTCAAATTATATCTAGGCATTTTTTGTAGCATCATCTTCTCTAAATACTTGTGAAATCCAAGTTTGAAACCATTGTCTCTTCTCCAAACTATCCCATATTCAACTAAACACTCAACAAGGATTGCATCTTCTTTGGAACTTCATTGATGATTATTACATTTCACTTTAGATTCTTCCATCTAGTGATAGAAAAAAAAACTATATAACACAAATAATATCAAATAGTTAAAAGCATATAATTAAATAGACCTTATTAATAATATTATAAAACAACTAAGAATGTAATGAAAGTAGTTAATATCTAGTCTATTACAACATAATAAAAGGACCAAACTTAAAACATCCATCATTACAAGTAACACAAATGGAGGACAAAAATTTTAAAAATGCCCAAATGATTTCAATGTTGTCTTCTTCATGTATTGAACATTTCTTGAGCAAGCTCATCTCTCCACTCTGTCCAAGCATAGGATGCCTCTACATGAGTTATCATATCACCTTGCAAAACATCTTCTTGTTCTTCCATGTCTATCAAGTGATGTTCCAAAGGGTCCATTGCCATTTCTCTTATAATATGATTATGAAGCAAGCAACAAGCAGTAATTATCGTACACTGTGTTTTAACAGGATAAAATGATTTGGCCCTTAAAATTCTCCAATGCCCTTTTAACAAGCCAAAACACCTTTAAATGACATTCCTAGTAGAAGAATGTTTCATGTTGAAAAACTCTTGTGGTGTTGCAGGTTGTGCCCCTTATCTCTGTAACAACTCCATTTTTTTTACATATATACTTATATGTATATTTCTAAAATTCTATGAAGTCATTACTTTCTTACTTCTAACTATTTAACTCATAATAACATTCAATTAAATTAACCAAACATAAATAAGGTTTAAGAAATACCATTAACACTTATACAATTTTGGGTTCATGTACACATTATTAATCAAAACATATGTACAAAAATCAAACACATATAAGTCTACATTTTATTCATCCATATTGACTAGTTTCAGAGATACGGGTGCGGGTGATTGTACCTTCATTGGGATCTTAGCCAACTCGACCCAACGTACGCTAAAAGCCAGTCATAGAGAATATCTGCATAACTTAGTTTTCTAAACATGATATGAAAATATAGCGGGAAATAAATCCTAGTAGATTCAACAATAAATCATTATCAATAATGCTTGTCACGTCATGTTCATCTGTATAAGCTATAACGATTATCTTTAGGTCATATAAATGCACTTTATCTATGTATATAAAAATCGCACAGTTATGACATGTATGGCATGAATAACTATTTTTCAGAATATCATATGATGGCTATCAACTTATTTTCATATCAAACTACTCCGGTCAGGGTGAGTACTTTCTACTTTCCGGAATGGGCTTTTCTCGCTCCGTCCAACATGGCACACTTTCTCTTTCTTTTCTCATTAACATAATCATAACCGTTGGTAGGGCATCCACTATTGGTGCACCAAACGGACTGCCAAGTGATCGTGCTCATTTCTTTTCTTTTCACATTAATAGCCATTAATATGATTTCAATAACAAGTATGTTCATTATACTCACATTCCATAATTTCATCAAAATATAATAATTACCAAAAATATTGGTAATCATGCCATAAACATAATGGTTTCAAATATCACTTTATAAAATCTTTCTATGTCAAAATTACGCACTTAAGACGGTAAGGAGTTCATGCAATGGCAATGGCTATGGCATACACTAGTCATTTATTATTTTCATTTATAAGATTCTTTTTTTTTAAAAAAAACATTATTATTATCCTCTCTTCACTAAATAGAGCATAACACCCTCATTTTAAATCCGATTGAGGTGATCTTAGTGTCAATTCAATGTTATTTCTTCTCGGGTAAGTTCAGACCTCTATTTACTAATTGGACCATATCGCCCTCATAAAAACTCCAATTGTGGTGATTCTAAAGCCTATAAAACGCTAAGACATTTATATACAACTTTCATGTTTATCATTTCTTTAGATTCCTTACTAATTATTTCCAAAAAATAAAAACAAACGTACTTATATTTATCACCCTGGATTCTAGACTGATTCTAACATTTACTCATTAATAAGCCATATCTCTCTCATATAGACTCCAAATTAAGTGATTTTAGAGCCTATAGATCCGTTATACATATATCTATATTTATTAGGTTAAACATTTTCTTTAATTATCTACATAGTTTTCCCAAAAATTCAAACATAGAAGCATACTTAACAAATTCTACCCTGGTTAGCTAGTTTCTGACCTTTGCTTACTAATCTGACCATATCCCCCTCATAGTAATTCCAATTTGAATGATTCCAACGGATAAAAATTTGTGAAACATAGATCTACATTTTTCATGTTAAGAATTTATTTTATTTCTCTACAGATATATCCTAGAAATTCAAGCACAGAAGCATACCTGACAGATTCTCCCCTGGTTAACCATTTTATGACCACAGCTTACCAGAAATATCTCCCTCATCTGAACTCTAAATTAAGAGATTCCAGTGGATAAAAATCCTTGAGAAATAGATCTACATTTTTCATGTTAACCATTTCTTTTAATTCCTAACCGATTCTTCCCAGAATTTAAAAAATAGAAGCTTCCCTAGTTACCCTGAAATCTAACTTCCTAACCAATCCTTTCCTAAGGTTTTAGTTCATCATTATATTACATCCTCTTCCAATTTCTTTACATCTAATCATATTCCATCAATTTTTCATCACATTCAAATATACAAAATAATAGTATAAAAATCATAAATTTTTTACCACTTATAGCCATACCTATGCAGAACTTTCCACACCAACCGTTGATAAAGGGGAAATTTGAGTAATTAATGATTATTTTATCCCCTAATTTAAAGTAAAGTTGTGATTATTCATCTGTTTTTGGTTATGCTTTGCTCTGAATACTGCTTTAATTTATTTTATGCTTTTAAGTGAGCAAAAGAAGCCAAGAAACAAGGGAAAACATTCATGAGAGGAGCCATATGGACTTGGAACATTCTGAGGAGGAAGCAAGGAGGCAACCCTGAAGAAATTGGCAAATTTTGAGCTTGACAGCTTGAAGCACAGCCAGGCCGTGCTCTGTGTGAAAAGTGGAGAATTTCCTAGATTTCCAACTCGAAGCACGACCGTGCTTCGTGTCCGTACACCACATGATTTCTAGGGTTTTGAGCAGCTAAGTGGTTATAAATACATGGGAAAGCACAGCCAAGAATATCTAGACACTTACATACATTCTAGACTCAATTTTTAAGCTTAGAAAACACTCATAGATTAGGTTTTTACTAGAATCATTGTTGAATTTATGTTATAGAGTAGGATTTACAACAATTGAAGCATTATATTTCATCTTTACATTCTGCAATTCAGGTTTCATCTTTCTACTTTAGTTTTCTACTTCTACTTCTACTCCTTCTCTTGAATTGTTTTGAACTTGAATGATTTACTTAATGAATATGATTTTGGTTTATGTTTCTATGATATGTGAGTAGATTTGATCTAGGGTTTTGGTAAACCCACTTATGATATGATGATACTACATTATTGAGTTGAATGTTGGAACCCTAATTGTGATTACTTCTAGGTTAATTAGGATTAACTATTATGTGCATGAATAAGTGTTGGTAGAATGCCTGATCACCAATCTATCACATCTTAAGTATTTAATTGATGAACTGAAAGGTGAAAGTTAAAACCGAAACTTAATAGCTAATTAGAGATATTTTAATCACGAAAGTAGTTGAAGGTTCTCTAGGAATGAATCAATTAGTGGGCAAGAGAAAACCGATTAATTGTATTCCATGGTTGGCATAGAACTTAATGGACCTAGGTTGAACTAAGAACCACGAAAGTAGGCAATTGGATTAACCTAGGTACGATTAGTAATATTTGAAAAAGGTTGCTAGTTAATTAAGGCTAAACCATCCCCAATTATCTAGATAATTACAATTAGAGGTACATGTTGAATGTTGAATATCATAAGTGTGGTGAACCCTAACCCTAGGCTTTTATTAATTGAATTACTTATTTACTTAATTGTCACAAACTTTCTATCACATTACATTGATTTAGATAGCATATTTCGTATAATTCTAGTAGTTGACATTGTTCTCTATGGGATATGACCCGTACTCACCGGACTAGCTACAACTATGCCGTGCGTTTGCAGTTAATTATAAAACATACACAACAACCGTGATGTCCAAAACATCCATCATATGCAAAATAACATATAACATGATATAACAACATCTATGATCAATCATCAAAGTAGCAAATATTGTAAATTTCATCAAAGTTCTAAAATCAAAATCCCATATAAATGTTACAAATTTCAAATTTTTTCTTCAAAAAGAGATATTGTTAAACCTACCTAAAGATCTCCCTAGATCACTTAGTGAATTCTTTTTCTTGTTTCCTCTTGAAGGAAGTAGTAAAATTCCTCCCTTCCCTTAGCTTTTCTAGCAGCTTAAATAAGAGAAGGAGGTTGAGTTTTTGAACCCGAAGGATGAAGAAGAAAGATGGATTCAAGTGGAGATTAAGTTAACTTACCTTGAGTACTTAGTCCTCTAGACTTCTCCTTCTTCTTCCTTCCTTTCTTCTCCTCTCTTTCTCTCATTTCCTCACTCTACCTTGCTTTTATTTTTTCCTCTCCTTCACTTGGATGAAATTATAATGTTATAGGGGTGGGTTTTGCTTAAATAAACTATCAAATGATTCACTTTTCATGATCATGTTTCTACCTTATCACAATTAGGATGCACTTGATTTTTTGTTGTTGGGAAAAACAACTCATGTTCTTGTCTTTCTCTTCCTTAATCAAGATATGCATAGTAAAAGGAGATTTGTATTTTGAAAATTATGATAATATGTTCTTAAGACAAGGAACAAGGTTCCTTTGATTTAGGGATTCATTTCCTTTTTCTTTTGTCTTAATCAAGTATGATAAGTTTGCCTTTCTAAGTGGAAAATTTTCAACCATTGGATCTCCCTTGCTTGGCTGAAATTATTTGTGTAAGATAATGATATTTTTTCATAATGCTATGTATTATTATCCTCTTGTTGAAATTATGAATGTAGGATATAGATGTTTTGTCCTAATGCCATGTATTATTACCTACTTGTTGAAATTATGAATGTAGGATATAGATGTTTTATCTTAATGCCATGTGACCTAATCTTGATTATTATTGTACTACTATTTCCTCGCATGATTCTTATTTTTTTCACTCTTGGATTTGGACTCATTATTACCCATTTCCTTTGGCTAAAATTCTACCTTTCTTGGAGGGCTTGGTCACATTTTCTTAATTTTTGGGCTATCGGTCCAACTTCTATATCCTTACCCAAGTCTATATTTTATTTCTTGCTTGGGCTATCCAATGAGCTTACTAGAAACTTATGTGAAGTGGAAAAACTCTATATGAAGTGTCCATAGGTGAAAACCCAATTTATGGGTGGTGATGTTAAACTTAGAAATTTCTAACTCTTGAATTAGAAAAAATTACCCTAATCCAATATTCTTAAAATTTTAAGACCTTTACTTACTTCACAAAAAAAAATTATCTTCCTTAGCAAAGAATTTCTCCTCTCTTTAGTATGTTATTTCTAATCTTTCCTATTAGGTTTTCTATCTTTACTTGTTCTCTTAATGTTATAAACATTTTCTATGCATACACATAAGGTGAAGAATTTCTAAAGATTATATTTCCTTAGATACCTAAAAATTGTCTAATAGATTTTATTTCCTTAATTAAATATTTATGTACCTTTATTAATAAAAGAAACGAAATTAGGGATGTTACAATCTCCATTCACTAAGATTATATCTTTGTCCCCTGTAAGGTGTAAGGAACCCTTCCCTATTCATATATCCAGCATCACATAAATAATAGTACCCTAAAAAAGAATGATGATAATTTATCAAAGAAAAAGTTATTAAATTTAATCTAAGAAGAACTAGCCTTAAAAAATAAAAAACGACACTCCAAAGTAAATTAAAGTACCTTTTAGCACATTTAATCCATTCCTACGATATATAGCATCTCTAAGAACCCTAGAATATGCGGTTGATCCTTCTCATCCAGCTAAAACGTAGATAAATTGTAAATCCTAAGAACAAATTCCTAACACATTTGTTGCTATCTCACCCTTTCTGGTTTGATATCTAGCCTTATCAGCTTGTAAGACATTTAGCTTTATATATGTCCCATCTAGAGCTTCTAGACAATTCTATTGATTAGGAAAAAATGTGTGGCATTAGCTTTTATTTCTCAACTAATAAAGTGATAATACCTATTTTTCTATATTTTCTTGTAACATTACCTTGAACCATTTCCAACGTTCATTAGTAGAATTTTGAGGTACAAGTTTAGGTTGTTTCAGTAAAATTGTATAACATTTCAATACATCATGCAAGACTTTGTTGAACTTTTGACTTATTGTTTCACTAGACCTCATGAACTGTCTTTTAATTACTCTATTTTTAACATCATGAGCTAAAATGTGTAAAAATATTTCAACTTACTCTTCTACACTCATATCCTTAGTTGGTACCAGCATTTCTATAGTTTTCAATAAGTCACACAATTTATAAAAGCACCTTCTATCTATTCTAGTATTTTCTATACAAGCAGTATCACTAATGTAAATTATCCGTTCAAAATTGTTATTTCTAATTGTGGCCCTACTATAATGATCCCAAGCTACACATCTCATAGTTCTTCTTCTTAAATGATAAACTAATAATAGGAAATACATGTTCATTAAGAGAAGAAAAAATTGATTAAGCAACTCTATATATATTATTAGTATGATGATGAGCCATCTTCTCCTTCCATTGTTTAATCGTGCCATCATCTAACATGAAACAAAAATAATATACTTTTAGAGAGGACCAAAATCATCTGACAGACTAATTAGACTTAAAAGTGTGTTACGATGATGATGCCAAATATCATCAAATATATAAATTAGCATGCACCAACATAAAGAAAAATAAAGTAGTTATTCAATTATCGCACTCTGGTGAGACACTTACTGCATATCTATCCATGTTTATGTGTATATGCCAGTGTTATTATTATCAAAAAACTGCATACAACATATGTAAATAACAAAACTCTATTGTAGTTGTAGTGACCAGCAAATAATCAATAAACATTTTTGAGAGCTTCTATTATTTTCTCTTATGTTATGATAGTTTAGTCCATAATATCACTATGGAATGGCATTACTTTTGGTCTGTAACTAGTATAGGTGGTCTAAGAGGGATTGCATTTTGGTAATTTGAGGTTAATGGAGGGACATGCCTAATAATGAATATAATTGCCAAATGGAACTAACAATTTTTGGTATGTACAGCAGCACGTTGATGCCTTTGCTTGGATGGAAATGATGATGGTTATGGCATGACATTGGTTAAATTCATGTACTATTTTTTTTCTTTTATGAAGGAAGCTTTTAAGACTCTAGAACTTAAAAGATATATAATTTTCTAGTTACTTTCAACCTACTTTTTTTAATTTCCCAGGCATATTATCTTGTTTCTGTTCTTTCTTTTACATAGACAGCATAAAATCATACAGCTATATATTCCATTTGATGCTTCTTTGGTGCTCCTTTTGCATCTAGCTTGTAAATACCATGAATAATTTCAATGATGGTTCTAATCCTGGTGTTTGTTCTCCATTACCTTTCTCTGATTCTGTTTGCCTAAATAATTATTAGGAGAATTGACCAAACAATCATCATTCTAATCAAATTGTTTGTTTGCTATTGGTAAATGGAAAACATGTTAACAAGGTTGTGTGGATGATGATTGCAAATATTATTTACATGATTGCAAAAGTATACTTTCCACAATTTTTTCTAGCAAACCCATTTGTGAGAAGCAACTTCACATTGACCCAAATACAAAACCAACCAAACATAGTTGTAGTGACAAGCAAGTAATCAATTAATCATAGTCTATATATCTACAAATGATATCACTGGCACCTGTGGGGGCATATATAAAACATTGACAACAAAAATCATGGGGAAGCTTATGTGGTGTTCATCTATAGCCTCACCTATAACATGCATCCTAGTTTCCTGATAGACACCAGAACAGATGTAAGCCTAAATTTCATTCCTTCTAAATCAAACAAATAAGATTAAAAAAAACTGTAATTCAAGTACCAAAGTAGAAATCTAAACTAGTAGCCTCTCCCTCTCAGGATGGAACAGATGAGGCATCTACTCATGCTCAAAACTCATAAATAACATGAAATTGGAAATGTGACAAAGAAACACGCAGAAACAACTAGATTCATCCCCCCAAAAGAGAGAAAGAAATGAAAAAAAGAAGAAGGAAGATAAAGTAGAAGAAGGTGTATGATGCTTGGATAGGAAGGAAGATAGCGTTGGGGCTTCACGGTAGTGGGTCTTGCTCGCGATGGTGGGTGATGCTTGGATGGGGGTACTGCTCGTGATGGTGCTGGGTGCCATGGAGTTTGGCACTCTTTGTTCCTTTCTTCCCGCATAGATGGGAATGTGAGTGTTTTTCTTCTTGCGTGCATAGATGAAAAGGTGAGAATAAGAGATAATGGGGTATAGGTGAAGGGTAAAAAATAGGGGATAAATTATTAATTTCATTGTATAAATATGTGCAATTCCCACCCCCCAAGGATTTATTTTGAGGGAAAGTGTCCAAAAATTTGATTCCAAGGAATTGAAGTTTCTTGAGAATCATGCTATAAAATTGTGTACTAAATAAAGGAATTTAACATTCCTAAATGCAAATTTCCAAGAATTCAAAAAGATTCTCCCTACCAAATAGCTCCTTAGATCAAAAGGAATTAAGAAACTGAAATAGGTCAACAACATAGGTAAATAGAATAATCAAAGTGGTCATCAGTAACCATTATAAAAAAAAGTACTAAAGCTCCCCCGAACTTTAATGCAATATTGCCCCCAATAATGGAAACAAAAAAACAAATAACAAATAGTGAAAGGTCAAAGGTTAGAAAACTCCCTTGATGTGATGGCAGGTGGGTGAGCTAAGTGTCATATTGTCACGGCCCCAAATGATGGAACACATGACAGGCACGACATAAGGGTTTCCCCCTAGCCGCAAGCCAAACACATAGCATGCACAAACATTCATCATACAATCCAGAGTACATAATAAATATAACTGGCAACATATGCCATATCCAATATAAGAAAATACTGTATATATATATATATCTCATGAATCCAACATCTGTGATTCAACTTGGCCCATGGCCTCATTATACAAACATCGTTGTAAAACATAAAACCATTTTTCCAAACAACACATCAAAATACGCAAGAAGCGAGGATCCTGCCTGTATGTTTATGAAGGTACACTAGACATAAACTAAACAAAACAAACAGTACAAAAGAGCCTTGCCCAAACTGGGGCTCACTAATGCTATCTTCAGCCTCCTACGAAGCTGTAGCTGGATCAAAGTCTCTTTGACTATCTGTGGGGAGGAAACAGAAGAGGGGTGAGATCACCACATCTCAGTGAATGGATAAATCACACTATAACAGAAACAGGGCAAACCAAGCACGAATGTTTCGCAATGAGTTTAATAATTGAAATCAAAGTGTAAAGATAATAATAGAAACATTAAGCATTTAACCATAATTTATTGAAAGAAAAGCTAAACAGTTCAAATGTATGTTCAAAAGATAAAACAGGATTAAATCAGTAACAATAGAGCAAATCAATTATGCATGGTAAGTAATAAATGAAGTTATTTATGCAATAACAATGATGAATGAGATTGTTTAGAAATATTTAATCTTTAAGAAAAATGCACTAGTTTATTGGAGGTCTTTCCTAACAGATCTATCATCTCCCCCAAGCACACAGCAAGGGTAGGGTAATCACTATAGGCGTAGACATAAGTCCACCCTAAATCCCCCAAGCACACAGCAAGGGTATGGTAATCACTGTAGGCATAGACATAAGTCCACCCTAAATCCCCCAAGCACACAGCAAGGGTATGGTAATCACTGTAGGCGTAGACATAAGTCCACCCTAAATCCCTGTGTCTTAGGCAGTCATATGCCCGTCACAGTATCCTAGGCCGAAGCCTTTGCATGACCATGGTGAACCAGGGCTAGCACTCCCTGTGGCTAGCTAACAGTGATCTAAAAGGGTCCCTCCAATAGAAAACATTTGAAATATGCTATTCAAAGAGTTTAAAGTAAAACATTTCAATAACATTACAATAAAGCTATAATTCTCCATCTATCTCTTTTCATGCATAAAATTCCGTTCTAAAATATATTTCATCCATGAATTCCCATGGAGACCTTTATAATCATAAACTTTCCCTTTTAAACATAGATTGTCCGTAGACGTCACATAGATGCTCATCATGCATCAAATCATTTCATGGCTAACTTAGTTTATTTCTATGACTAAGTTCGCATTTCTATAAATCTAGTTCAAATGGAGAATTATCAGCCTAGATGCTTGCCCTGCATACCTAGAGTTCAACTAGGATTTAAATTTATAATTTCTAACATGGTTGGAACATATTGGTTTTCAAAGCGGTAAAACAATTTAGCATACATTCCAACTAGTTAAAATCATACGAGAGAGAGTTATAAACCGAATTCGTAAAACATGCGCTATAGTATGGAAAACTCACTCACAGATAAGGGCTCCAGATTGGACAGCCCTAAAATCCTCGTTTCTGGTCTGAATTCGGTAAAACAAACCCCAAAATCGAGTTCGGAAGGTCCAAAAACCTTAAATGAGCTTGGGTATTGTTCACCGCCGAAAAACACTATTCACGCTGGAAAATACTATTCACCGCCACTATTCATGCTGGAAATCGCTATTCACCACCATATAAAATGTTACCAAATCAACTAAACAATTTCATATCCTAATGTTTATCTAGGTTCTGAATCCATCTACGGAGTCAGATTTCTAATTAGAAATTTCTAAATAAGGTTTTTCAGACTTACCTTTTACCGAGATTTTCTACTTTAGATCTTCGGCGATTCAACGGTTGATTTCAAAAACTGATCGGTCAAAACTGAAGTACTCTTCGTCCTGAATCCAATAACACTTTCAGTTTTGATACCGGAAGCCAATTGGTACTCCAAATCGAGAGAAAAGATTTAAAGTCACTATTCACTCACTATGCATTTTTTTCGTTTTCTTCTTCTTCGAATTCGTTGCCCCCGGTTTCTCATTTTATGGTTTCTGAGGTTTTTTTTTTTGTTTTTTTTTAAATATAATAATAATTATTAAATAATTAATAATATGATTTTCTTTTATAAAAATTCATATAAATTCCATTTTTCATCATAAAATATCCCAAAAATTCTTAAAAATTTCCATTCTCATAAATCTTTAGTTAAACTCTTAAATCATGATTTTTCTTGATAAAAATCATAATAAAATAAATTTCAAAACAAATATCTTAATTCATATTAAAAGAAAGAATATTTCTAAAAATACCATAAAAATTCAATGGAGGCAAGTATAATTATTTTAAGCAACACAATACTTCTTTTATTTAAAAGTACACTTACTTTTAATTAAAAGTACACTTACTTTTAACAAATCATAATCATTTCTACATAAATAAAAATATATTTACTTATAGCAAAATACTATCATTTAAAAATATAAAAAAAAGTACGTGCCAAAACATAAATTCTCATATTTTCAAAATTCTCTCTTTTATTCTAAATTTCCTTTAATTGGAATTTTCGTTAAATTTTACGGTTATTACATTCTTCCCCCTTAAAGAAATTCGGTCCCCGAATTTCATCACCATAGTTGCAGATCAATACTAATCTCATTGTTCAAATAAATGCAGATATCTAGCGCGTATATCCTTCTCTCTTTCCCAAGTAGTTTCCTCAAAAGAGTGATTTTTCCATATCATCTTTACTGTAAATATTTCTTTTGACCGTAACTTCTTTACTTGTCTGTCCATACTGGTTGTTCCTCTTAGGTTAAATCTTTCTGTAACTGAATCTATGAACACTGTATAACATGTGTAGAATCCGGTAAATATTTTTGTAGTATAAACACATGAAAAACTGGATAAACATTATCTAATGCAGGTGGTAAAACTAAACAATAAGCCACTGAATCGATCCTATCAAGAATTCAAATAATTCTATATACCGAGAGGGTAACTTCCCTTTCTTTCAAAACCTCATTACCTCTTCTATGGGTGAGTCCTTCAAGAATATATATATAGTCACCAACTAATACTTTCTCGTGCTCAACATTCATAGTCCTTATAAACTTTTGACTTGTATTGAATTTTCAGTATTTTTTTTACTCAAGTTCACTTAATCAATAACATCTTATAATAAATCTAACTCCACTGAGTCATTTAACAGAACATTTGTAACACCTCTTACATAAGGCTTACATCTTCTAATATCATTTTATTATAGACAGATTCTGCTAAGGAATCTCTCACAATCTTAAAAAAGAAAATGCTTGAAGCATGCTCTCCAAGCTAGCATCATCAATTTAGATAAGTCATATTTTATCTATTGCATGTTATTTCAAATTAAATTTTCAAAGTTTAACTTTTCTCAATTCACTCACATATTAAGAAACCTATGATGTTCATGTAAAACTTCAAATGATGCCCTTGTATATTGGCATGATAATTACTGCTATGAGCAAGTTCAACTAAAGACAATTAATTTCTCCCAACTTTCACCACAATAATATAAAGATACTTAAAGCATAACTTCTAATGTATAAACACATTATTTAAATTTAGTATCAATCACTCTATTATCTAATAAAGATCCTTAGACTTCCTGAATAACTCTCTTGAGATAATATATTCTATTCGTACTTGCCAACATACCCGCCAATGAAAAATTTAACTTGTATCTTCTTTTTACCATTATACTAGTACCATTTTTTTTATATCTCAGTATATCCTTATTACCTCGGTTTATCCATATTTACAATCTATGGCTTCTTCTGAAATCTCTTTTCTCAACAATTATTCATACGTGAATTTCCAATCTCAACATAATTCACATATTAAATACTAAATTCGATTTAAACCTTTAACACAAATATCTTGATTACTTACATTATTTTCGGAGATGATTTTTAAAATATTCTCCATATTTCCAAATTAAAAATTTCGATATTAACTTAAATCTTACTTTCCATACTTTACTCCTCAGAAACTTCAACACCGTTAATTCCTTTGATTACATTCGTCAAAGCATCATTAGATCATCATCCATCTATTCTTTTCAAAATCCCTATTACTTTAATCTACTAATAAGTTGAACACCATAATAATTGAGTTCCATAGATTAGAAATTAACCCTCCTTATAGTAAGGAAAAAGAATCTTGCATTTAATGCCAAATATTAATCTAGACAATGTAGCAGAAAATATGAAACACGTAATAGAGCATGGTGCCAAAATAGGAAGTCAGAAATTTGGACAAAAATATCGACAGGAAATTAAAATCGGTGGCCGTATTTCTTAAAAATCTATAAACAAAATCTAGCTGCTATTTCGACGAAAATCGGTGGCCGCAATCGGTGGCCACAAATTTTGAATATATGTGCCAAAATTTAATTCAAAGATATTGTTATTCGGCGAAAGCATATCATATGGAAAAGAAATATTTCTGAGCCTATAAAGTCTGTGAATAACAAGAGCACATAGTTAACTGGTAGGATGCAGTTGGTTGCTTCAAAATATATATAATCAATCAACTGTAAATAACCAGTCCAAATTAAAATTTCTCAAAATAGCTAGTCAACTTATAAACCAATAGTCGACTGGTAAAAACATTGAGAAAACAAAATAAACCATTTGATTGTTCCTCTTCAACAATTAATTGGTTTGCATTTTCACTCTTTTTCTTTTTCTTCTTTTTTACAATGACGGCTATCACCTACAACCTTTCTACAAAAATCAAGACATCAATGCTTCATCAAAGACAACAAGAAAAAGACAGATTTCTGGTGATATCTTATCTTATGCTCTTTATGTGCTTAATATGGGTCACAGTCATAACTACTGTACATATACATGCTTGCCGTCATTTTTTTTTTGAAATTTTTGTTTTACCTGTAATTTAGCTGATATCTGTAACATCCTTAATTTCGTTTCTTTTATTGATAAAGGTACATAAAAAATTTAATTAAGGAAATAAAATTTATTAGACAATATTTTAGATATCTAAGGAAATATAGTCCTTAGAAATTCTTCACCTTATGTATATGCATAGAAAATGTTTCTAACATTAAGAGAACAAATGAAGAAGGAAAATCTAATAGGAAAGAAATTAGAAATAACATACTAAAGAGATGCAAAATTCTTGGATAAGGAAGATAAATTTTTAGAAACAAGTAAAGGTGTTAAAATTTCAAGAACATTGAATTAGGGTAATTTTTCTATAGTTACTAAGTTTAAAATCTTTACCCATACATTGGGCTTTTACCTATGGACACTTCATATAGAGTTTTTCCACTTCACATAAGTTTCTAACAAGCCCATTGGATAACCTAAACAAGAAATAAAACATAGACTTGGACTAGGATATAGTAATTGCACCAATAGCCCAAAAATTATGAAAATGTGACCAAGCCCACCAAGAAAGGAAGCATGTTATCCAAAGCAAAGAAAATGGGTAGGACAAGCCCATAATGGGTAGGAATAAGCCCAAATCCAAGAGGAAAAATAAAATAAAATAAATTAGATGATGATATAATAATAAGAATAAAGATTAGGTTACTTGGCATTAAGACAAAAATTTAGCAAGTGGTGTGATTCTACATTTATCATTTAGGAAAGTGGCATGATAATACAAGGCTTTAGCACAAAAACATCTATATCCTACACTCATAATTTTAGCAAGTGGTATGATAATACATGGTATTAGGACAAAACATTCATAGCCCACACAAATAATATCAACCAAATAATGGAGATTCAAGGGCTAGAAATTTGCCACCTAAAAAGGCAAACCTATCATACTTGTTTAAGACAAAAGAAAATGGAAATGAATCCCTAAATCAAAGGGACCTTGTCCCTTATCTTAAGAACATATCATCATAATTTTCAAAATACAAATCTCCTTTTCCTATGCATATCTTGACTAAGGAAGAGGAAGACAAGAACATAAGTTGTTTGTTTTCCAAAAATTCAACAAAGTGTATCTTAATTGTGATAAGGTAGACCCATGATCATGAAAGGTGAATTATTTGATGGTCTATATAAGAAAACCCAACCTTACAACATTAGAATTTCGTCCAAGTGAGGGAGAGGAAAAATAGAAGCAAGGTAGAGTGAGGAAAGGAGAGGAAGAAAGGAAGAAAGAGGAAGGAGAAGTCTAGGGGACTAAGTGCTCCAGGTAAGTTTAACAATATTTCTTTTTGAAGACAACTTTTGAAACTTATAATATTTATATGAGATTTTGATCTTAGAACTTTTATGATTGGTTATGATGTTGCTATATCATGTTACATATTGATCTTGCATGTGATGTATGTTTGAATACTTAGGTTGGTGTACATAGTTCTGCATGGTTATGGATATGGGTGGCAGAATTTTAAGCTTCGGTATTTTAATTTCTGGGAACAATCTATAAGGAATTAAAATAAATAGTTAACATAAGAATTAAAGATATATGTGTCATGGATATTTAGGCACTGGAATCATTCAATTTGGAGTCCATATAAGGGAGATATGAGCCGATTAGTAGACAAAGGTCAGAAAATGGGTCATCAGGAAAAAATATGTTAGGATAGCTTCGGTATTTTAATTTCTGGGAAGTATATGTAAGGAATTAAAATAGCGTGCCAACATAACAATTATAGATATATGGCTCATGGAATTTTACAAACTGGAATAACTCAATTTGGAGTTCATATGAGGTAGATAAGATCCGATTAGTAAGCAGAGGTCAGAAAATGTTTATTTAGGGAAGAGTATGTTATTAAAGCTTTAGTTTTTGAATTTCTGGGAATATTTTGTGGGAATTAAAATAGTGCACCAACATAAAAATTATAGATATATGGCTCATGGAATTTTACCAACTGGAATAACTCAATTTGGAGTTCAAATTTGAGAGATATGGTCTAATTAGTCAGTAAAGGTCAGAACCTACACGAGAAGAAATAATACTAAATTTAAAGGAGTAATAACACCACGATATCATACTATTTTGTTGATATGATTAACATAATAGTTTTAGATAATTGTCTTAGCTTTTCATAAACACTAAGATCATGTTAATCAGAGTTAAAATGAGAGAGTTATGCTCTGATTTGTAAGTAAAGGCTGTGTTAAAAGTTAGTAAAACCAATTTTTTCTACCCTAGATGAATTTTTAAGGTAATAGTAGAAATTAATTTGAGGAAAAATGCTCTATAAAATTTGTAAGAACATGTGTTGGAAATGATATAAGTAGAAATAAAATGACTAAATGCCTAGACATAAAGAAAATGAAAAGATGAAAATAATATTCAAGAAAGAAGAGGAATTTTATAAATGAAAATAATAAATGCCTAGTGTATGCCCTAGCTATTGTCATTGCATGAACTTACTACCA
Source organism: Gleditsia sinensis (assembly GCA_037074535.1). NCBI lineage: Eukaryota > Viridiplantae > Streptophyta > Magnoliopsida > Fabales > Fabaceae > Gleditsia > Gleditsia sinensis. The sequence continues at coordinate 36,691,781 of CM073465.1, forward strand.
TTTTAAGTGTGTAATTTTTAACATAGAATTTACCCTAGTACTCATATAAATTTCCAAGAAGTTTTGAAAGTGCCGGTTTTATTTGAAAAATCTTAGTATGTTCCGTGGTTGCAGTATTTCCACATCTGAAAAGAATTATTCTAGTTACTGGAAAAAAAATTGTGATTTGTGAAAAGTGCATGTCTAAGGAAAGCTCTGGCAAGGAAAGACTTGGTACTTAAGCGTGTCCATTAGTGACCCACCTCTCTTTTCTGGGAACTTTCCTGGTGCGCTGTTTACAGACTACAATTACTATCCAGTTACCGAGGTATTAGTGTGGAATTTTGACATGAAAATATTTTATAAAGTGAAAATTAGAAAATGATTATATTCATGGCATAATTTCAGTTTACCAATGAATTTTTAGAATGATTATGTTTTGATACATTATGGCATGAGAATATAATGAACATACTTGTTATTGGAATCATATTTTCGGCTATTAATATGAAAAGAAAAGAAATGAGCACGGTCACATGGCAATCCGTGTGGTGCACCAGTAGGGGACGCCCTACCAACGGTTATGATTATATTCATGAGAAAAGAAAGAGAAAGTGTGCCATGTCGGACGGAGCGAGATAAGCCCGTACCGAAAAGTAGAGAATACTCACCCTGACCGGGGTAGCTTGAAGTAAGAATAATTTGATAGCCATCATATGAAATTCGAAAAATAGTTATTCATGCCATACATGTCATAACTGTATAATTTTCATGTGCATAATAAAGTGCATTCATGTGACCTAAAGATATTTTCTATAGTTTATACAGTTGAACATGACGTGATGAACTATATTGATAATGAATTATTGTTGAACATACTGGGATTTAATTCTCACTATATTTCCATATCATGTTCAGAAAATTAGCTATGCAGTTGTTTTCAATGAGACTTATTATTGCCGTACGTATGATCGAGGTGCCCTATCTTGGGCAAATACCTATTATTGCGAATATATCAGTTGTTGAAGTGACTGAGATTCCGGCGGAGGTGCCACCACCCGAACCAGTGGCCCCGAAAATAGTCTATGTGGAAGATTAGGGCTTATATGTACATGTATGTCTTGTACAAATGTTTGTATTAATGATGTGAGTGTAAACTTAGTATTGTATAATTAAATAAATGTTATTGTGAGTTAAGTTGAGGTAATAACTTCATGATGTTAAATAAAAAAAAAATTGTTACATAAATGGAGCTGTTACAATATCCACTAATCACTCACATAGTTGTTCTAATAATACCCGGCCTATTCGCATAGCTATTATAAATATGCCCTTCTCCGAGTTCTATAAATGCTTATATTAGTATCTTTATCTTCATACTCAAAGTTAAGGTAAGAGAAATTATGGAGGGAATCGCATTCCGTCAGTTTCGAAATATCTGTGTCTTTTGTGGTTCCAGTCCTGGAAAAGATGGGGAATATGTGAAAGCAGCACAAAACCTGGGTATCGTGCTGGCTAGAAGAAAAATTCATCTAGTCTATGGTGGAGGTAACTTTGGGTTAATGGGGTGTGTGGCTACAGCTGCACATGTAGGAGGATGCTAAGTTCTAGGTATTATTCCTACAGCTCTAGCTGCATCTAGCAACATAGGGAAAACAATTGGAGAAGAATATAGAGTAGCTTCCATGCATGAACGCATGGCTAGAATGATGAGGAATGCTGACGCCTTCATTGCCTTACCATGTGGTTTTGGTACTTTAGAGGAGATTTTCCAAATAGTCTCTTGGGCACAACTGAATATACATCACAAACCGATAGGTTTGTTAAATGTTAATCACTTCTTTGATGGTTTGTTGTCTTTTCTAGATCAAGCTGTGGAATAGAAGTTTATCCCACACACAGCACGACGAATTCTCATCTCGGCTTCAAATGCTGAGGAATTGATTAATGCCTTACAAGCATATGTTCATGTACCTGATTCAACTATGGCTCGAATAGAATGGACAACAGACCATAGTAGAAAGCGCAAATTGGACTTGGATCTTCATCTGTAACTGTAGCAAGATGTGGATATTGCTGTACCACTTTTACTGTCTTAGGATTATCTTGGATACCATCTTGCTAGCCATATACCTTAAGAAAGTACTATTACTAAGTCAAAATTCATATTTTATGAACTTAGCATATAGCTGATACCCCCTTGGAGTTTGTAATACTATCTTTAAATGTCGCTTATGATCCTCTAAACTCTTGAAATATTCTAGTATATTATCAATAATTATAATAACAAATTAATCGAGGGATGGCTTCAATACTTTATTATTATTATTATTTTATTTTTATTTTTTTTAAACAAGTCCATGAATGCAACTGGGCATTTGTCAGACTAAATGACATAACTATAAACTCATAGTGTCCATGCCGAATCCTGAAAGAAATTTTTTTTTTAATATCCTCTTCTCTTATCCTTAATTGATGATATCTAAATATCAAATCAAGTTAAATTTTTGAAAAATGTTGAGCACTTTCTAACTGATCAAATAGATCATCTATACGAGGTAATGAGTATTTATTCCACATTGTCACTTTATTTAACTATCTATAATTTATGTATAATCATAGTGATCCATATACTGGAGCACTCCAAGTAAAAATTCTAGGGCTTTTAAATCCCTTGTCTAACATGTCTTGTAACTATTTCTTTTTCAGTTCTTTAAGTTCAGTGGTTGCCATTCTATATAGAAATATAGATGCGGGCCAGAAAATAAATCAATACCAAATTCTATTTATTATTTCGGGGTAATCCTGGCAATTCTTCAGGAATTATATTAGAAAATTCTCTAATCACTGGAACTTGATTTACACTGATATACTTTATATCATCATCTTTCACCACTGCCAACTATCCTTGGCACCTTTTTGTAATCACTTATGGACTGCTAAAGCAGAGATTAGGTTACTGGGTATCTCACTAAGATTTCTTTGTATCAAGAGAGAAAATTCTCCAAGAATATTGAATTTAATCACCTTCTAGTGACATTTCAAAATGACATGACATAATGCCCACAAATTCATTCTCAATATCACATCACAATCTACCATATCTAGACAATCGGGTATAACGGATGTCACATTCAGAAACCATTATACCAGAGTTTGACCCCTTCCGTACCTTGGTGGTATAGGATTTGCCTAAACTTAGCATTCCGCTGAGGTTTGCCCTACTACCATTTAAGAGGACACGCGAAGAGACTCTGCATGGGTCTTTTCCCAAGCACACAACAAGGGAAGGCATATAACATCTCATATAACTGGCATCTCGCTATAAAACAGAGATAGCCCAACCGTCACTTAACTATGCCAAAATAGCATACTATAAAATGACTTACTTGAACAAAAGGACAACATCCTATCGAACCCCTTTAGCAGCACCGTGAGTATAAGCATGTTCGGATTCATACCCATACTCAAAGTCCTAACTAAAGGTCCGTTACTCCATGAACACAGGAAAACCTAAAGCTTTGATACCACTCTGTCACGGTCCCAAATGATGGAACAAATGACCGGCACGGCATAAGGGTTTCCCTCTAGCCGCAAGCCTAACACATAGCATGCACAAACATCCAGCATACAATCCAGAGTACATAATAAATATAACTGGCCACATATGCCACATCCAATATAAGAAAATACTGTATATATATATATATATATATATATATATATATATATATATATATATATATATATATATATATATCATGAATCCAACATCTGTGATTCAACTTGGCCCATGGCCTCATAATACAAACATCGTTGTAAAACATAAAACCATTTTTCCAAACAACATATCAAAATATGCAAGAAGCGAGGATCCTGCCTGTATGTTCATCGAGGTACACTAGACATAAACTAAATTAAACAAACAGTACAAAAGAGCCTTGCCCAAACTGGGGCTCACCAATGCTATCTTCAGCCTCCTACAAAGCTGTAGCTGGATCAAAGTCTCTTTGACTATCTGTGGGGAGGAAACAGAAGAGGGGTGAGATCACCACATCTCAGTGAATGGATAAATCACACTATAACAGAAACATGGCAAATCAAGCACGAATGTTTTGCAATGAGTTTAATAATTGAAATCAAAGTCTAAAGATAATAATAGAAACATTAAGCATTTAACCATAATTTATTGAAAGAAAAGCTAAACAGTTCAAATGTATGTTCAAAAGATAAAACATGATTAAATCAGTAACAATAGAGCAAATCAATTATGCGTGGTAAGTAATAAATGAAGTTATTTATGCAATAACAATGATGAATGAGATTGTTTAGGAATATTTAATCTTTAAGAAAAATGCACTAGTTTATTGGAGGTCTTTCCTAACAGATCTATCATCTCCCCCAAGCACACAGCAAGGGTATGGTAATCACTGTAGGCGTAGACATAAGTCCACCCTAAATCCCCCAAGCACACAGCAAGGGTATGGTAATCACTGTAGGCGTTGACATAAGTCCACCCTAAATCCCTGTGTCTTAGGCAGTCATATACCCGTCATAGTATCCTAGGCCGAAGCCTTTGCATGACCATGGTGCACCAGGGCTAGCACTCCCTGCGGCTAGCTAACAGTGATCTAAAAGGGTCCCTCCAATAGAAAACATTTGAAATGTTCTATTCAAAGAGTTTAAAGTAAAACATTTCAATAACATTACAATAAAGCTATAATTCTTCATCTAACTCTTTTCATGCATAAAATTCCGTTCTAAATTATATTTATCCATGAATTCCCATGGAGACCTTTATAATCATAAACTTTTCCTTTTAAACATAGATCGTCCGTAGACGTCACATAGATGCTCATCATGCATCAAATCATTTCATGGCTAACTTAGTTCATTTCTATGACTAAGTTCGCATTTCTATAAATCTAGTTTAAATGGAGAATTATCAGCCTAGATGCTTGCCCTGCATACCTAGAGTTCAACTAGGATTTAAATTTATAATTTCTAACATGGTTGGAACATATTGGTTTTCAAAGCGGTAAAACAATTTAGCATATATTCCAACTAGTTAAAATCATACGAGAGAGAGTTATAAACCGAATTCGTAAAACATGCGCTATAGTATGAAAAACCCACTCACAGGTAAGGGCTCCAGATTGGACAGCCCTAAAATTCTCGTTTTTGGTCTGAATTCGGTAAAACAAACCCCAAAATCGAGTCCGGAAGGTCCAAAAACCTTAAATGAGCTTGTGTACTGTTCACCGCCGGAAAACACTATTCACTGTCACTATTCATGCCAGAAATCACTATTCACCATCATATAAAAAGTTACCAAATCAACTAAACAATTTCATATCCTAATGTTTATCTAGGTTCTGAATCCATCTACAGAGTCAGATTTCTAATTAGAAATTTCTAAGTAAGGTTTTTCAGACTTACCTTTTACCGAGATTTTCTACTTCAGATCTTCGGCGATTCAACGGTTGATTTCAAAAACTGATCGGTCAAAACTGAAGTACTCTTCATCCTGAATCCAATAACACTTTCAGTTTTGATACCGGAAGCCAATTGGTACTCCAAATCAAGAGAAAAGATTTAAAGTCACTATTCACTCACTATGCATTTTTTCCGTTTTCTTCTTCTTCGAATTCGTCGCCCCCGGTTTCTCATTTTATGGTTTCTGAGGTTTTATTTTTTGTTTTTTTAAATATAATAATAATTATTAAATAATTAATAATAGAATTTTCTTTTATAAAAATTCATATAAATTCCATTTTTCATCATAAAATATCCCAAAAATTCTTAAAAATTTCCATTCTCATAAATCTTTAGTTAAACTCTTAAATCATGATTTTTCTTGATAAAAATCATAATAAAATAAATTTCAAAACAAATATCTTAATTCATATTAAAAGAAAGAATATTTCTAAAAATACCATAAAAATTCAATGGAGGCCTGTATAATTATTTTAAGCAACACAATACTTCTTTTACTTAAAAGTCCACTTACTTTTAACAAATCATAATCATTTCTACATAAATAAAAATATATTTGCTTATAGCAAAATACTATCATTTAAAAATATAAAAAAAAAGTACGCGCCAAAACATAAATTCTCATATTTTCAAAATTTTCTCTTTTATTCTAAATTTCCTTTAATTGGAATTTTCGTTAAATTTTACGGTTATTACACATATGCCCCTTCCTCACTACCCTCTTCAATAAGATTGCAAGTGGCAATAGATGGGGTAGTGTCTTAGAAAGGGGTTAATGGAATGCATAAGCACTGAGCTAACTTGTTATTGCATTGAATTTGATAGTTGATGAAGCTAGCATGTTGCTCTCAAAGCTGTTGAAGCTTTAAACTCGATTGCGTCAACTGATCATTCAATAGTGGTGCGTGGTTCGATTGTGTAATATCCTATAATTTTGAAATAGCATTTTTATTGTTTCACTAACTATGTATTATTTGAAACGTTTATGTTTTTTTTAAAAGAGTGAATATACTTTATTTATGTGACTATACTTTGTTTTAATATTCAAATATGTTTTATTTATATTGTGCACATTGCTATCAAAATATTTTATGGTTTAAAAAATGTAAATGAAATTTTATTATACAGGGAGATTTATTATACATGAAGGTTTTAAAAATAAATCAATGTGCATAAGAAATTTTGATTTGTATGAACTTTTGGTTGCACGGCTTTCCAATTTTACCCTAGGGATTTTATTATATTTCCAAATATATCCTCTTAAAAATCTAATTTTTGAAAATTACAAAATTGCCCCTTAAATAACCATGAAATGACAAAAATACCCTTACTATTTTTTTAAGTTGGCCACAAGAGATTGCTTGAATTTTCTAGCAAACTTAGCTTCATTCTCCCTTTCGTAAACCTCTGTTCTCTCCTCCTTGTATGCCTTCTTCTCTTCCAAACATCAGCCAATTAAACCTTTATTAGTAGAGCTAAATATTCCTTTGTGAAGTTAGCATGAAGTGTAAGATTTTCCAACTAAAAAATGGAGGCTTTGGGGCGTGAGATAGGTTGAGGTAAAGTTCTGAAATTTCTTATTTTGGAGTTTTCTAATATATTTAGCCTTAGACTTATGTTTAGAGGATGGTATAATTTATATATGGGAGCTTTCATGACCAAATATTATCATTTCTAATGCAAAGAGATGAATTTATGACTTTATGAACAGTGCACACGTGGAGGAGGTTAAATTTTGGATATTCCAAGTTGAAGAGTATGAACTTGAGGTTCAAGAGGTCCATTTGGTTGGGAAAAATTTTCTTAAAGAGCTACTCTATTTGAAGCTCAAAGATGGTGAGTAAATAAGACAATTTTATAGCATGTTAAAATAATAATTTATTTCTAAAAGTGCATGTCTTAAATTCTAATTTTGGATTTATGAAGTTGAATTTTTTTGAATTGGTGTGATGATTCTAGGTTTACATTTATGTGTGTCACTTTTAGATTGACATAAGATTAGTGCCTTCATGTTGTTTTGAGTGTAATGGAATTAATCTATGAGGGATGTTATGTGAATTTTTTTTTTCGGAGGTATGAGGTTAATGATGAGTTATGAGATGAATGGTTAGTTATGAGAAGGAATATGTGGATGATGAGGTGTTTGAATTCAAAATATTTAATTACAAGTATAAAATTATTGATTGGAAGAATTTTGAGATGGTTATGGATTAAATGTGATTTACAAGTATGAGTAATGTAAAGAAAGATAAGTGAATCTAGGAGTTTGTCACATTTACGAATATGAGATTGCAGTGAGACTTGTGAATCTGAGGCTCAATATGGCTAGTGTATTTGATTTATTTTGAAATTGATGACATGGTGTTGCACTTATTTGTTTCTTGAATTGGACAATGAAGAATACATTAAATAATACTATTATTTTAAAATTTATGTGATAATAAAATAAATAAATAACCAATTATATAACTGTCAGAAACACTTTTAGCTAGTAGAGACAAATGCTAACCTTGGTACACCATGTGACTTTAGCTAACAAGGGTGTTACTAGCCCCATGTAAGGACTAACACACATGGATTGAAATCCTAAATAAGAAATGGATATGTATAAAGAGTTTAGTGATGTCTTCTCCTATAACCAATGGAAGAATGCCTAGTTACCTTTAATTCTGATGGTGATTAGTTGTCCTTTATTGTGTGCTTGGAATAGACCATATGGTTTTGATATGAGATCCTCTTAAATGAATACCATAACACAAAATAAAATAAGATAAGATAAAATAAAATAAAATAGCATAAAATAAAATAAAAGAATGATCTTAGTTAATATGTATATTTATAAATATAATACCTATGAGGATAAATAATGAATGGGTGTTAGTTAAAATTACTTTCATGTTAAATTAATATAGTGGTAATAAATTTAATGGATGTGGTGAAGTTTGGTTTGGTCCACATGAAATGTTGAATACAGAAATTTACATTTAAACAAAGTTTAAAATATTTAAAGTTAAAGGAAAAAGTGAGGAAATAGTACTTGATGAAATATATGAAAGAAAAAGATGGTCTTTGAGATATCAAATCTGATTTTGATAGTTTATGCAGCTCTTAAGGACAAGTAAGTGTTTGGACCAGATCAAAAACAATTATGTTTTGAATTTGTGATTATATTTAATCTTATCTAAATGATATACTAAGGGACAGTTCAGACATTTATATGAATGGTGTTGTCCTTAATGATCTTAGCGGCCTAGAAAATGTAGAATATGTTAATTATATTAATTAAAAATATATGTGACCTATTTTTATAAGGTAGTTATCTCCCTATGTGAAAAGGTAACCCTATGAGAAGAGGTGATCCTATATGAAGAGGTGACCCAATGTGAAAATATGTCCCTATGTGAAAAGGTGTCCTTATGTAAAAAGGTGTCCCTATGTGAAAAGGTACAAAGTGGTTATGAAAACCATTCATCAATTATAAATACCCTTTTTTTAATGGAAAGAAGGATCATTGAAACACTCATAAAATATTTTTTTGATATAAGGGTCTTTAGTCTATAAAAAAAGTCTGTGATTCTCCATCAAGTACATGGATCAAGATCTTGGATAAACTAGACAAATTCTCGCTATTCTTATATATATATATATATTTGGCGATTGTGTTTATAAGGAATCTAATTATTATGACTAGAGTTATGTTCTTTAGACTTCTACTTTTAGTTTATTGCACATATGCAAATTTATGGCTTTCATTTGGTATCAAAGCCATGCTTATAGTCTAGTTTGTGATTTCATTAAAATATCAAATTGAGATATATGAGAATATTATGTGTTGATTTCATCAATTGGAATATTATTGAAGTACGTAAAATTAATATAGTTAAATAATGAATGTGATTTATTTTAATTTTGCATCAACATGTATTACATAATTTTGTTTACTCTTGCAAATTGGTGAATAAAATCAGAGTTTAAGTTCTTTTTGGTGCATTAATTATATAATAACAGTGAGGCCCCTAATTAAGTTCATCAATTTGTCTTTTACTTAGAGAAGGTTTAAATACCTCAAAAATATTTTATAATCTCAATAGAATTCTAGAACTTATTTGAATGCTACTTGAAGTGAAATCCTAGGCTAATACTATGGATTAGGAGATGATTTAGGAATTATTTGATAGATTGAACCTTTCAAGCCTAACCCAAGTTACAAAATAGTTCATCTATTTTGAGTTTAATGAACTTTTTCTTCTATATCCACAAATGAACAAAAAGCCAAATTTTGTATAAACATCTTTATGTTTAACCCTATTCACTCACTCCATGATTATATTTGTCTACATATTTGTTTTGTAGAGCTTTATTGACCAAAGGGTGGAAGGGTGGAGTAAAGGAAAGAAAAAAATTATGCAAAGAAAATACAAGAAAAAACCAAAAAGGATAAAAGTAACTGCTGTGGGTGAAAAAAAGAAGAAATAGAGAATCAAGGAAAATGATGAATTAAATTCAATTGAAGCAAGAAAATAAGTGTGGGGGGAAATCTCCCCCCCAAAACTTGAAAAAGCTCAAGAGATTAAATTTAATCATGTGGTGTTGGTTGATTGAGTCTAAATTTATATCCTTTATCATACCTTATACCCTGACCACATTACAAGTTAAATAAACTTCTATGATCCTAGAGGTAGTTTTGGCCTACAGTAGTATAGAGTGGCATGAAAAATAAGCCTATGAAAATTCTAAACTAATTATAGATCTACACCCAAAATTTTGGGATCTATAAACTCATCCGGGAAAAGAAAATTTATTGACCCAAAAACACACATACTCGAGATTCAGAAGAAAAAAAATAATAGATTGCATTTGTGTTAATCCTGTGCATGGTTATGACGTTTTAAAATTTTTCTTGAGTATATTTTCATGTTATGAGGCAAAAGCTTTGTCTTTAGGGATTATTTTTGCTTGAGGACAAGCAAAAGGTTGAGTGTGGGGGTATTTAATGTGTTTATAATTAAGTATGATTTTAATACTTTTAAACTTAATTTTTATTTGATTTAAGTAAAATATGATTATAAATTAATACTTTAAAATATGATTATAAATATGATTTTAATACTTTTAAACTTAAGAACTTCATAAAAAAATGCTGAATTGTAACGATTCCAGACCTTTCAACACTAACTAGACAATATCTCCCACTTATGAACTCTAAACAAAGTGATTCAAGTCACTATGAAAATATAAGACAATTATATACAACTTTTATGATGAGTACTTTGTCCAATTTGGAGGATTGCAAAGTGTTACAAAGCTTAAAAATAAAAATTGTAGTACAGCAGATGACCTTTGGTCACTTATTTAGATATATCTCCCTCATTTTAGCTCTGATTAGGTTGATTCTAACGGCTATGAAAATGATGTGATCTTAATTAAGCATGATATTAATACCTTTAAACTTACTTTTTTTTTTATTTAAGTAAAATATAATTAGGAATTAGCTTAGTTTTGTGTTTTGTGTTGTAGGAACAAAGGAAGAAGAAAAGAGAAGAAAAAGAGAGAAAATTATGGAAAAATGCTGATTTCTGACTCTTTGTCACTAATGGAGGCATATCTCACTCATTTGGACTCCGATTAAGGTGATTCTAGTGGCTATAGAACGAAGAGACATAGACCTACAAGTTCTGTGTTCGGAACTTTGACAAAATCCAAAATATTCTGGGCGCCACGGCGCTCACAAGAGAGCACTGTGGCACTACATAAGGATACATCCATCGCGCCGCGGCGCTGAGCTACCCAGAAAGGAGCGCCGCGGTGCTCAACCCAGCATGCCACGGCACCTAAGCGCTACAAGATTTCCCACCGTGGTGCCCCGATGGTTACTTCCGTAGCACGTCGCAGCGCCAGCTGCCGCACCAGTTCACTAAATTCATGATTTTTAGGGTTTTTCAACTCCAATTGAAGCTCGATGGGCTGGGATTTGACCTAGATACATTCCTACTTCGATTAGGAGGAGTTGATTTATAAAAGGGGGGAAACCAAGTAGAGAATTCATTCAATCCTTCATCCAAGTTCTTAGTTACATTCTTTAATTCTTCTTTAGATTTTCTTATGGCCCTGCGTGGCTAGTTCTTTTTAGTTGGTAGATAGATTGAAACCTCAAGGGATCTTCATGCATTGTGAGATGTGGATTTGATTTTATTATTATTTCAATTTGAATTAAGTATTGATTATTCATCTGCTCTTCTTCTCAATGATTATTCATATGATTGATAGGGAGGTCTACTAGTATATTGTTTGTCTTAATCTACCGCTGAATTATATTTTGAACAAAGTCTTCAATTCTGTGATTCATGAGGCAAATAGGTTTAAGGATTTTGGATTATAAATCATTGAACCTATGATGAATAATTAACTAAATTAGATATAACCGATGTGTTTATATTTGTTTAGCTCTGTCAATTTCTCTAGTTCTTCATGCGGTTAATAAGTTATGCTTTACTGATGTGCTAAAGGATTGCTTGTTAATTAGGGTTTAATTGGTGCGATTGTCATTAATTTACTAGACTTAAGGAGGAACAGAGTTAGAAAACCAATGATAGATATTCAATTACAGATTGATTATGTTGTCAATGATCAATGCAATCTCTTGACGGTGGATATCAACCGAAACCAACATCTTTATCATTAATCACTCTCTCTTAATTACTTTCGTTATTATTTACTTGGTTTTATTTGAAATTATTAATATCCCCCTTTCTCAATCACATAAGGTAATTCCAGTCTCTGTGGGATCGACCCTTACTCCCACTACTATAGGTTAGTTTTGAGTTAAGGTATCAATTTGGGTGTACCTGCGACAGTACGCACCAGGAAAGATAAGAGACATGGCTACAACTTTTATGTTTACCACCTTTCTAGATTACGAATAAATCATAGCACCGTGGTGCTATGCTCCCAGCAAGTTTCAAATTTTTAGTAACAAGGCGCCGCGGCACCTGATGCCTAGAATTTTAAGCACTGCAGCACTACCAAAGGCTGCCAAAGCGCTCGCCGCTACTGTAAAAAAATAAAAGTGTTTTTTAGGTTATTTCAACTCCAAATGAAGCCCAAAAGCCCAAGAACTAACCTAGAATCAATCCTACTTCATTTAGAACTCTTCCAACCTATAAATAAGAGGAAAAGCAAGCATGAAAAGAGGAAATCCAATCCATCCAAGGATTCAAGGATCAATTTCTCAAGTTTCTTCTTCTTCTTCTCTAGGTTTTCTTGTGGCCCTGCATAGCTAGTTTCCTTTTAGTTGGTAGAGGAAAATTAAAACCTCAAGGGATCTTCATGCATTGTGAGATTTAGATTTGATTTTATTAGTTTAATCTTAATTAGGTATTGATTATTCATCTAGTCTTCTCTTCTCAATAATTATTCATATAATTGCTAGGAGGGCTACTAGTATATTGTCTATCTTAATCTATTGTTGAATTATGTTTTAAACAAAAATTTTATAGGTTTGAGGATTTTGGATTATAAATCATTAAACCTATGATGAATAATTGACTAAATTAGATATAGCCTATGTGTCTATATTTTTTTAGCTCTATCAGTTTCTCTAGTTCTTCATATGGTTAATAAGTTATGCTCTCCTGATGTGCTAAAGGATTGCTTGTTAATTAGGGTTAATTGAAGCTATTATTATTAATTACTAGATTTAAGGAGGAACATGGTTAGAATCCCAATGATAGATATTTATATTAAGATTAATTATGTTATCAATGATTAATGTGATTCCTTGATGGTGTATATCAACCGAAATCAATGCTTTTATTATTAATTACTCTCTTAATTACTTTCATTCTTGTTTACTTTTTTTTATTTGCAATTATCAATCCGCTATTTTTCAATAACATAAGGTAATTTCAGTCTCTGTGGGATCAACTTTTACTCTCTCGACTACAATTAGTTGAGAGGTAAGGTATCAATTTGGGTGTACCTATGACAATACGCACCAATAACCCCTAATTTCTTTGTCCGCACCCTTTTCAACCATATCTTTAGTTTCTCTTATAGCTCCCAGCTCCCTAAGCCTTCTTAGATATGTTCTTTCAATTTCAAGGTTAATAAGGGATTGATCTAAGCTCCTAGAGCATCTATGCCAATGTAATTGCGGTTACCTAAAAATCAATAGAAAATAAAAATCTTAAATTAAAATAGAAAATTTAATCATTAATATTAATTATAATGGATTATAATCATTGGCAATGTTGCCAAAAACTTGTTTGAGTTAAAATTAAACTACTATGCAAGCACACATATTTAACAATTTAATATAATATTGTAAAAAATAATGAAATATATATTTTACTAAATATCATTAATAAGATGATTTCTAATATAATATGATTTATTATTGAAGTCAAAAAAGTAAATATACACTATTAATATCTTAATAAATATTAAATAAATTTTTAAATTAAAAAATTACAAATATTATATATCAATATTAAATACAAGAAGAAATCAATTAGGATAATAAAGATGGCAATGATACTCCAAATGAAAATAATGATGATAATTAGAATGGTATTATATTTTACATAAAAAAATTATAACAAATTTAACAAATGAATTTTATTTTTTCTATAAGGAATTGTATTTCATTTATTACTAGAGATGTATGACAGAAGACATAAGAGGGGCTTATTAGTTTCTAGAGGTGGCAGTGAAAAAATGGGCTTAATCATATTAGTACATCATCAGCTAATTTTAAATGAATCATTTTGGATTAGTTTATTTATTAAACAAGTTGAAATGTATACACTCAAGCCCAAACCTTGCAGAATGGCAGGCCTAACTAGTCATCCCTCGGACGCTCTAAAAGGTTTCTAATACATGGAAAATCTTACCATTAGCTGAACAATCTTTCTATAATTACAATATCCATTCTTTTCAATAGTTTAAGCTAATAGTATAAGATAAGAGTTCTAGAATTTGGTTCATCTATCCATTAATAATTAAATATATCTAGTTATTTATTTTACTTGTGAAAGTTTGATTCAATATATATAACCATGTATGCATCATTAGTATTTAACAATATGCATTAACATTACATATTTCCTCTAGTTAATCACCATGAGTATTATGCTTGCCATCATTAACCTAGTTCATCATGTCATATAATAAATATGTATTAATACATCTATAATCATATAGTCATGTATCTATCATACCATCTAATCAGTATGCATTAATACAATAGTGTATACATCGTGCTCTCTAATCATCATCACTATCACACTAGAATTATGCATTAACCAAGTACATCACTAATATCATACCTGTTATCATCACCACATCAGTTAACAAATATGTATTAATACACATACCATCAATACAATAGCATAGGCATTATATCACCATCTTTATCTTTTAACAAATATGTATTAATACACAATATATGTCATGCTTGTCGTTATAAGAATGGTGAAAACTAGTATTGTATCACAAATATTACATGTCATTCTTCTTCAATTTGATTTCTATAATTACCATCTAATTAATGAGGTTAATTTAGGGTATAACGCAGTTGAAACTAAGTTAAACTAGCCCGCAGCATGGCCTAGCCATGTCCTGTAACACATCCATGCTATGGGCTACACAAAACTCTCACTCGCATTGAACACGACCATTCTCTAGGTTACCCTGTGCTTTAGGTTTCCAACCAACCTGACTTTCTCTCACAAATCAGGTCATAACTCTCACATTTCAACTTTAATTAAGGTTATTTCAGTATCTATGAATAGGTAAGACAATCATCTACAACTTTTATATTTACCACATTGGCTAATTAGGACTAAACATAGGAGAAAATAGGTCTCAAAAACAACATTGTGACTCTACATGTTAGATTTGACCTTTTTTCATTCACCAGGGCATAACGCTTTCATATTAAATCCTATTGAAGTAATTCTAGAGAGATTAGAAATTTAATAGTAGGGAAACAACTTTTGTGTTAATCATATTTCCAAATTCGACATAATTCCAAATCTCAGAACCATCCATTCAAAGCATCGATTTCAGCCTTTTTAAGCTAAAAATTCAACATAATACATGAATTACATATGCATCCAACTTTTACTCTACATGGCTATTCATATGGTCATTCTAAACAATAACAACCCATATATATATATATATATATATATATATATATACATTTATTGTCACGCCCCTAATTTTACAGCATGTGAAACACATACTTTATGAACATATACTTTCCATAATATGTATAATACACTCTTTTACATATAGGTATTCCTATGTATACACAATATACATACCAAGTCTATAAACATCAAAGTACAGCAGAAGCAGGGATCCTGCTTGTGGCGTTTAGAGCATACTCTAGAGTACAAGTACAATATAATCAAAAATCTACGAGCCTTAAAAACAAAATAGGCTCACCAGAGAATATGTCGGCTAGTTGATCAACTATCTAAAGGAAAAAGACCAAACTCTCTATTCTTATTTGAAAAATTGTAGATATAGTGTAGTGAATTTGACAACTTAGTGAGCAAATAATACCTCCTATGACATCTTAGGTCAGCATATGGATGTATTCATATTTCACAATTTATCACATAAAAAATATAGTTCGGAAGTACATTTATATAGGATCTGCATTTCAAATATTCTTATATCAAAGGATATTCAGATATCCAAAACCATATACTGCATTGTATGATCATTAAACAAATTTTATTATGCATCAAAATATTGCACATGAAAACATTAGGAGGATCCCATATTAGAACCACTATATCAGAGTTCAAGATCTTCTGTACTTTGGTGGTGTAGGATTTGCCTAAACTCAACATCTTAGCTAAGGTTTGCCCTACCACCATTCAAGAGGACACGCAAAGGGACTTTAATATGGGCATTTTCCAAACACACAGCAAGGGAGGGCAAATCACATATCATATAGTTGGCATCTCACTCAGATAGGAGGCATCTCACTCTCCTTCACATATATATCCCGTGTGTTGACCGTCACACGAGGCTAGCACCACCCATACTAATTGAGGTGTCAAGGTGCACCAGGGCTAACATCACCTGTTGTTAGCAAACAATGTTTCCAATAGGATTCCTCCACAAAAAATCATATTTGCACATATGCTATATCAATCAAAATAGAGGTTTTATTATAATATAGAATTTTCAATCTCAATATAATTCCTCTGTTAAAAATTTCTCAATCAGGATAATTATGTTTTTGGAATCTAATTTGGAATAACATCCAAAAACGTATGCTTGAAACATGCTATCCAAATTAGCATCATCAATTTAGGTTAGTCATATAGTATCTATTGGATGTTATTCCAAATTAGATTCCAAAAATTTAACTTTACTTAATTCACTCACCTATTAGGAGACCTACGATGTTTCATGTAAAATCTCAAATGGTGCCATTTATATATTGGCTAGTTAATTACTGATATGAGCAAGTTCAACTAAAGACAAATAATTTCTCCCAACTTTCACCAAAAATTATATAATGATACCTGAAACATAACTTTTAATGCGTAAACACATCATTTAGATTTACTATCAGCTACACTATATTCTAACAAAGATATTTAGGCATCCTAAATAGTTCTCCTGAAACAAAATATTCAATTTTTTACTTGTTGACACACCGAACAACAAAAGAAATATCATTTGTATATTCTTTTTACCATTATACTAGTACAATTCTTTCATATCTTAGTATATCCTTATTGCCTTGAGATTATCCATATTCATAATCTATACCTACTTCTGAAATCTCATTTCTCAACAATTATTCACATGTGAATTTTCAATCTCAACATAATTCACATCCTAGATACTAAACTCAGCTTAGCATGGTATAAACTCTTAACACAAATACCTTGATCGCTTTACATTATTTTTGGACATGGTTCTCAAAATATTCTCCATTACTTTAACCTACTAACCACTTGGACACCATAATAATTAAGTTTCAAAGAAAAGAAATTAACTTTCCTTGAAATGAGGGAAAAGAACCTTACATTTAATGCCAAATATTAATAAGGGAGGATGCAGTAAAACAGACGAAAAACATAATAAAGAACGGTACCAAAATAAAAAGTCAAAAGTTTGGACAAAGCATTGAAAGAAAATTAAAATCGATGGCTATAATTCTTGAAAAAATATAAACATAACTTAGCTGCTATTTCGGAAAAAATCAGTGGCCACAAGTTTTGAATACATGTACCAAAATCTAATTCAAAGCTACTATCATTCGGTGGCAGAATAGCACATGGAAAAGAAGCATTTCTGAGCTTATAAAAGTATGTGAAAAACAAAGAACACGTAATTAACTGGTAGGATGCAATTGGTTGCTTCAAAACATATGTAATTAATCAACTGTAAAATAAATCAGCCCTAATTAAAAATTCTCAAAATAGTTGGTCAACTTAATAATACCGATAGTCGACTGGCAAAAATATTGAGAAAATAAGATAAATCATTTGATTGTCCCTCTTCAACATTTAATTGGTTTGCATTTTCACTCTCTCACTCTTTTTTCAATGACGCCTATCACATACAACTTTTTTTATAAGAATAAAGACATCAATGCTTCATCAAGGACAAGAAGAAAAAGAAAATTTC
The DNA here is from genome assembly GCA_037074535.1 of Gleditsia sinensis. Lineage (NCBI taxonomy): Eukaryota > Viridiplantae > Streptophyta > Magnoliopsida > Fabales > Fabaceae > Gleditsia > Gleditsia sinensis. The sequence continues at coordinate 36,709,919 of CM073465.1, forward strand.
TGGTGATACCTTAATCTTATTCTCTTTATGTGCTTAATATGAGCCACAATCACAACTACTGTACATATACATGCATGCCGTCATTTTTAAAATTTTTACCTTCAATTTAGTTGATATCCACCAATCACTCACATAGCTGTTTTAATTATGTCTGGCCCATTTGCATAGCTATCATAAGTATGCCCTTCTCTGAGTTCTATAAATGCACACATTAGTATCTTTACCTTCATACTCAAAGTTAGGGTGAGTGCAGTTATAGAGGGAACCACATTTTCTTAGTTTCAAAATATTTGTGTCTTTTGTGGTTCTAGTCCTGGAAAAGATAGAGTATGTGAAAGTATCACAAAATCTAGGTATGGTGCTGGCCAGGAGAAAAATTCATTTAGTCTATATTGGAGGTAACCGTGGGTTAATGGGGTGTGTATTTATAGCTACACATATAGGAAGATGTCAAGTTCTAGGTATTATTCCTACAGCTCTAGCTACATCAAACATCATAGGAAAAATAATTGGGGAAGAATTTAGGGTAGCTTCCATGCATGAGCGTATGGCTAGAATGATGAATAATGCTGATGCCTTCATTGTCTTACTAGGGGGTTTTAGTACTTTAGAATAAAATTTTCAAGTAGTCTCCTAGGCACAAATAAATACCATCACAAACTGACAGGTTTGTTAAATATTAACCATTTCTTTGATGGTTTGTTGTCTTTTCTTGATCAAGTTGTGGAACAAAGGTTTATCTCATACTTAGCACAAAGAATTCTCATCTCGGCTTCTAATGCTGAAGAGTTGATTGATGTTTTACAAGCGTTTGTTTATGTACCTAATACAACTATGGCTTAAATAGATTGGAAGACAAACAACCGTAGAAAGCACAAGTTGGACTTGGATCTTCATTTGTAATTGTAGTAGCACATGAAAATTACTGTAATGCTTCTATTTTCTTAGGATCTACTTGAATACTATCCTTATTAACCACATGCCCTAAGAAAGTAACACAAATAAGCTAAAATTCACATTTTGAATGCTTAGCATATAGCTAATGTTCCCTTTGAGTTTGTAAAACTATCTGCAAATATTGCTTATGATCCTTTGAACTTGGAAGATACTAGAATATCATCAATAAATACAATAACAAGTTCATCCAAGAATGGCTTAAGTATTCTATTCATAAAGTTCATAAATGCAGCTAGGGCATTTGTCAAACCAAATGACATCACTAAGAACTCATAGTGCTCATACAGAGTCCTGAAAAGTTATTTTTAGAATATTCTCTTCCCTTATCCATAATTGATGACATCCAGACCTCAAATCAATTTTTGAAAAACATTGACCACACTATAGTTGGTTAAAAAAATCATCTATACAAGATAATATGTATTTATTACTCACTGTCACTTTATTCAATTATTTGTAATATAATCTATGCATAATTGCACTGATCCATCCTTCTTTTTCATAAATAAGACTTGAGCACCTCAAGGAGAAATACTAGGGCATATAAATTCCTTGTCTAATAAGTCTTGCAACTGATTCTTTCACTCCTTGAGTTCAGTTGGTGCCATTCTACATGGAGGTATAGACACCAGTTGGGTTCCCAGAAGTAAATCAATACCGAACTCAATTTCTTGTTTTGGGGGTTAACCATGGCAATTCCTCAGGAAACACATCAGAAAATTTCCTAACCACTAGAATCTGCTATACATTGGTGTACTTCATATCAACATCTTTGACCACTGCTAAATACCCCTGGCATCCTTTTTGTAGTAGCTTATGAGCTGTTAGAGCAGAGATTAAATTACTAGGTACTTCACTACGATCTCTTTGTATCAAGAAGGAAGATTCTCTAGGAATATTAAACTTAGTCACCTTAAGGTGACAGTGTAAAATGACATGGCATGATGATAACCAGTCCATTCCTAGTATCACATCAAAGTCTACCATATCTAGACAACCGAGTACAACAGATATCACATTAAAAAACGATCATATTTGGCAATTGTCTTAATTTTTTCAATTCTCTGGCACGTCTATCCTTTTCACTATCAGGAAAAAATTGACCCATAAATACTTTGTTTAAAATGCCACAATATTTGATTAATCTTATACCAAGAAATTTAGCAAACATCGAATAGAAAGAAAATTGAAACCCTATATAATCACTTAACAGCAACTGAAGTATAAATATGTCTGGCGCATATCCATACTAAAGGTCTAACTAAAGAAACCTTTGCTCCGATAACCACAAGGAAACCTAATGCTCTAATACCAACTTGTCATGCCCCTAATTTTAGAGCACGTGAAACACATACTTTACGAACATATAATTTCCATAACATGTATAATACACTCCTTTACAAATAGGTATTCCCATGTATACACAATATACATACCAAGTCTATAAACATCAAAGTACAACAGAAGTATAGATCTTGCCTGTGGCGTTCAGAGCAAACTCTAGAGTACAAGTACAATATAACCAAAAATCTATGAGCCTTGGAAACAAACCAAAGAATATGTCGCCTAGCTGATCAACTATTAAAAGGGGAAAGACCAAACTCTCTATTTTTCTCTTAAAAAATGTAGATATCATGTAGTGAGTTTGACAACTCAATGAGTAGATAATACCTCATATGAACTCTTAGGTCAGCATATCAATGTACTCATATTTTAAAATTTGTCACATACAAAATATAGTTCAGAAGTATATTTATATATGACCCGCATTTCAAATATTCTCATATCAAAGGATATTCAGATATCCAAAACCATATACTGCACAGAATGATCATTAAACAAATGTTATTATGCATCAAAATATTTTACATGAAAACATTAGGAGGATCCCATATCATAACCACCATATCAAAGTTCAAGCCATTTCGTACTTTGGTGGTATAGGATTTGCCTAAACTCAACATCTCAGCTAAAGTTTTTCCTACCATCATTCAAGAGGACACTTGAAGGGACTCTAATATGGGCATTTTCCAAGCACATAGTAAGAGAGGGAAAATCACATATCATATAGTTGGCATCTTGCCCAGATAGGAGGCTTCCCGCTCTCCTTCATAGATCATATCCCGTGTGTTAGTCGTCACACGAGGCTAGCACCACCCCTGCTAACTGAGGTGTCAAGGTGCACTAAGGCTAACATCACTTGTTGTTAGCAAATAGTGTTTCCAATAGGATTCCTCCATAAAAAATCATATTTTCACATATGCTATATCATTCAAAATAGAGGTTTTAGTATAATACAGAATTTTTAGTCTCAATATAATTCTTCTGTTAGAAATTTCTCGATCATGATAATCACATATACATGCCATTTTCTAAGGCAATCTTATAGTTTTACATATCAATGCCACGTGCACAATATATTTCCTTTATCATATGATGAGAAATACATTAAAAATCACATATTCAATGAGTTCAAAAATCTATTTTCAAAACCATGCTCTTCTTGAACTATATGCCAGATTATTAATAAAGGAGAAATTTGAGTGTTTAATGATTATATTTTATCCCCTAATTTAAAGTAAACTTGTGATTATTCCCATTTTTAATTATGCTTTGCTATGGATACTGCTTTGGTTTGTTTTATGCTTGTAGGTGAGCAAAAGAGGCCAAAAAGCAAGGAAAAACACAAATGAGAGGAGCCATATGGACTTGGAACATACTGAGGAGGAAGCAAGGAGGCAACCCTAAAGAAATTGGCAAATTTTGAGTCTAGCAGCTTGAAGCACGACCAGGCCTTGCTTTGTACAAGAAGTAGAGAATTTCCTAGATTTTCAGCTCAAAGCACAGCCAGCCCGTGTCATGAAGCACGTCCATGCTTCATGTTCATGCACACGTGATTTTTAGGGTTTTAAGAAGCCAAGATGTTATATATACATGGGGAAAGCGCAAGGAGAGACATCCAGACTCATACAGACATCTTAGACTCAGAATTTAGGCTTAAAAAACACTCTTAGATTAGGTTTTTACTAGATTCATTGTTGAATTCATGTTCATGGAGTAGGATTTATAGCAATTGAAGCATTGTATTTCATATTTACATTCTGCAAATGAGGTTTCATCTTTCTACTTTAGTTCTATACTTCTACTTCTACTCCTTCTCTTGAATTGTATTAAAATTGAATGATTTACTTGATGAATATGATTTTGGTTTATGTTTCTATGATGTGTGAGTAGATATTGATCTAGGGTTTTGGTAAACCTACTTATGGTATGATGATATTGCATTGTTGAGTTGAATGTTGGAACCCTAATTGTGATTACTTCTAGATTAATTAGGATTAACTATTATGTGCATGAATGAGAGTTGGTAGAATGCCTGATCACCAATTTATCACGTTTTAGGTATTTAATTGATGAACTGAAAGGTGAAAGTTAATATCGGAACCTAATAGTTAATTAGGGATATCTTAATCACAAAAGTAGTTTAAGGTTCTCTAGGAATGAATCAATTAGTGGGCAAGAGAAAACCAACTAATTGTATTCCATGATTGGCATAGAGCTTAATGGACCTAGGTTAAACTAAGAACCACGAAAGTAGGCAATTGAATTAACCTAGGTACAATTAGTAATGCTTGAAAGAGGTTGCTAGTTAATTAAGGCTAAACCATCCCCAATTACCTAGATAATTGCAATTAAAGGTATATGTTGAATGTTGAATATCATAAGTGTGGTGAACCCTAACCCTTGACTTTTATTAATTGAATTACTTATTTACTTAATTGTCACAAACTCTATATCGCATTACATCGATTTAGATAGCATATTTCACATCATTCTAGTAGTTGATAATTGTTCTCTGTGGGATACGACCCATACTCGCCGGACTCACTACAGTTACGCCGTGCACTTGCAGTTATTTATAAAATAGACACAACAAGTATTTAGTGCCGTTGTCGGAGAACAATCATCAATATTAGATATATTACAAAATAGCTAGACTAGATCACTTTCTTTTAATTTTTTTCTGCATAATTTTATCTTGCTAATTTTTGCCTCTTTTCTTCCTTTATAGGTGTGTTTCTCTTTTATGCGAAGAGAACGTGAGTTCGTCGCTGAATTTGATTCGAAAATTGAATGCACACTATGAAGGAGAAGAAGAAGATAGCAGCAAAAACATTCTACACCTACCATGGCGGAGATAGATAACCATTCTCTTAAGGATTTCATCGCCCTAGATGCTCATGGCCTGAATCCCAATATTGTCAGACCAGTTGTTAAGGCCAACAACTTTGAGTTGAAGCCTTCTCTTTTGCAGATGGTTTAGCAGAATCAATTCGGAGGGTCACCTACTAAAGACCCTAATCTCCACTTATCAGTATTTTTGGAATATTGTGATATTTTAAAGCTGAATGGAGTATCTTATGATGCCATTAGACTGAGATTGTTCCCTTTCTCTCTAAAGGACAAGGCTCGTGCATGGTTGCATTCTCTTCCATCAGGGTCAATAACTACATGGCAGCAACTTTCTCAAGCATTCTTGGCCAAGTACTTCCCACCAAGTAAGACAGACCACCTTAGAAATCATATAACTACTTTTGGACAAAAAGATAGGGAGTCACTATATGAAGCTTGGGAGAGATTTAAAGAGCTCCTCAAAATATACCCACACCATGGGTTAGAGAAGTGACTTACAGTCCGTACGTTCTATAATGGACTAATTTCCAGCACCTGTATGTTTGTGGATGCTGCAGCAGGAGGGCTATTATGAACAAAACAGTTGATGAAGCCTATGAGTTAATTGAAGATATGGCTTAAAATCACTACTCCTGGTCTAGTGAGAGGCAGCAAAAACCATCAGGTATGTATGAAGTAGATGCATTTAATCATCTAACTTCTAAATTTGATGCCTTGTTTCAAAAATTAGATAAGTTAAGCATCAATGCTGTTGGTTTCCCTTCTCCATCTTCGGCATGTGAGATTTGTGGAGGTGTTGGTCATGTGGCCAATGAATGCTAGCTTGGAAACTTTGTACCTCAGGATTGTGAGTAGGTAAGTTTTGTGAATAACCAAAAAAAACTCCCTACAGCAACACCTACAATCCAGGTTGGAAAAATCACCCAAATCTTTCATACAAGCCAAATACAAATCAGCCTCAGAATAATTTTAGGCAACCTCCTGGGTTTTAAAATCGGAGGCCATTCAATCCTCCTCCATAGCCTAAGTCAAATTTAGAGGCTCTAATGGAAAATTTCATCACCACACAGAGTAAGCAGAATGGTGAATTTAGAGCCCATAATCATTCAATGAATGAGGCCATAAAGGACTTAGCCTCTAAAGTTGACTCACTTGCTACACATAATAAAATGCTAGAAACTCAGATAGCATAGCAAGCGAGTTCTTCAAATAGAAAATTGGACAAATTTCCTGGCCAACCTAAGAATCCAAGAGAACATTGCAAGGCTATTACTTTGAGAAGTGGTAAACAATTGGGTGAGTTAGTGGAAAAAGAGGAAGATAAGAAAGAAGAATTGAAAGATGTGCCTGAACAAGCAACTGTAGAAGAAGAGCAAGTTAGTGAAAGGAAAGAAGAAGAGCCTAAATATGTAGCTCCTAAACCATACAAGCCACAAGTTCCTTTCCCCTAGAGACTTGCTAAAGCCAAATTAGAAAAACAGTATGAAAAATTCCTTAATGTGCTAAAAAAGCTGCACATTAATATTCCACTCTTGGAAGCTATCTCTTAGATGCCTTTCTATGGTAATTTTTTGAAGGAAATCCTCTCTAACAAGAGAAAGATTGAGGAGTATGCCAAAGTTGCATTAACTGAAGAGTGTAGTTCATTGATCTAGAATAAATTGCCTCCTAAACTCAAGGACCCTGGAAGGTTCTCTATACCTTGTTCCATTGGAGATGTGCACATTATTAGAGCCTTATGTGACCTTGGAGCAAGTGTCAGTCTTATGCCATTATCAATATGCAAGAAGCTCCTGATGGGAGATTTGAAGCCTACTACTATTTCCCTCTAGTTAGCAGACCGATCCATTACTCATTCAGTAGGTATATTAGAGGATGTTCCTCTAAAGGTAGGTAAATTTTTCATACTTTTTGATTTTGTTGTTTTAGAGATGGAGGAAGATAACCAAATCCCCATTATTCTTGGAAGGCCTTTCCTAGCCACTATAGGTGCAATTATCAATGTAAAAGATGGAAAGCTTTTCTTGAATGTAGGGGATGAAAAGATTGAGTTCAATTTAAATGATGTAATGAAATGCCCATCTTTAGGTGATTCTTGTTGCATGATTGATGTAATTGAGCAGAATATTATTGATAATGCAGTAAGTTTTTGTTCTACTGACACACTTGAGCTTTTCCTTGTGGATAGTTCTATTTCTTGTGTTGAACAGGTAGAAACCAATGCATATACTTATATGCTTGATGGGAGTCCCATGCTCACCTCAAAAGCAAAAGCTGAAAAGCTGGAATTGGATCTCAATCAAAAATCATCAACCATTAAGGAAATTCAGGCACCTAAGGTAGAACTCAAACCACTTCCATCCAATTTAAGGTATGAATTTCTGGACCCTGACTCTTCATATCCAGTAATTGTAAATGCTGATTTGAATGCTGAAGAAACTGGTAAGTTATTGGATGTGCTCAAAAAGTTTAAAAAAGTAATTGGGTATATCATTGATGATATAAAAAGGATTAGTCCATCTGTTTTCATGCATCACATTATACTTGATAATGATCATAAACCTTCTAGGGAGCACCAAAGGAGACTAAATCCAAACATGAAAGAGGTAGTCAGGAAGGAAGTGCTCAAATTGCTTGATGCAGGTATTATCTATCCTATTTCAGATAGTAAGTGGATAAGCCATGTTCATGTAGTTCCTAAGAAGGGAGGTATGCCTATTATTAAGAATGAAAATGATGAATTAATTCATACTAGAGCTGTTACGAGTTGGCATATGTGCATTGATTATAGAAAATTAAATAAGGCCCCAAGTAAGGATCACTTCCCTTTACCCTTTATTGATTAATTGTTGGAAAGGCTGGCTAAACATTCACATTTTTGTTATATGGATGGATATTCAGGATTCTTTCATATCCCTATCCATCTAGACAACCAAGAAAAGACAACGTTCACATATCCCTATGGCACCCTTGATATATAGAAGGATGCCATTCGGATTGTGTAACGCACCAGCCACTTTCCAAAGGTGTATGATGGCTATTTTCTCAAACTTTATTGAAGATATAATGGAAGTATTTATGGATGATTTTTTGTCTATGGTACCTCATTTGATAATTGTCTAAATAATTTGACATAGGTACTTAAAAGATGTGAAGAAGTCAACCTAGTACTAAACTGGGAAAAATGCCATTTATGGTAAGGCAAGGAATAGTACATAGACACTTGGTGTTTGAAAGAGGAATAGAGGTGGACAAAGCTAAAATTGAGGCAATCTAGACAATGCCACCACCATAAAATGTTAAGGAAGTGAGGAGTTTTCTTGGGCATGCAGGCTTCTACAGAAGATCTATCCAAGACTTCTCCAAAATTTCTAAACCCTTAACTAATTTACTTATTAAGGACATTCCATTCTTATTTGATAATGACTGCTTACGTGCTTTTTGCAGGTTAAAGGAGACATTAATACCTACACCAATCATCCAACCTCTTGATTGGAGCCAACCCTTTGAAATCATGTGTGATACAAATGACTATGCCGTGGGAGCCGTACTTAGGCAAAGAAGAGATAAAAAGCCTTATGTTATTTACTATGCCAGCAAGACCTTGGATGAAGCCCAAATCAACTATTCCACCAAAGAAAAGGAGCTCCTGGCAGTAGTGTTTGTAATTGACAAATTCTGCCAATATTTGCTGGATTCCAAAGTAATTGTATTCACGAACCATGCTGCCATCAAATATTTGCTAAGTAAGAAGGATGCCAAGCCAAGATTGATTAGATGGATCCTTTTATTGCAGGAGTTTGATCTTGTGATTCGAAATAAGAAAGGAACAGAGAATGTGATTGCAGACCATCTTTTAAGGCTTAGGCAAGATTTAATGAAAGATGATAAAGATGAGCTGCCTATAGATGATTCTTTTCCTGATGACCAATTCCTTGTAGTCACTAATATTGATGCTCCTTGGTATGCAGATTTTGTAAATTATTTGGCATGCAGGATTTTACCTGAAGGGTTGAACTACCATCAGAGAAAGAATTTTTTCTCTGATATCAAGTCATACTACTGGGATGATCCATGTCTTTACAAATAGTGTGCATATGGCATCTTTCGTAGGAGTATTCCAGAGGAAGAGGTACATAGTATCATATTTCATTGTCATAACTCACCATGTGGAAGCCATACTAGTACGTCAAAAACATCAGCTAAAATTCTTCAAGTTGGTTTCTATTGGCCTTCACTTTTCAAAGATGTGCATACCTTTGTAAAAGCTTGTGATTGGTGTCAAAGAATTGGAAAATTATCAAGGAAGAATGAGATGCCCCTAAATAGTATTTTAGAAGTAGAAATATTTAATGTTTGGGGTATTGACTTTATGAGCCCTTTTTTATCCTCATGTGGGAATAAGTATATCCTAGTAGCTGTGGATTATGTGTCTAAGTGGGTAAAAGCAGTGGCATCTCCCACTAATGATACTAGAGTGGTTGCCAAGCTCTTCAAGAGAGTGATTTTTCTAAGATTTGGAGTACCCCAAACTGTAATAAGTTATGGTGATTTCCACTTCACTGAGCAATAATTTCAAAATCTCTTAAAGAAATATGGAGTCACTCATAAAATGGCTCTAGCTTATCATCCCCAAACAAGTGGACAAGTTAACATATCCAATAGGGAAATCAAGGCAATCTTGGAGAAGGCTGTATCAAAGGCAAGAAAAGATTGGTTTCTCAAACTTGATGATGCACTATGGGCTTACAAAACAGCATATAAAACACCGATAGGCACTACACCCTTTCGGTTAATATACGAAAAACCTTGTCACTTGCCAGTAGAGCTTGAACATAAGGAATATTGGGCAATCAAGACAATTAATTTTGATTTGATAGCTGCTGGAAAAAGGAGATGCCTGCAATTGAATGAGCTAGATGAGCTGAGACTTGATGCTTATGATAGTGCTAGATTGTATAAAGAAAGAACAAAAAGATGGCACGATAAGCACATCTTGAGGCGTCAATTTCAAGTAGGAGATTGCGTCATACTATTTAATTCAAGGTTGAAGCTTTTTCTCAAAAAGCTTCGTTCTCGTTGGTTCGATCCATTCCAAGTGAGTCAAGTTTTCCCATATGGAACAGTGAAAATATGGAGTGAAACCACCGGATCCTTCAAAGTTAATGGATAATGCATCAAGCACTTTGTCATAGGATAATTGGTTGAAAATAGAGCCACCCAAGCTCTCTTAGAGCCCCTATCAATCCAATAAAGTGCAAGGGAGTCAAGCTAATGACTTTAAACAAGCGCTTTGTGGGAGGCAACCCACATTTTTAATTTTTAAATTTCTTTTTGTTTTGTTTTCTTACTTTTAGCTTTAATTTTCATCTTTAATTTTGTTAATTTCTTACGTTAAGAGTTTAATGAGTGTTTTCATCTAATTTTCAGATCCATTCCCATTTTCCCAAGGGTGAATTAAAGGATGAAAATCAAAGGAAATTGAAAAAGGTTAAAAACTGTAGCAATTTTCGAAGAAAAATGGAGTCCAGCAACAAACACAGCTAGCCCGTGTCATCTACCACTCCCATGCTTCAAACATGAGCCAAATTTTGGAAAAATTGGTGTTTCTAGTGCAGAACACGGGCAGGCCGTGTCACAGGACATAGTCGTGCCCCACGTCCAAGTCCAAGGAACCCTTAGCTGTGTTGCTCAACACGGGCCTTTTCCAAGTAATTCCAAAATCTAGCGCCAAGCACGGGCTTGCCGTGTCTCCTGACACGGCCATGCCTCTGGCCCCCATCTAGTACACCCTGCTCATGTTCCTCAACATGGGCCTAATCCAGGAGAGATTGGGCATTCCAGCCGAAGCACGGTCGTGCTTTGGGCCCAGGTAACTATTTTTCCCCTATTTTTCTTATTTTCTTCTCTCGTGTTCCAGTATATCCTTACCGTGCCCTAGCCCGTGCCACACCCAAGTGCATAGTGCTCTTCTCCTCTCCTTTCCTAACTCCATCTCCTTCCTCAATCTTCTCCACACTAGTGCCCTAACCTAATCCCTCTCCCTCTCGGCTTCCCCATAACCAAAAATTTCCCATTCTAGTGCTCCCCTTCTTCTCTACACCCTTACCTGAATCCTTCCTCTGCACCCAAGCCATTCTTCCATGACCTCCCATCCTCTTCTCCCATCTCCAAATTTACCCGTGCCTTAGCAAAACAAAAACCCCCAAAATCAGCCTCCCAAATCCCAGCTTTCCCAAAGCTAGAAACACCTCCCTAGCAGCTCATGGCCAACTCCCTAACCTAGTTCCCTCTCCCTCTCAATTTTTTCCAAATCCCAACCATTCCCGTAGCTTACACTCCCCCTGCACCCAACGTATCCCCTCTGCAAATTCCTTCAACCCATTCCCGTGCTCCTTCCTACCCCTTTTCCATCTTCCTCCCACTCCCTCTCCCAACAACCCGAAGTGTAACGACCGATTTATATATATATATATATATATATATATATATATATATATATAGCATCCGATAACGGATTCTAAGCAACGAACCATACACATTTATATAAGCAGCTAATATTCCATTATCATAATATTCGAACTACATCAGAGATTAATATTTATACACCATTGACAGAGTCACATAACTACATCAACTAAACATTGAACCCTATACCGCACATCTCCCCTGGGTGTAAAGGGTGAAGGAGGTAGTGCTGGCATCGAGATCTGTACAAAGTATCACCATCCACTAGATCTTCCATGACAAGTGCACGGAAGTAGCTAGCGTATTGTTTGAACTTATCTAAACATAACACCAACAATAATGAGAACGAAGGTTCCCAAGAGGTTTAACATTAAAAGCATCATACCGTAAATAAGGAAAACACAGTGTTATGTCCAGCTGTATAAACTACAAAAAATATTTTCTCTTTGTATATGATAAAATAACAAGAATGTATAGCATTCTTTCATATTCAATAGACAGGTTATGTATCAATATCAGGCATGTATAATAACCAGGTTATACTTCAATAATATGCTTGTGTATCTATATTTGCAGTACTTTCATGCAGGGTGACTGATCGTCTGTAGCCACATCACAACACTCAGTGACTATTCGTCTGTAGCCACATCTCAACCATATATATCAACATGATATAACCATGTATACATCAAACAACTCACCTTTATCATCATGCTTGCCATCCACAATCAACTTTGTCTATTCATACAATTAATATGTAACAACTCCTCTATCATCATACATTAATGTACATATCATATTCTTTAATCATCATGACCATCATCACAATAGGATTATGCATTAACCAACCACATCACTAATATAATGCATAACATCATCACCACATCATTTAACAATTATGTATTAATACACTTACCAACAATGTATACCTTATATCATGTAATTCTCATGCATTGATATACTAGCATAGGCTTCACATCAACATGCATTTCATCCATACATTGCACATCTAGCTCGTATGCAATTCACTTACATATATCTCATCAATACATAACAAATTCACTTGCATAGGTCTCATTAATATGTATCTTCACACATACATCTCATCAATATGCAACATGTGATTTAATTTCTCATAATAAAAGGATGGAATTCACACTACAATGCATAATTGAAAAGGTATTTATTTGTATTTTAATTCCCCTTAACATCATCCATTCATTGGAGTTCATTTAGAGCATTCAAAATACAAAACAGAGCAAAAACAGCCTCAAGCACGGCCTGGCCGTGTCAGCAAGCACGACCATGCTTCAAGCTATGCAAACCGTGCTAAAAAATCACAAAACAGCCCGAAGCATGGCCTGGGCATGTCACCAAGCACGGCCGTGCTTCGGGTTTTTCCTGCAGCCCAGATTTTTGTCCAATTAGACCTTCTTTTACTAAAAAGACTATTACTCTCTCAATTTAACTCCGATTAAGGTGATTTAGTTGTCTATAGAAAGTTAAGACAAATATATATAACTTGTATGTTTACTAATATAACAGATTAGAAACATAAATAGGTGAAAACTGTGTCCGAAAACAGTGTTGTGATTCTGTGCGTTAAATCTGACCTTTCTTCACTCATCAGAGGATATCTCTCTCATTTCAAATCCGATCAAGGTGATTCTAGAGGCATTAAAAATCTACGAAAAAGGGCTATAAATAATATGTTAGACATATTTCCAGATTCGACCTAAAACATAACACCCAGAACCAACCATTTAGAGCATCAATTTCCACCATTTTCAAGCCAAAAATTAGCAAACACATGTATGATCTATGCATCCAACTTTCACCTTTGATGGCCAACCATAAATATACATCATGAATCATCAAAAGAGGATATCTGAAACACTTATAGATCATTCAAGATACATTAAATTCCATGGAAATATGAATAATGTTAAACCTACCAAACCAGAGATTCTTTCTCTTCTCAAGCTATCCTTGGATTTCCTCCTCTTGATCACTCTCCTTCTTCATTTCTCTTGGATTTCACCTTGTGCCTTTCTCTCTCCTCTCTCTCTCTCTCTTATTTTTCTTTCTCTCCTTCTCTCGGTCTCTCTCCCTCCTCTCCTTTTTCCTTGGCCGCCCCTTTCTTCCCCTTGATCTTTTTGGCCAACTTCTCCTCCAAGTCACTTTTCCAAGTCAAGTCAACTTCTTCTTCTCCAAGCTACTTGGTCAAGTCAACTTCTTCTCCTCCAAGCCACTCCTCTCTCCTTCTCTCCCTTGGGTTAGTTGAATCATCCTTGAGTCAAGAAAGATAAAATATTTTATTTAGCCTTCCTCAACAAGCCATCATCCTCCTATATCAAGACCTTACTTTATTCAACTATTACACTCTTGCCATCCCATCATAATTGAACTATACCATTAGATACGGCTTTGTTTGGTTGTAGGAAAATTCCATCAAATACTTTAATTCCACTTTATCCTTTTTTCTAAGGTTTCATCGATGTTCCATTTTATTCTCTTCCATTCCCTTCACCATGAGAATTATTTTCCACTTATTAAAATTTGGGATGTTACACGAAGCCCCCCTACACACACACACCCAAAAAATCCTAGCCAACCCGTGCCCACTCTCCCTCACCCAACTCCCTCCCCCAACCCAAATTTTCGTGACCCAGCCTTTACACCATTGTTCCTATGCTCCCTATTCATGCTGCATTGAAGATTGCTGGTTTCTCATTACTGCATCTCCATCGTTCTTCTATCTAGGTAACTCTAAACTCTAAACTTGTGATTTATTATCTAGATTGCAATTCCCTGCTTATTGGAATTGTTGGACTTATTGGATTGGATAATCTACATTAGGTTGGTTGGACTAATTTTGAAAATTTCTACAGACTTTAAATTGCATAATTATTGAATTTTTTGGTTGTTCCTGAATTAGAATTTGCTACTCTTTGCTTCTCTTGCATGTGGCACTGGTCTTTCTAAGCATTTGCTGAAAAATTTGGGATGCATGTGTGCCTAAATTTCTAATTTTTGCATTGCCGGATTTAACAAAATTTTAGTGTTTTACCCTTCCATGGTTTGAATCCTGAACATCTCTGCTTTGCACTAGCAATTGCCAAGTATTCACTGGATAATTGTTTTGGTAAAAAAATTTCTGCTCCTGGTTAATGATGTTTGCTCAACCTATGATTCACTGAATTACCTTGTCACTTTCTGGAAAACAAAGACAGCATTGAGAATATTTGAGTGCAACACTTTTATGAAATAGCATTACTTTATATTGTTTTAATTCTCAACTCCCCAGAGTGCACTAAAAACTACTTTGCATAATCTGCCTGGTTTAGTTTACATTTGATTTAGCTGAAATTGTCACTTACTGGTTATTGTAACTTGATTTTTCTTAGAATTTTCTAGCTGAACCTGCATTGGATATTGGAATAAAACCTCCTGTTAAAAGTTGCACTTCCATTTGCACTAGAGCATTGTTTGGAATTTTTGAATATCTACTAAAATACTGACAGCCTGCACCATCTTGGATTTGAAATTGGACTTGAATTTGTTGAGTTATTATCTGAATTTGGTTTAATTGTCAACAGTTGCTTCTGTTCTTGAACTTGAGATTGCTCTAAATTCTCTACATTAATTTTTGGTCTTGCTTATCCCACCTCCCTTTTTGAGTTATATTTGCATATCTTTATACATGGGTCCCAAACGAGCCAAAACTGGCCAATCCTCCTCCTAATCCCAGCAACCACGTAAAGAACGAATTCAAATACCGTCCCAACTTCCTCACCAAATCAATGAGTATGGTATTGTATTTGTTGATGATAGTCAACGGACACAATACGATACTCTAGTTAAATAAGGAATGCTAAGTACCCAGTACATGGATGAGAAATGTTTGGACCAGTGAGATATTTTAACTGACGTCTGCTACCTAGTTGATCAAATTTGGTAGACTACATTCATTGACCTATGTTACCCGTCCTATGCTAGGACCACCTTAGAGTTTTTTAGTTTAGTTAATGTGGTCCTGTTTCAGGGTCCCAACGTCAACCAGGGCAACATTAAATTTAGATTATTTAATCGTTCTTTTACTTTATCATTGCCTAGATTTAATGCATTATTCAGATTGCCTCCCGGGGGAGATAGATTAGTCCCCTCAAGTTTTCTTGCTCAACATTTTTGGAATTCTATTTCTGTTGGGGGTAAATATGATGCATCGAGTTCAAAAGCCTCTTTTACTTGTAATCCCACTTTTAGATATTTACAGCGCCTGATGGCTTATACCGCTTTTTGGTATAGCTGAAAGTGATGGGGTTGCAAATAAATGAGAGCTTTGTTTTCTTTGGGACATAATACACAGTTATAAGGTGGATACTAGTGCCTTTATGGCCCAACAAATGGCCAGGGTAGGTAATGCCATGAATAGAAAAGTGGTCATTGGGGGACTAGTGACTGCAATAGCTAGAGGGCTAGGATTTTAATCAAATTTCTAGGGTTTGCAACCAATAGTTGACAGCAGTAGGATTGATTTAAAATCCTGTTTGCATATGAAATTAATCGTGAAAAAAAATGCTAACTATTGGTTGCATCTCAGAGGCCATAATATCTTTCGCCTCCCTAACCCCACTAGGACTGCAGTTACTAGTGAGGAGAACTAGATCTACCCTCTATAAGAGGGTAGAGAAGGTGATGATGATTCTGAGGGGGATGACTTCCCCTATGAGCCACTTTTGGCTCTACCACCCCCACCCCCTTCCCATTTTATTGACCGTGCAAGTACATCATATGCTCCCCTAGAGGATCAAGACTCCATCTCTTCAAGGCTCGGCCGAATTGAGGCGGAGCAACTATCGCAGAGAGCTACCCTACATGCCATGCAAGATTTCATCTGAATCATGTAGGGAATGATGAATGGCTGGTACAATTGGCACCTGAGCCAGAATCCTCCACCACCTCCTCCAAACAACCAGTGGGCAAGTAAGTCACTAATCCCTTTGCCTGTTCTTTCTTTATTACTGACATTGGGGACAATGTCAAGTTTAAGCATGGGGGAGTAGACTTTAGCTTTTGATTTTCACTGGCTGAGTATATGGTTTGCATTGGATGAACTTTTGATTTTTGCTGGCTATTTTCACCAGTTGATTTAGTTGTCTTTTGTATGTATATACTGTACATATCACATCTCTCTTGTTTCATTGCATAATCATATAGTTTGCTGTTTTAGAGATAGATTGATGTAATATAGGTTAATTTTAGCTCATGAACATATGATGCAAAATAGGATATGAAATAAGTAGTTTAAATTTTAGTCTCTCTCTTCTAGGATTAAACCTCTAATTTTTTTGAAAAATATCTCTCCTGTTGTGCTATGAATTGTATGCCTATATTGATTTTTAACACTATGAGAGTACAAAGGCTAGGAGAGGTGAAAAATGAGGGAATATAAAACCCAAAGGCTATGAGAGGTAAACTTATGATTATTCCACTGTTTTTGGTTATGCTTTGCTCTGGATACTGTTTTGGTTTATTTTATGCTTATAGGTGAGCAAAAGAGACCTAGAAGCAAGGGAAAACATACATGAAAGGAGCCATATGGACTTGGAACATGCTGAGGAGGAAGCAAGGAGGCACCCCTGAAGAAATTGGCAAATTATGAGCCTGGTAACTTAAAGCATGGCCAGGCTGTTCTCTGTACGAGAAGTGGAGAATTTCCCATATTTCCAGCTCGAACCACAGTCAGCCCATGTCATGAAGCACGACCATGTTTCGTGTCCGTACACACGTGATTTTTAGGGTTTTGAGCAGCCAAGATGTTATATATACATGGGGGAAGCGCAGGGAGAGACATCCAAACTCATACAGACATCTTAGACTTAGAATTTAGACTTAGAAAACACTCTTAGATTAGATTTTTACTAGATTCATTGTTGAATTCATGGAGTAGGATTTATAGCAATTGAAGCATTGTATTTCATATTTACATTCTGCAAATGAGGTTTCATCTTTCTACTTTAGTTCTCTTCTTCTACTTCTACTCCTTCTCTTGAATTGTATTGAACTTGAATGATTTACTTAATGAATATGATTTTGGTTTATGTTTCTATGATGTCTGAGTAGATATTGATCTAGGGTTTTGGTAAACCCACTTATGGTATGATGATACTGCATTGTTGAGTTGAATGTTGGAACCCTAATTGTGATTACTTTTAGATTAATTAGGATTAACTATTATGTGCATGAATGAAAGTTGGTAAAATGCCTGATCACCAATCTATCACGACTTAGGTATTTAATTGATAAACTGAAAGGTGAAAGTTAAAACCAAAACCTAATAGTTAACTAGGGATATCTTAATCATGAAAGTAGCTTCAGGTTCTCTAGGAATGACTTAATTAGTGGTCAAGAGAAAACTGACTAATTGTATTCCATGGTTGGCATAGAACTTAATTGACCTAGGTTGAACTAAGAACTACGAAAGTAGGCAATTGGATTAACCTAGGTACGATTAGTAATGCTTGAAAGAGGTTGTTAGTTAATTAAGGCTAAACCATCCCCAATTACCTAGATAATTTCAATTAGAGGTACATGTTGAATGTTGAATATCATAAGTGTGGTGAACCCTAACCCTAGGCTTTTATTAATTAAATTACTTATTTACTTAATTGTGACAAACTCTATATCACATTACATCGTATAATTCTAGTAGTTGATAATTGTTCTTTATGGGATACGACCCGTACTCGCTGGACTAGCTACAGATACGCCGTGCGGTTGCAGTTATTTATAAAATAGACACAACAATTATAAAAAAATTAGGTAATTTAATCCATTTCAGAGACATATAAAAGTATAAATAACTTATAAACAGAATCAATTATATATTTAAAGTTCAAGAAGAACATAGGGTAAGTCATAAAAAGAATTATCTACTCACAGGGTAAGGACTCTAAGTTGGATAGTCCCAAAATGTACTTTTCCAATTCGAATTTAACCAAATAAACCTAAAAAATGTGTTTGAAAAGTCCAAAAACCTAGGAAATGACTCCGGGAGTTTAGTCAACGCTGGTAAACTAATGGGTACTATTCATGGTCGAAAAAAACTATTCATATCAGGCAAAATCACTATTCATACCGTCTAAAACACTGTTCACACACTGCTCGGGCACTGTTCACATAGGTAAAAATACTTTTCACAATTAATGTTCACCTAAGAACAATTTGTAAAATTAAAGTACCAAATCACGTTGTTTGACCGTTAAATTTATCCCAAAACCAATACTCTATATCCTTAACAAAACCTCTAACTTAAAAGCATGAAAAACCGTAAAAAATTCACCATTTTAGAAACATTACCTATGCATTACTATTTATGATTTTCCAGCAAACTTCTGGCAAAATTGATCGGGGGATTTTGAAGCTGTCGTCGCCACGAGTCCAACAGTACCTCCGGCATCTCAAATGGATGTCTAGATTGAGAGAAATTCTAGAGATAAGGTAAAGGTTAGAGAGAGAAAGAGAAAGAGGAAAAAAAATTATGCCTCCCCTACTATCCGTGTGGTGTGTTTCTTCAGGTTTCCATTCTCCCATTTCCTTTTTTTTACTTATTATTATTTAATAATTAAATATTTAAAATTTATTCTTTGATTATATACATATAAATATTATTTTTCATCTTAAAGCATCCAAAAAATTCTTCAAAAAATATATTCTTGCAAAACTTTTGTTGCACTCTTAAATCATGACTTTTCTTGATAAAAATATTAATAACACAAATCACAAAATAAAATATCTTTATGCATAATAAAAGAAAGAATATTTCTAAAAATAAAATAAAAATTTATTAAAGGCAAATATAATTATTTTAAGGAAAACAAAAATCATTTTAATTAAAAGTATATTTGCTTTCAACAAAACATAATCATTTAAAATAAAAATATATTTGTTTATAGAAAAACATTATTATTTAAAAAATTACGAGATATTACATGTATCATCAAGATTTCAAGCTTCATGATAGATTTAATGTTAAACATACCCACTATCAACCCTTAGCTTTCTTTTCCCTAGTCACTATTGTTTTCTCCTATTCTTTCTCAACAAAATCTGCATGACCTCCCTCAAAACCATCTTTTAGGAGGTTTAGAATGAAGATGAGAGAAGATTTAGGGGCTGATCTATAGAGAAAATCACCTTAGATCTCTTCTCTTAGCCTTTGTCTCTCTTCTTTCTATCTTATCTCTTTCTTCTTTTTTTCTTCCTCTTTGGCCTTTCCTCTTCTTAGCCATGGCTTCTTCTTCTCCTCCTTGTGGGTGTCGACTTTCCTTCCCAAAGTCAAGTAAAACATCAAAATAATCAAGCTTCCTCAAGAATCTTCTCCCTCTTATCCTTTGCCACTCATTTCCCTAACTATTACAAGATTGCTATTTCATTAAGGTGTGACTATCTCCTTGACCAAGGCCATGTTTGACTTGAGTGGTTTACCAAAATAGATTAATCTTTCTTGAGATAAATTCCAAGGGAATTTTGAATCACACTTCCCATTGTTCTTCATTCTACTTCTTATTGCCCAATTCCAGCCCTAAAAGGTGAGAAATTATTATTCTTCCCTATTTCATTCTCTTTCCTTCCCTTCACGATAAAATTATTTTTCTATTTAATAAAAATTGGGGAATGTTACAATTCTCCCCCTTAAAATGAATCTTGTCCCCAAAATTCGGAGCTTATCCGCTCTCAAAGTGTTAAGGATATTGTAACTTTTCCACACTTTCAGTTGCTTTAATGAAATAACTATTGCTGGAAACAAATAGTATATTCGAAGGAAAAATCATTGAAGTACCACGTGCCTTGTATCAAATCGAGAGCTTGTGTTGCTTCTACATCACTTAAAGTAAAAACTCTTCCTTTCACTGGTTGTGCTCATTTAAGCTCTTTCTCGTTCTCCAATGGGCATCGCTGTGCCAAGTGCCCCTTCTGCCCGCAACGGTAGCACGTAGCTTGTTTGGAGAAACAAGGTTTATTGCCATGTGGCCGTTTGTATTTTCCACATTTACCACCTATAGCATACTAAGGAAAAGATCTAGATTCCATTGCTAATGGATTCCTATCTCCCATAACATCCCTTCCTCTGACATTTCTGTCACTAATTGGAATTTACCTCTTTCTCTGCCATAGAGTTTGCCTCTCCCTTTCTTCCTCTACCTTTTTCAAGCTTTTCTCCAATAGTCGACATTTGTTTATTAAGGGGATGAACTCCCAAATTTCCAAGGCAACCATAGCACTTCTGATTTTAGGATTCAGTCTTGCCTTAAATTTTATTGGTTTCCAAGCTTATTTTGGATTATATCTCAAATAGGTTGAAAACTTAGACAATTCTTCAAATTTAAAGATGTACAGATCAATGGTCTTGATGCCCTATTTAAGTTGAATAAACTCAATCTCCTTTTCAGTCCTCACACTATTAAGGAAAAACTTATCCAAAAAAGTGTCTCGAAATACCTACCACATAATTTGTCTACCTTGATGATTTAACAATTCCCTGGCACCTCTCCACTAATATTCAACTTCCTCATTCAGCATGTATACAACGAAAGTAACCTTCTGCTCATCAGGGCAGTTTAAGACTTCAAAAATCTTTTCTAACTTGGTCAACCACCTTTCGGATACTATGGGGTCATATCTAGGTCAAGTCCTCATAAATTTTGCCCAGCCATTTCCATTCCCCGCGTTCCTTTGGTTTCCTCCAACATCATCATCATTGTTATTATTGTTTTGTATATGCTGCAAGATTTAGTTTATGGCAGACATCTGGTCTCGAATAGCTGCAGTCAGTTCATGTACGGTAGCTTCTGCACTACTCGTCAAATTTCTTCTTGGTAGTGCCATCATCTACAGTATCAATTAAAAGAAGTCAATTACTATTGAGGTGATCAGGCTTAATAATGCATTAAATAATTTATAGTAGTCATTACACCACTCAAGTATGTAGATAGGAAATACTATTAATTTCTTTACTTAAATTATATGCTACCTTACACAACATCTCCATATGCCTATTCAAGAAATTCTCATATTAACATAGGCAACCATTCACCCCATGGTTACGTAGGATCAACTTGCTCTAATACCAACTAGTAAGGGCCAATTTTTCTTTTTTTGGTTTCTTAGGATTATTATGGAAACAATTACTGCATAACAAGCATCAAATTATACACATGTATAAAAGCAACATATATTTCAGTACCATCATACCAAAAAGGCTACATCAGTAGTTAATTTTATATAGAAGTAACACTGAGTTATATAGTTACATTATTCTAATGTTAGACCCTATACAATATACCACCATTGGGGTTCAAAGGGTGGAGGTGGTGGTGCTGGCATCAAAAATCTTAATTTGAATATCTAATTGGGATTCTAACCATGTTCCTCTTTAAGTCTAGTAATTGATGACAATCACCCTAATTAACAAGCAATCCTTTAACACATCAGTAAAGTCTAACCTATTATTCGCATGAAGAATTAGAGAAACTAATAGAGCTAAACAAATATAGATACGTCGGTTATATCTAATTTAGTTAATTATTCATCATAAGTTTAATGATTTATAATCCAAATTTTTTAAGCCTATTTGCCTCATGAATTACAATAATGAAAACTTTGTTCAAAACATAATTCAACAATAGATTAAGACAGATAATATACTAGTAGGCCTTCCTAGCAATTATATGAATAATCATTGAAAAGAGAAGAGCAGATGAATAATCAATACTCAATTAAGATCGAACTAATAAAATAAAATCTAATTCTCACAATGCATGAAAATCCCATGAGGTTTCAATCTTCCTCTACCAACTAAAAGTAAATTAATTGCGCAGGGCCATAAGAAAATCTAGAGAAGAATTAAATAAGGTCATTAAGAGCTCGATTAATGATCTAGATACTTGATTTTTCCCCTTTTTTATAGATTGGCTTCTCATTGAAGTATAATTGTTTCTAGGTCAAAATTCAGCCTATCGGGCTTCAAATAGAGCTAAAAAGACTTAAAAATCGTGACTTCAGCATTCTAGTACAGTAGCAAGCGCCGCGGCGCTCCAAATCCTTGATGACATGGCATTGCAACATTTTTTCATGAGCGTTGCAACGCACAAAAACTTCCAAAATTTGCTCAAATGCTAAACAGGAAAGTTGTAACTCTGTGTCTCTTCTTTTCACAGCTTCTGGAATTACCTCAATCAAAGTTCAAATGAGAGAGATATGCCTCAATTAGTGATGAAGGGTTGAAAATCAATATTTTTCCATTTTTTTCTCTATATTTTTCTCTTCTTTTCCTCTTTATTCCTCCTAAAACATAAAATACAAAAAATAATTAATTCCTATTTATTTTCTATTTAAATTAAATAAAAAGTAACTTAAAACATGCAAAATACATGCTTAATTTATAGCATGTCAATATCATTTACTTCTATCTGAACATAATACCAACAACAATGAGAATAGAAGTTCCCAATAGGTTTAACATTAAATACATCATATATTCAGTAAGAAAATCACAGTGTTATGTACAGCTGTATAAAGTACATAAAATGTCAATATTTTTATGATGAAGTCATAATATTTTCAAATGCATGCTTTACATAATATGATCACATGCTCAACAATTACAAATATCATTTATAGAGATTTTATGCATGGTGACTGATCGTCTACAACCATAAGCTCTATATGTATAGTGACTGATCGTCTGCAGGCACAAATTATATATATATATATATATATATATATATATATATATATATATATAGTGACTTATCTTTTGCAGCCATGTGACCGATTGTCTACAACCACAAATTCTATAGATATATAATGAAAAATAGTTTGTAATTTCATCTTTGTTCAGCAACAGGGTAATGTGAGCCCTCCACCTCCTGCTACTCACACACCACTTCTACCTGGTCGAAGTGGCCCTTCTTTCCCTTGGCACACTCAAGGCTAATAGTAAGGGTTATCCTGCTTCTACCGTCTCAAGCTATACAACCTAATCTGGTCACCTTACTATTGTAAGGGTTATCTTGCTTCTTAGTTCATCTTTTATAATATTCAAACACATTCATAACATCATCATCATCAATATTCAACAATATGCATTAACATCATATAACCATGTATGCATCATTAGTATTCAACAATATGCATTAACATTACATATTTACTCAAGTTAATCACTATGAGTATTATGCTTGCACTCATCAACCTAGTTCGTCACATCATATAACAAATATGTATTAATAACTCTATCATCATATAACCATTTATCCATCATACGATCTAATCAGTATGCATTAATACAATAGTGTATACATTATGCTCTCTAATCATCATCACTATCACACTAGGATTATGCACTAACCAAGTATATCACTGATATCATACTTGTTATCATCACCACATCATTTAACAAATATATATTAATACACCTACCATCACGTAACAATGCATACATCATATCATCTAACCATGATACATGGATACAATAGCATAGGCATTACATTATCATCATCATCCTTTAACAAATATGTATTAATACACAATATATTTCATGCTTTTCATTATAAGAATGGTGAAAACTAGTATTGTATCACAAAGATTACATATCATTCTTCTTCAATTTGGTTTCTATAATTATCATTTAGTTAATAAGGTTAATTTAGGGTAGAATACAGTTGAAACTAAGCTACACTAGCCCCCAACAAGGCTTGGCCATGTCCTATAACACGGCCATGCTCTGGGCTGCAAAAAACTCTCACCCGTGCCGAACACAACCTTGCTATGTCTCGGAACACGACCATGCTTTGGGCTACCCCGTGCTTCAGGTTTCCAACCAAGCTGACCTTCTCTCACTAATCACGTTATAACTCCCTTATTTCTACTCTGATTGAGGTGATTTAAGTGTCTATAGAAATTTAAGACAATTATCTACAACTTTTATGTTTATCAATTTGGCTAAGTAGGATTAAAAATAGGTGAAAAGGGTCTCAAAATCATAGTCGTGACTTTACATGTTAGACTTGACCTCTCTTCATTCACTGGGGCATAATTCTTTCTTATTAAATCTAATTGAAGTAATTCCAAATGGATTAGAAAGCTAAGACAAATATCTATAACTTTTATATTAATCATATTTTCAAATTCGACATAAATTCCAAATCTCAGAACCATCCTTTCAAAGCATTGATTTTCACCCTTTTCAAGCCAAAAATTCAACATAATACATATATTATATATGCATCCAACTTTTACTCTTCATGGCTATTCATATGGTCATTCCAAATACATGCATAAGCTACATCAAACAACAACAACCTATATGTATAAATATATATATATACATGTCTCATCAAGATTTCGAGCTACATGGTATAGTTAATGTTAAACTTACCCACTATCAACCTTTAGCTTTCTTTTTTCTTAGTCACTATGGTTTTCTCCTATTCTTCCTTCACAAAACCTACATGACCACCATAAAACCATCTTTTCAGAGGCTTAGAATGAAGGCGAGGGAAGATCTAAGGGTTGATCCATAGAGGAAATCACCTTAGATCTCATCTCTTGGGCTTTCTCTCTCTTCTTTCTTTCTCCTCTCTTTCTTCTTCTTCTTTTCTTCATCTTTTTTTCTTCCTCTTTGACCTTTCCTCTTCTTGGTCGTGGCTTCTTCTTCTCCTCCTTATGGGTGTCAATTTCCCCTCCCAAAGTCAAGTAAAAACATTAAAATAATCAAGCTTCCTCAATAAGCTTCTTCCCTCTTATCCTTTGCCACTCATTTCTCTAACTATTACAAAATTGCCACTACATTAAGGTGTGACTATCTCCTAGACCAAAGGCTATGTTTCGCTTGATTTATTTGCCAAAATGGATTAATATTCTCTTGAGATGAATGCCAAGGGACTTCTGAATCACACTTCCCATAAGTATTCATTTCACTTCTTACTGCCCGATTTCATCCCTAAAAGGTGAGAAATTACCATTTTGCTCTATTTCATTATCTTTCCTTCCCTTCAATATAAAAAATTATTTTTCTACTTAATAAAAATTGGGGGATGTTACACCTTGCTAGTTAAGGTTTCAAGGTACACTAGAGTTAGCTTCTTCCATTGCTAACAGACAATGTTTCCGAAAGAATATTCTCCCAAAAAAAAGTTTAACTATAGCCAATTAAGTGCATTTTTATATCAAATGGGCATGATACATTGGTAATCAAATTTGATGATTAAGCTCCATTCAAACCTCATATTTTATCTTTCGAATTAGTTCAAAACAATTGACAGTAACCACTTTAAAATTAAACATCATTCTAGATACCTTCCATTTCTTAATTACTCATATCAATATATCAATAACAAAAGTTTAGCCATACATATATCAATATAGTATCAATCCAATCTAAAATCTCATATGTTATTTCTAATATCACAATTGGCTAAGATATATTTATAGAATATAATATAGATACTATAAAACATAGAAAACATATTAAGGCTTATATTTTCTACTTAGAAAATAAGGTTTCCAAGGTAGGCAACCCTCAAGCTACTTCTAAGGCCAATTCAATCCAATCAAGCTATAATTTTGTGTTTGGAAGGTTCAATAACCTAGAAAACAATTTTGAAATATCAATTTCTATAGAAAATTTTGAATGAACTATTCATACCAGCTAAAAATACGATTCACACCAACTGAAAAGTTATCAAATGTTCAATAAACTTCTAACCCTAGCAATACAGACAATTCTAAGACTATATATAGTATTATTTTTTCCAAAATAAGGTCTTTAAGCATGCTTATTTGAAACTTACCTTATTTGAGCTACTTCTTCAAATTCTCCTATGACGTTTCAATAAACTTCTAGTGAAATCAATCAGTGCAAAACATTCCTCTCCTTGCCACTAGGCTAAAAGTATATTTGGTTTTGCAATTATAGATCTAGAAATAAAGATATTGTAGGGAGAAAGAGAGCAAGGGTTTTTAGAGAGAGAAAGAATGCCGAGGGAAGTGACGTCTCAGCGAAGAAGAAGTCACGTGAGAAGATTTTTAAGGCCTTAGAGGTATTTTGATATTTTTGTCTGTTGTCATGGTGCTAGACCATTGAGACCGTGGCATTGGAGCTCTTAAGTTTTTTGCAGTTGTAGCTCCAATCCTTCCATTGCAACGCTAGACTTTTTGCACTATGATGATGGCCTTCTAGGTTTGCTATCATCGCAGTGATGAGATTGGGCACCACAGTGGTGGCCTGGATGCAGCTCTTCCACATGCTTTTCGCCTCCAAAACCACTTAAAACTTGTCAAACCTCCAGGATTTACCTTCCATCAACCTAAAACATACTTTATTTCTATATCAATCATCAATTCACTTAGTAAATCAATTAAAAATGTAAACAAAAATCCATTTTAAAGTTAGGGGCATTAAAGTAAAATTTATGAAGCACTAAAGATTCATTCAAAATTAACTAAAGGATGGTGTAAGTGACAACCCATACTACCAGTTTTAGCATTGCCAACCAAGAGGAACTTAATAACTTGGTTATAGAGATTGTTTCGAATATCTATAAATGGAAGCTTTTTTGCTACCCCAAATTATTGCTCTTCATTGTTTCTTGTTCAATAGTAAAAGTTAGTAAGATTGGCAATTTTGGCCTGCCTGCTAGTCCTGTCCTGACTTTTCCTATTTGGGATTAGTAAGCCAATGTTTGACTCGGTAATAGAACGAGGTCTGATAAAACCCAATATATTTTGTTGAGTTCATATATGAGGCAAGCACTACCTAATCTGTACCTGCCCCATTTGCTATATATATTAATAGATATTAAAATTTTATCATAATCTTATAATATATATTTTTAAAAATTAAAATACTTATTGATTTACAATTTTATTAAAGACTAAAGGAATTTATTATACAATAAGAATCATATAAATTTTATTATAATCTTCATTAAACATATTCTTGTAAATAGTTGAAATGTATAGTTATCTTCACTTATATTGAAAAAAGGTGGAAGACTTATATTGATCATCACCTCATTGTGATTTATATAAAATTTATCATTCTATCTGAAACTTAAAATGTAATTTAAACAAAAAAAATTACTTTAATAAGTGTATAATGATCATAATATAACTCAATTACCTTAAGATATAATTAAAAAATTTCTTAGTTAATAAATACCTGAAAGGGACTTATACAATTTTACCTTACTGTATAACTCATTTAACTCAATTAACTTAAAATAATAATACTCTACTCACAAATTTATTAGAATTAATAGAGTAAAAATTCACTCATAATTAACTTGTTTTATTTAAAATGCATAATACATTGAAATTTATAAGACTAAGTAAATGAATATAAGTACATTATAATAAAGATAAATTAACATGAGTAAGAAGCTCTTACTAAAGAAATTGTTGTTAAAATTCTTAGTTTGTATTTCAATATTTTAAGTTGAACTATTTGATAAATATTTTCTTATTTTTGTAGATAACTATGTTTTCATGAATCCTTTTTAGAAGCAGTTGATGATATCTTGATCTATGTATTAATTTTTTAAATAAATCCATAATTTCTTTTATTTATAAATTACCAAATAATTTTTAAAAAATTTTATTGATAAAAAAAAATTTATCATATATATGTGTGTGTGTGTGTGTGTGTCAATAGAAAACACTTGCTTTAAGAAGAAGATAGAACATTTTATCACGTACAAGAGCAAAAGGAGCAAGCTCTCAAATAGATTTCTTCTTGGTAAGAAAATTAGATAGAAAGTTTTGCACAAATTGCAAAGTCATACTTGGAGAGAGTTTGGCTACCCATTATAGAATTTTAATTTTGGACGTACGGATTAAGAGAAGAGTTGAAAGAAAGAGTAAGAAAATAGTTCTGAGAATTAGGTGGTGACTTTTGAAGAATGAAAAACAAAAGAGTTTCCAAAGAAGAGTGGAGGAAGAGGGGCATTGGGAGGCCCAGGAAAATGCTAATGACATGTGGGACGAGATGGCCAAAGGGATCAAGAATATAGCAAAAGAGATACTTGGAGAATCAAGAGGAATTGGACCAAAAGGTAAAGTATCTAGGTGGTGGGATGCAAAGGTGCAAGATAGGATCAAGGTTAAAAGGGAGTGTTATAAAGCATGGCACTTATGTAAAGATAATAAAAATTGAAAAAAATATAAAGTTGTTAAGAAAGATGCTAAGAAGGTTGTGAGTGAAGCGAGATCCAGAGCTTTTGAAGGGCTATATTAATCTTTAGAACTAAGGATGTTGACAGAAAATTTTAAAGGCTTGCAAAAATTAGGGAAAGAAAGACAAGAGACCTAGATTAAGTGAAATGTATTAAAGATGAAGAGGGTAATGTTTTGGTAACACAGCAAGATATCCAAGCACGATTGAGGAGTTACTTTCAAGGGCTTTTTAACGAAGGAAATGATTTGACTTGTGACTCTGACAGACTAAATGTTACAAAGGAGGACTGTAATTATACTTTTTATCGTAGAATTCAGGAGTTTGAAGTAGAGAAGGCTTTAAAGAGAATAGAAAATGGCAAAGTAGTAGGACCCGATAATATACCAATTAAGGTGTGGAAAATTCTAGGAAGGAAAGGCATAAATTGGATCACTAAGTTGTTTAATGTGATAATGAGATCTAAGAAAATGCCTGATGAATGGAGGAGAAGTACTTTAATCCCTATCTAAAAAATATGAGGGATATATAAAATTGTGTCAACTATAGGGGAATTAAGCTCATGAGCCGCACTATGAAGTTATGGGAGAATATCATTGGGCAAAGATTACTACAAGAGACTCAAATAACAGAAAATCAATTTGATTTCATACCAGGAATGTCAATTATAAAAGCAATTTACTTACTGTGGAGATTTATGGAAAGTTATCAAAGAAGGAAAAAAAATTTGCATATGGTTTTTATTGATCTAGAAAAGGCATATGACAGAGTGCTAAGAGAAGTCTTAAGAAAATCTTTAGAGAAGTAAAGAGTACGTATTGTGTATATTTGAGCAATCAAATATATGTATTATAGGATGACGACTTGCGTGAGAACACAAAATGGGAACACAAAAAATTTTTCCACAATTATAGGACTACATCAAATATCATTTCTGAGTCCATATCTTTTTAACTTGATTTTGGACACAATTACCGAACATATACAAGATTTGGGGCCTTGATGTATGATTTTTGCAAATGATATAGTCTTAGTTGGTGAATCGTAATAGAAAATAAATATGAAGTTATTGTCATGGAGACAAGTTTTGGAAACACATAGTTTTCGTATAATTAGAAATAAAACAGAATTTATGGAATTTATTTTTAATAAAATACGAACAAATACGAATTTAAAATTAAAACTTGGAGGCTATATGTTAAAACAAGTTACAAGCTTTAAATATCTTGGGTCCATTATACAAAATGACGGTGAAGTAAAGGAGAACGTAAACCATAGGATTCAAGTGGGATAGATGAAATGGAGGAAGTGTAATATCCCTAATTTCATTTCTTTTATTAATAAAGGTACATAAATATTTAATTATGGGAATAAAATCTATTAAACAATTTTTAGATATCTAAGGAAATATAAGCCTTAGAAATTCTTCACCTTATGTGTATGCAAAGAAAATATTTCTAACATTAAAGGAATAAGTAAAGAGAGAAAACCTAATAGGAAAAATTAGAAATAACATACTAAAGAGAGCCAAAATTTTTGGGTAAGGAAGATAAATTTTTTGGAAGTAAGTAAAGGTCTTAAAATTTCAAGAAAATTGTATTAGGGAAATTTTGTCCTAATTCAAGAGCTAGAGTTACTAAGTTTAAGATCTCCACCCATACATTGGTCTTTTACCTATGGACACTTTATATAGAGTTTTTCCATTTCACATGAGATTTTAGCAAGCCAATTGGATAGTCCAAGCAAGAAATAAAACATAGACTTGGATTAGGATATAGAAGTTGAACTGATAGCCCAAAAATCATGAAAAATGTTACCAAGCCTTCTATGAAAGGTAGAATTTCAGCCAAAGCAAAGAAAATTGGCAATAATGAGCCCAAATCCAAGAGGGAAAAATAAGAACCATGTGAGGAAATAATAGTGTAATAATAATAAAGATTAGGTCACATGGCATTAGGACAAAACATCTACATCCTACATTCATAATTTCAATAAGTAAGTAATAATATATGGCATTAGGACAAAACATCTATATCCTACATTCATAATTTCAACAAGTAGGTAATAATACATGGCATTATGACAAAACATCCTTATCCTACACAAATAATTTCATCCAAGCAAAGAAGATTCAAGGGTTAAAATTTTATCACTTAGAAAGGCAAACCTATCATACTTGAATGAAACAAAAGAAAAAGGAAATGAATCCCTAAATCAAAGGGACCTTGTCCTTTTTCTTAAGAAAATTTTATCAAGATTTTCAAAATACAAATCTCATTTTGTTATGCATATCTTGACTAAGGGAGAGGAAGACAAGAACATGAGTTGTCTTTCTCCAAAAAGCAACCAAGTGCATCCTAATTGTGATAAAGTAGACCCATGATTATGAAATGTGAACCACTTGATAGTTTATTTAAGCAAACCCTACCCTTATAACATTATAATTTTGTCCAAGTGAAGGAAAGGAAAAATAGAAGCAAGGTAGAGTAAAGAAAGGAGAGAAAGAGAGGATAAGAAAAGAAGGAAGAAGAAGGAAAAGTCTATAGGACTACGTTTAGGCGCTGTAAATCAGTCCATTGTAGAATGTATGGACAATCAGCCACTTCTCCAACCCATGGTGTGGCCATATTCTGAGGAGTTCTTTAAATCTCTCCCAAGCCTCATATAATGACTCCCCATCTTTCTGAGCAAAGGTAGTAATCTAATTTCTAAGATGGGCAGTCTTGCTTGGTGGAAAGTATTTGGCCAAGAACGCTTGAGAAAGCTGCTACCATGTAGTGATGGACCCTGATGAAAGGGAATGCAACCATGCACTGTCCTTGTCCCTCAAAGAAAATGGGAACAGTTTCAGTCTAATGGCATCTAATGATACTCCATTCATCTTCAATGTGTCACAGTATTCCAGAAAGACTGATAAATGGAGATTAGGGTCTTCAGTAGGTCACCCTCCAAACTGATTCTGCTGAACCATCTGCAAAAGAGAAGGCTTCAGCTCAAAGTTGTTGGCCTCAACAACAGGTCTTACAATGTTAGAATTCAAGCCATGAGTATATGGGGCGGTGAAATCCCTGAGAAATTGGTTATCTCTTTTCGCCATGATAGGTGCAGAATTTTCTTGCTGCTGTCTTTTTCTTATCCTTCGTAGCATGCGTTCAATTTCCGAATCAAATTCAGTGACGAACTCACGTTCTCTTCGTATAAAAGAGAAACAGACCTATAAAGGAAGAAAATAGGCAAAAATCAGTAAGATAAAATAATGCAGAGAAATTAAAAGAAGGTGATCTAGTCTAGCTATTTCGCAATATATCTAGTATTGACGATTGTTCCCCCGGCAACGGCGCCAAAAACTTGTTGTATTTGTTTTGTAATTAACTGCAAGCGTATGGCGTAGCTGTAGCTAGTCCGGCGAGTACGAGTCGTATCCCACAGAGAACAATGTCAATTACTAGAATGATTCGAAATATGCTATCTAAATCGATGTAATTCAAAAGAGAGTTTGTCACAATTAAACTAACAAGTAATTCAATTAATAAAAGCCCAGGGTTAGGTTTCACCACACTTATAATATTCAACATCCATCTTGTACCTCTAATTGTAATTATCTAGGTTATTAGGGATGGTTTAGCCTTCATTAACTAGCAACCTCTTTCAAGCGTTACTAATAGTACCTAGGTTAATCCAATTGCTTACTTTCGTGGTTCTTAGTTCAACCTAAGTCCATTAAGTTCTATGCCAACCATGGAATACAATTAATCGGTTTTCTCGTGCCCACTAATTGATTCATTCTTAGAGAACCTTAAACTACTTTCATGATTAAGATATCCTAATTAACTATTAGGTTATAATATTAATCTTCACCTTTCAGTTCATCAATTAATATCCTAAGACGTGATAAAACGTTGGCCAGACATTCATCAACTCATATAATCAATGCATAATAGCTAATCCTAATTAACCATGGATAACACAATTAGGATTCCAACAATTCAATTAGCACAATGTATCATCACATCATAAGTGGGTTTACCAAAACCCTAGATTAAATCTACTCAAGCATAATTAAAAGAGAAAACATAATCAAATTCATTAAAGTAATCATCAATGTTCAATACAAACTAAAAGAAAGAGTAGAAGAAGTAGTAGAGATGAATGTAAAGATAGAAAGATAAAACCTGAATTGCTGAATGTAAAGAATAAGAGTTACACACTTGAAACAATCTCCAATTTACTCTAAGAACATAAATTAAACAATTATTCTAGTAAAAAAAACCTACTCTAAGAGTGTTTCTTAAGCCTAAAACAGAGTAAAAGAAGATCTGAATGTGTCTAGATCTCTTTGGTTACATTTCTCCATCAATATATAACACTTTGGATACTCAACCCTAAAAAATACGATGTGTACGGACCCGAAGCACGGCCGTCTTCCAAGTCACGGCCTGGCCGTGCTTCGGGCTGGATTCTGGGGCTTTTCTGCATCTTTTGCCCAAAGCATTGTCTGGCCGTGTTGGGGGCTGCCATGCTCCTTTCTTACCAATTTTTGGTGTGTTGCCTCCTTGCTTCCTCCTTAGCATGTTCCAAATCCATATGGCACTTCTCATGGGTGTTTTCCCTTGCTTCTTAGCCTCTTTTGCTCTCCTATAAACGTAAAACAAACCAAAGCAGTATCCAGAGCAAAGCATAACCAAATGCGGGGAAATAATCACAAGTTTACTACTAATTAGGGGATAAAATATAACCATTAAACACTCAAATTTCCCATTTATCAACTCCCCCATGCTTAAACCTTTGCTTGTCCTCAAGCAAATAACATGTCATATCAGAAGGAAGGGAGATGATGCATAAAAATTTCAAATAATAGATAAATGCAATACAGGAAATTCTTCACTTAAGCAATGTGCACACAATAGATATATGAATAGAAATTTATTAGATAGTCTTTGTTCTTCCCTATTATATATCTACTTCTATTGATACCATTGAATGTATGCATTTAATTGATTTTCAAGCACTCAAGTAGGCCACCTCATCCTTTAGATCTCTTTATGCTGACTTTCCCTTATTTCTATTTTTCTCACTCAATTTCTTTTATTTCTCATCATCATTTTTTTTCTTTTGTCTATTTCATTCATCATTCTTTTTTTTCTTTTATAGAAATATGCCGTGAGGGCATTTTATGCTCCATCTCACTAGGGTAAAGGCAATTAGGTACTCATACAAGGGCCTTTTTGGTGCCTTGAAGGAGTACTTAGAGTTAAAACTTTTTGGGTGTTATATTCCCTCATTTTTCACCTCTCCCAGCCTTCACACTCTCATAGTGTTAAAAAATCAATAAAGGTATACAATTCAAAGCACAATAGGAGAGATATTTTTCAAAAAATTAGAGGTTTCATGCTAGAAGAGAGAGACTAAAATTTAAACTACCTATTTCATATCCTATTGTGCATCACATGTTCATGAGCTAAAATCAACCTATATTACGCCAATTTATCTCTCAAATAGCAAACTATATGATTATATGATGAAACAAGATATATTCAGCTTATAAAACCACAAGCCAAAAGTCTACTCCCCCATGCTTAAACTTGACATTGTCCTCAATGTCAATATCAATGAAAGTACAAGCAAAGGGGGAATTAACTTACTTGCTTACTGGTCTTTTGAAGGAGGTGGAGGTGGGTTCTAACTCAGGTGCCTACTATACCATGCTTGCATCAGCAATAGGTAGGTCAGATTTAAGCAATGTAGCAATTTTGAATTGGAGCTCAAACCACGGTCAATAAGTCCAAAATTAAGGAGCATGAGATTTTCAATTCAATTCAAGGCAAATGGAAAATATAGGGTAAGATGATCTAGGTTAACAATCAAGCCATAAATTGCATCAAGAAAAGTAATCCAGAGGAATAATGCAGTCCAACCATCAGGGAAATTCAATCCAGATAAAAGAAATTAAGCACAAAGAAAAAGTTAAAATTATACCGGGAGGGAAGCTATAATGGTGATGCCAATAGCAGATGGCTCTTTTCCTCTCTTTTTTTACCTGGAGCACGGTCGTGCTTAAGAGCACGGCCTGCCCGTGTTTGGCGTTGAAATTCCAAAATTCCTGGTTTTGGCCCGTGTTAGCCAACACGGGTGAGGGGTGCTTGGTCTGGGCCTGGGGCATGGCCGTGTCTTGTGACACGGCTTGCCTGTGTTTGATGCTGGATCCTCCAATTCTTCAAAAATTGCTACAGTTTTTAAGCCTTTTCAATTTCTCTTGATTTTCATTCTTTATTTCAACTTTGGGCACATAGGAATGGACCTATAAATCATATGGAAACACTCATTAAATTATAACTTAAGAAATCAACTAAAATTAAAGATAAAAACTAAACTAAAAGCTATAAAACAAAATAAAAAGAAACTTTAAAAATTAAAGTGTGGATTGCCTCCCACAAAGCGTTTATTTAAAGTCATTAGCTTGACTCTTTGGCATGCTTTCCACTCAAGGAGGCTTGAAGAGAGTTTGAATAACTCTCTTTGCTATCCATTGTCTCTTAGTTTGTTGCTTAAGGCTTTGCCTAATTGCTTTCAAGGATCCTGTTGGCTCATTCTTTTCCTCCTTAGCTCCATTAAGGTTAAGAGGAGGTGGCTTAGGTTCTACTTTTGGAGCTTGGATTGCCTCCTCAATAGCCTTCTATTCTCCCCCCTGTTTGACATAAATACAAGAACTTTCCACAGAGCATAACTCAAATGGGTTAGTAGGAGGAAAATTTATGGCATTATTATTCATTTTAGGTCCAGGTAAGCCAATCATGCAACAAGATTCAATTAGAGAAGGGGGGTTCATTGTATCATTTAAATTAAATTCAACTTTTTCATCCCTTACATTCAAAGAAAACTTTCCATCTCTCACATTTATATTGGCACCAGCCGTAGCTAGGAAAGGCCTTCCAAGAATGATGGGGATTTTGTCATCTTCCTCCATCTCTAAAATAACAAAATCAATAGGTATGAAAACTTACCCACCTTTAGAGGAACATCGTCTAATATACCTATCGGATGCTTGATGAATCGGTCAACCAAATTAAGAGAAAGAGTGGTAGGCTTCAAGTCACCCATTTGAAGCTTCTTGCAAACTGAAAGAGGCATGAGGCTCACACTTGCTCCAAGGTCACATAGGGCTCAGTCAATCTTCATGTCTCTTATAGAGCAAGGAATTGAGAAGCTTCCGGGATCCTTAAGCTTTTGAGGTAGTTTATTCTAAATTAAAGCACTGGATTCCTCTGTCAGTGCTATAACAACATGCTCTTCAATTTTTCTCTTGTTTGAGAGGATTTCCTTCAAAAACTTCGCATAAGAAGGCATTTGGGAGATGGATTCTAGGAATGGGATATTGATATTCAGCATCTTTAGCACATCCAAAAACCTCCCAAACTGCTTCTCTAACTTAGCCTTAACCAATCTTTGAGGAAAAGGGGTTGGTGGCTTGTAAAGTGCAGGAGCCACATATTTGGGCTCTTCTTCCTTCTTTTCCTCTTCTTCTGGTTCCTCTTCTCTTTTCTTCTCAGATGTAGCTTGAGGTTCATCTTCTTTTATCTCTCCTTTTCTCTTTTAATTAGCCAATTGTTTACCACTTCTCAAGGTAATGGCATTATAGTGCTCTCTAGGATTCTCAGTCTGGCCTAGAAGTCTACCAAAATTCCTGTTAGATAGGCTTGCTTGCTGTGCTATTTGATTTTTTAGCATCTTGCTATGAGTAGTAAGCGAGTCTACCTTGGAGGCTAAATCTTTTATAGCCTCATTCATGGAATAGTTATGGGCTCTAAATTCATCATTCTGCTTACTCTGTGTAGTGATGAAATTTTCCATCAAAGCCTCCAAATTTGACTTAGGCTGAGGTGGAGGATTGAATGGCCTCTGATTTTGGAACCCAAGAGATTGTCAAAAATTATTCTGAAGCTGATTCATATTAGGCTTGTATGAAAGATTTGGTTGGTTCCTCTAACCTGGATTGTAGGTGTTGTTGTAGGGATTGTTTTTCTTATTATAGTTCACAAAGTTCACATGTTCACAATCCTGAGGTGCAAAATTTCCAAGTTAACAATCACTGGTCACATGGCCAACACACCTACAGATCTCACGTGTAGAAAATGAAGAAGAACCAACAACATTGATGCTCAATTTATCCAACTTTTGAAATAATGCATCAACTTTAGAAGTGAAATGATTAAAAGCATATACTTCATACATACCTAATGGTTTTCTTGGCTGCCTCTCACTAGACCAAGAGTAGTGGTTTTGAGCCATATCATCAATTAACTCATATGCCTCATCAACTATTTTGTTCATAATGGCTCCTTTAGCTGCAGCATCCACAGACATTCAGGTGCTGTAAATCAGTCCATTGTAGAATGTATGGACTATCAGCCACTTCTCCAACCCATGGTGTGGGCATATTCTAAGGAGTTCTTTAAATCTCTCCCAAGCCTCGTATATTGACTCCCCATCTTTCTGAGCAAAGGTAGTAATCTGATTTCTAAGATGGGCAGTCTTGCTTAGTGGGGGGAAGTATTTGGCCAAGAACGCTTAAGAAAGCTGCTGCCATGTAGTGATGGACCCTGATGGAAGGGAATGCAACCATGCACGTTCCTTGTCCCTCAAAGAAAATGGGAATAGTCTCAGTCTAATGGCATCTGATGATACTCCATTAATCTTCAATATGTCACAGTATTTCTGAAAGACTAATAAATGGAGATTAGGGTCATCAGTAGGTGACCCTCCAAATTGATTCTGCTGAACCATCTACAAAAGAGAAGGCTTCAGCTCAAATTTGTTAGCCTCAACAACAGGTCTTACAATGCTTGGATTCAGGCCATGAGTATCCGGGGAGGTGAAATCCTTGAGAGATGATCGGTTATCTCTTTTCGCCATGATAGGTGTAGAATTTTCTTGCTGTTGTCTTTTTCTTATCTTTCGTAGGGTGCATTCAATTTCTGAATCAAATTCAGTGACGAACTCATGTTCTCTTCGCATAAAAGAGAAACACACCTATAAAAGAAGAAAATAGGCAAAAATCAGCAAGATAAAATAATGTAGAGAAATTAAAAGAAGGTTATCTAGTCTTGCTATTTCACAATATATCTAATATTGACGATTGTTACTCGGCAACGGCGCACGGCGTAGCTATAGCTAGTCCGGCGAGTACGGGTCGTATCCCACAGAGAACAATGTCAATTACTAGAATGATGCGAAATATGCTATCTAAATCGATGTAATTCAAAATAGAGTTTGTCACAATTAAACTTACAAGTAATTCAATTAATAAAAGCCTAGGGTTAGGTTTCACGACACTTATGATATTCAACATCCATCTTGTACCTCTAATAGCAATTATCTAGGTTATTAGGGATGGTTTAGCCTTCATTAACTAGCAACCTCTTTCAAGCATTACTAATCGTACCTAGGTTAATCCAATTGGCTACTTTTGTAGTTCTTAGTTCAACCTAAGTCCATTAAGTTCTATGCCAACCATGGAATACAATTAATCAGTTTTCTCGTGCCCACTAATTGATTCATTCCTGGAGAACCTTAAATTACTTTTGTGATTAAGATATCCCTAATTAACTATTAGGTTCCAGTATTAATCTTCACCTTTCAGTTCATCAATTAATATCCTAAGACGTGATAAAACGTTTTCCAGACATTCATCAACTCATATAATCAATGCATAATAGCTAATCCTAATTAACCATGGATAACACAATTAGGGTTCCAACAATTCAATTAGCACAATGTATCATCACATCATAAGTGGGTTTACCAAAACCCTAGATCAAATCTACTCAAGCATAATTAAAAGAGAAAACATAATCAAATTCATTAAAGTAATCATCAATGTTCAATACAAACTAAAAGAAAGAGTATAAGAAGTAGGAGATAATGTAAAGATAGAAAGATAAAACCTGAATTGCTGAATGTAAAGAATAAGAGTTACACACTTGAAACAATCTCTAATATACTCTAAGAACATAAATTAAACAATGATTCTAGTAAAAAAAACCTAATGTAAGAGTGTTTCCTAAGCCTAAAACTGAGTAAAAGAAGGTCTGAATGTGTCTAGATCACTTTGGTTGCGTTTCCCCATCAATATATAACACTTTGGCTGCTCAAAACCTTAAAAAATATGGTGTGTACGGACCCGAAGCACATCCGTGTTCCAGGACACAGCCTAGCTGTGCTTCGGGCTGGATTCTGGGGCTCTTCTGCATCTTTTACCCAGAGCACGGCCTGGCCATGCTTCAAGCACACCAAGCACGGCCTGGCCGTGTTGGGGGCTGTCATGCTCCTTTCTTGCCAAATTTTTGTGTGTTGCCTCCTTACTTCCTCCTTAGCATGTTCCAAATCCATATGGCACTTCTCATGGGTGTTTTCCCTTGCTTCTTGGCCTCTTTTGCTCTCCTACAAACATAAAACAAACCAACGCAGTATCCAGAGAAAAACATAACCAAATGCGAGGAAATAATCACAAGTTTACTACTAATTAGGGGATAAAATATAACCATTAAACACTCATATTTCCCCTTTATCACTGCTCCATGAAAACTAGGTAATGGTGTTTCAAGTTTAATTTGTTGTTGATAAGTCTAAGGTAGCAAAATTGCTAAAGGATAGATTAATTGTGATACTCTGTTTTGAGTTTATTTTCTCTGAAATTTAATTTGAAATTTCCTTTGGAAATTTTTCTCTGATTGAAAATTTTGTGGTAGCAATCCCTCACGACTCCCATGTAGCAATAAAAGTGCTATTATTTCCAACATTTCATTCTCAATGCTAGAAAGGATATATGCCTTAATAAGATAAAACATTCAGAGCTTTCCAATTTTTGATGGATTAGCTCCATTAGAAAAGGCATGTAGGCTCCAACTATTCATGGATAGTCTTCATTATTTTCTAAATTCTACTTGCGGCAAACTCCATTAGATTGAAGGAATCTTGTATGTTCTTTGTTGCTATGCCTTTTACTTCTTAACCATGCATATTTTCATCAGGAATAGTTTTTCATATAAAATAAAAAAAATCCCAAAGGTTACTGAATCTTGACTGATAATTGCTAGGCCTTCAGAGGAATATGTTCCATTGATTACATATATCCTTTTTAAACAATATGAATATTGATGTAATGGTAATGATCTAAAATTCTTGTTATCTAAGTGTTTTTCAATGACCAATTCTTGAACTAGAACCCTAAGAACATAATCAAAGTCCATATAATCTCTATTAGAGATATTGCATGTGAATCACTTCAACATCTTTGGTTAGGAACCTCTGACCAAGATGTATATATTGTTAGGACTTATTCTCAAGCAAGTTTAATGATGGATGTTAAGATCTTTTCAAAAGTAGACATGGCTAAACTTGAAATGTTTTCGAATAAAATATTGCAATGAATTGCATGTCAGATTCACTAGTTAATTTGTTGTTTTCCAAATCCAACCAGATTGAGCTAGTCAAATTCCCTAATTCCTTTAGTATATAACCAATGATGCCATTCTATTGCAATGAAAAAAGAATTATTTCCTAATTCCCTATTCTCTTGATCATCAAAGAAGAGAATTTTTAAAACAGTCCCAAGACCATGAACCAAAAGCTTTCCCTATAACTGACACTTCTCACATCCCACACAATCCATCAATGCACTGCATACCACAAATAATAATGCCATT
Organism: Gleditsia sinensis; assembly: GCA_037074535.1. Classification (NCBI taxonomy): domain Eukaryota; kingdom Viridiplantae; phylum Streptophyta; class Magnoliopsida; order Fabales; family Fabaceae; genus Gleditsia; species Gleditsia sinensis. The sequence continues at coordinate 36,750,479 of CM073465.1, forward strand.
GCTAATGAGATATATCAAATGAAGTAGTGTGTGAACTGGATCATCAGTCAAATAATAGTAGGGAAAAGGACAGAGAAGTTTTTTATTAGGTGTTATACTACATGAGTGTCCCATCCACATCTGAGATCACTATACGAGTGTTCCATTTCCACAAATATATTTAGGCATCAACCTATTAGTTAAGCATACAAAATCAAGTATAAAAGATATACTAGTAAATGAGAGATTTCAATTAAAGAAAGAAAACTAAAAGGAAAGGAAAGGTAAACTTCATGTACTTTAGTGAAATTAATGGAGAAATCACAACTACTGACCTACTGCTTCCCCAGCATAGCAGTAGAGAAAGTGAAGGTTACTGTGTTCCTCCCTTCTTTAAGATTCACGGATGCCAATTGTTCAGACGTTGGAGTCTTTGCCCTGACCTTCTTTTTCTTTAGATTCAAGGATGACAAAGTCTCCAGCTTCCACCAAAAAAAGGGTTGAGTCTTGAAGGGTTTCCTGTATGATTTTTATCAATTTGGTCAACAGGAAACATGCCTTTTATTTCAAATATTTGCTGACGTTCAAAAGATACCATGTCTAAAACCATAGTATCATCTACATCCCATGGAATATAATGATGACTCATCTAAACAATAAGCCTAGTATCCCTCACAATTTCACAAGCTAAAGAATATTATAATTCAATCTTTCAGTATCAAATGTATTAAAAGTAGCATTAGCTCCCACCCTTTCATACAATAGGTTTTTGCAAAGAGATTTCTTTGTATAAGGCATAGTATAGTGACTACCTACAAATATTTGCTTAAGAAGCATTTACAAAAACAAAACAACGACAAAACTCTTCCATTTTGCTTTGTCAAAATACAGCAATAAGTCTACTCATTTACTAGTATTCATAAAGCCTAAAGTGCAGATAGTATAAACAATATTATTAACTAGTATTCATAAAGCAACAAGCCAATATCAAGATGACGATCATATGTAAATGTTGTGCTTATGATTTTAAATCAAGGAAATTTATACTCACTTTGGTTATTACTTACAGGACAAAAAGGAAAGTGAAGTACATACTTTTGACACGATCTAGATATTTTTTAACATAATCATACATCAAAGTAAGATTCTAACCCCACTAGTGAGACCAAAGAGAAAAGGGAGTAAGTTAGGTATTTAAATAGATTTTCTATAGTTGTAACTTATTTAATGAGAATTATATAAATCTACCTGTGCTTCACAATTTGTTTACTGTAACTAACTTCTAAGTCAATGATTTTTGTGCACTTAAATTACCACTTAGCAGTCTATCTAGATGCTAAATATGAACCGTACCTATCCACAATAGCAATTCAAATGTTTCTTTCAAATAGAAAAGCAGCTACCACTAAACAAATTTGGGCACTTTTGCTAGTTGAATATACTCTGACCAAACTTGTAATATATTTTACAAGATTAAGCTGATGAATTATGTCATAAAATTCAAGCTGTAACATCCTGTAAGAAAATAAAATTTATTAGACAATTTTTAGATATCTAAGGAAATATAATCCTTATAAATTCATTACCTTACATATATGCATAGAAATATTCTAACATTAATGGAATAGGTAAAGAGAGAACACGTAAGAGGAAATATTAAAAATAAATATACTAAAGAAAGGTGAAATTCTTGGGTAAGAAAGATAAATTTTTGTGAAGTCAATAAAGGTATTAAAATTTCAAGAAGATTGGATTAGGGTAATTTTTCCTAATTTAAGAGTTAAAGTTACTAAGTTTAGTATCTCCACCCATAAATTGGGCTTTTACCTATGGACACTTCATATAGAGTTTTTCTACATCACATGAATTTTTAGCAAGCCAATAGGATAGCCCAAGGAAGAAATAAATCATAGACTTGGACTAAGATATAGAAATTGGACCGGTAGCCCAAAAATCATGAAAATATGACAAGCCCATTATGAAAGGTAGAATTTTAACCAAAGTAAATAAAATGGGCAAGAATGAGGCCAAACCCAAGAGGAAAAATAAAAATAAAGTGATGGAATAATGGTGTAATCAAGATTAGGTGACATGGCATTAAGACAAAAATTTAGCAAGTGGTGTGATATCCTACATTCATAATTTTAGCAAGTGGTATGATAATACATGGCATTAGGACAAAACATCTATATTCTACACTCATAATTTTAGCAAGTGGGTAATAATACATAGCATTATGACAAAACATCTTTATCCTACACAAATAATTTTAGCTAAGCAAGGACGATTCAAGGGTTGGAAATTTGCCAGCTAAAAAGGCAAACCAATCATACTTGATTAAGACAAAAGAAAAAGGAAATGTATCCCTAAATCAAAGGGACCTTGTCCCTTATCTTAAGAACATATCATCATAATTTTCAAAATACAAATCTCCTTTTTCTATGCATATCTTGACTAAGGAAGAGGAAAACAAGAACATAAGTTGTTTGTTTTCCAAAAATTCAACCAAGTGCATCCTAATTGTGATAAGGTAGACCCATGATTATGAAAGGTAAATTATTTGATAGTCTATATAAGCAAAACCCACCCTTATAACATTTGAATTTTGTCCAAGTGAGGGAGAGGAAAAATAGAAGCAAGGTAGAGTGAGGAAAGGAGAGGAAGAAAGGAAGAAAGAGGAAGGAGAAATCTAAAGGACTAAGTGCTCAAGGTAAGTTTAACAATATTTCTTTTTGAAGAAAACTTTTGAAACTTATAATATTTATATGAGATTTTGATCTTAGAACTTTGATGATTGGTCATGGATGTTGCTATATCATGTTACATATTATGTATGTTTGAATACTTAGGCTGGTGTAGATAGTTCTGCATAGGTATGGCTATGGGTGGAAAAATTTTAATCTTTTATTTTTAACATTTTGGGAAGAATCAGTAAGGAATTAAAACAAATAGATAACATGAAAAATGTGAATCTATGTCTCACGGAAGTTTAGCCACTGAAGCATGCAATTTGGAGTCTGTATGAGGTAGATATGGTCCGATTAGTAAGCAGTGGTCAAAAAATGGTTAATCAGGGAAGAATATGTTAGAATAGCTTCGCTGTTTTAATTTCTAGAAAATTTCTCTAGGAAAATAAAATAAATGGTTAACATAAGAATTATAGATATATGTGTCACAGAAGTTTAGCCACTGGAATCACGGAATTTGGAGTTCGTATGAGGTAGATATGGTCTGATTAGTATGCAGTGGTCAGAAAATAGTTAATCAGGGAAGAATATGTTAGAATAGCTTCTGTGTTTTAATTTTTGGGAACTTTCTGTAGACAATTAAAATAAATGGTTAACATAAGAATTATAGATATATGTGTCTCGGATTTTTAGCCACTAGAATCACGCAATTTGGACTTCGTATGACGTAGATATGGTCCGATTAGTATGCAGTGATCAGAAATTTGTTAATCAGGGAAGAATATTTTAGGATAGCTTCTGTGTTTTAATTTCTGGGAACATTCTGTAGGGAATTAAAATAAATGACTAGCATAAAAATTATTTCTATATGTGTCATGGATTTTTAGCTACTGGAATAACTTAATTTGGAATTCGTATGAGGGAGATATGGACAGATTAGTAGGTAGAGGTTAGAACCTATCCGAGAAGAAATAACTTGTACTTTGAAGACTTAATATCACATTTATTTCTTAATATTTCACTAAACTATTCAACATAATAGTTTTAGATAATTGTTTTATCTTGAAATTTACCCCAAGATCACCTACATTGGAGTTAAATTGAGGGAGTTATGCTCTTATTAGTAAGAGAAGTTTAGATAGGATGAACACTTGTATGAAGAAAATAAAGAAATAAAATTAATATTTAAAAAAGAAAAAGAATCTTATAAATGAAAATAATAAATGACTAGTATATGTGTAACATCCCTAATTTCGTTTCTTTTATTGATAAAAGTACATAAATATTTAATTAAGAAAATAAAATTTATTAGACAATATTTTAGATATCTAAGGAAATATAATCCTTAGAAATTCTTCACCTTATGTATATGCATAGAAAATGTTTCTAACATTAAGAGAACAAATAAAGAGGGAAAACCTAATAGGAAAAACAATTAGAAATAACATACTAAAGAGATGCAAAATTCTTGGATAAGGAAGATAAATTTTTAGAAACAAGTAAAGGTCATAAAATTTCAAGAACATTAGATTAGGGTAATTTTTCCTAATTCAAGAACTAGAGTTACTAAGTTTAAAATCTTTACCCATACATTGGGCTTTTACCTATGGACACTTCATATAGAGTTTTTCCACTTCACAAAAGTTTCTAGTAAGCCCATTGGATAATCTAAGCAAGAAATAAAACATAGACTTGGACTAAGATATAGTAATTGGACCAATAGCCCAAAAATTATGAAAATGTGACCAAGCCCTTCAAGAAAGGTAGAATTTTATCCAAAGCAAAGAAAATGGGTAGGAATAAGCCCAAATCCAAGAGAAAAAATAAAATAAATTAGGTGATGATATAATAATGTAATAATAATAAAGATTAGGTTACATGGCATTAAGACAAAAATTTAGCAAGTGGTGTGATTCTATATTCATAATTTTGGCAAGTGGCATGATAATACAAGGCTTTAGGACAAAAACATCTATATCCTACACTCATAATTTTAGCAAGTGGTATGATAATACATGGAATTAGGACAAAACATTCCTATCCCACATAAATAATATCAACCAAATAATGGAGATTCAAGGGCTAGAAATTTGCCACCTAAAAAGGCAAACCTATCATACTTGTTTAAGACAAAAGAAAATGGAAATGAATCCCTAAATCAAAGGGACCTTGTCTCATATCTTAAGAACATATTATCATAATTTTTAAAATACAAATCTTCTTTTCCTATGCATATCTTGACTAAGGAAGAGGAAGACAAGAACATAAGTTGTTTCCTTTCCAAAAATTCAACCAAGTGTAATCTAATTGTGATAAGGTAGACCCATGATCAAGAAAGGTGAATTATTTAGTAGTCTATATAAGAAAACCCACCCTTACAACATTATAATTTCATCCAAGTGAGGGAGAGGAAGAAAGAAAGAAAGAGGAAGGAGAAGTCTAGGGGACTAAGTGCTCCAGGTAATTTAACAATATTTTTTTTTGAAGAAAACTTTTGAAACTTATAATATTTATATGAGATTTTGATCTTAGAACTTTTATGATTGGTCATGGATGTTGCTATATCATTTTACATATTGATCTTACATGTGATGTATGTTTGAATACTTAGACTGGTATAGAAAGTTTTACATAGGTATGGCTATGGGTGGCAAAATTTTTAGTTTCTGTGTTTCAATTTCTAGGAATTATCTATAAGACATTAAACTAAATGGTTAACATAAGAATTAAAGATATATTACGGATTTTCAGCCACTGGAATCATTCAATTTGGAGTCCATATGAGGTAGATATGGTCCGATTAGTAAGCAAAGGTCAGAAAATGGTTCATTAGGGAAGAATATGTTAGGATAGCTTCTGTGTTTTAATTTCTGGGAATTATCTGTAAGGAATTAAAATAAATAGTTAACATACGAATTAAAGATATATGTGTCACGGATTTTTAGCCACTGGAATCATTCAATTTGGAGTCAATATGAGGAAGATATGAACTGATTAGTAGTCAAAGGTCAGAAAATGGTTCATAAAGGAATAATATGTTAGGATAGCTTCTGTATTTTAATTTCTGAGAATTATTTGTATAGAATTAAAATAAATGGTTAACATAAGCATTAAATATATATGTGTCACGGATTTTTTCCCACTGGAATCAATCAATTTAGAGTCCATATGAGGTAGATATGGTCCGATTAGTAGTCAAAGGTCAGAAAATGATTCATTAGCGAAGAATATGTTAGCATAGCTTATGTATTTTAATTTTCTGGGAATTATATGTATGGAATTAAAATAAATGGTTAGCATAAGAATTATAACTATGTGTGTCACGGATTTTTAGCCACCGGAATCATTCCATTTGGAGTCCATATGAGCAAGATACGAGTTGATTAGTAGTCAAAGGTCAGAAAATGATTCATTAGGGAAGAATATGTTAGGATAGCTTCTGTATTTTAATTTCTGGGAATTATCTGTATGGAATTAAAATAAATGGTTAACATAAGAATTATAGATATGTGTGTCACAGATTTTTAGCCACTGTAAGCACTCAAGTTGGAGTCCATATGAGGTATATATGGTCCGATTAGTAGGTAGATGTCAGAACCTATCCGAGAAGAAATAACATGTACATTGAGGGAGTAATATCACCTTGATATCTTAATATTTCACTACAATGTTCAACATAATAGTTTTAGATAATTGTTTTATCTTGAAATTGACACCAAGATCACCTACATCGGAATTCAATTGAGGGAGTTATGCTCTGATTAGTAAGAGAAGGTTACATATGATGAAAACCTGCATCAAGAAAATAAAGAAATAAAATTAATATTTAAAAAAAGAAGACGAATCTTATAAATGACTAGTATATGCCATAGCCATTGCCATTGTATGAACTTCTTACCATCTTAAGTGTAAAATTCTGACATGGAAATATTTTATAAAGTGATATTTGAAATGTTTATGTTCATGGCATGATTACCAATGATTTATGGTAATAGTTATATTTTGATGAACATACTTGTTATTGAAAGCATATTTTTGGCTATCATTGTGAAAAGAAAAGAAATGAGCACGGTCACATGGCAATCCGTGTGGTGCACCAGTAGGAGACGTCCTACCAACGGTTATGATTATGATTATGAAAAAAGAAAGAGAAAGTGTACCATGTCGGACGGAGCGAGAAAAGCCCGTACCGGAGAGTAGAGGAAACTCACCCTGACCGGGGTAGCTTGAAATGAGAACAAGTTGATGGCCATCATATGATATTCTGAAAATAGTTAACCCTGTCATACATGTTATTATTGCATGATTCTCATGTGCATAGATATAGTGCATTCATGTGACCAAAGTTATTTTATGTAGTTTATACAGCTGAACATGACGTGATGAGCTACATTGATGATGATTTATTGTTGAACTTATTGGGATTTAATTCTCACTATATTTCCATATCATGTTCAGAAAATTAGTTATGCAGATTTTTCTATAGCTCTGGCTTTTAGTGCACGTTGGATCGAGTACTTTATGTTGGACAGATCCCAGAAGCAAATAAAATGTTTGTGGTCAAGTTGGCTTAGATCCCGGTGAAGGTGCAACCACCCGCACCTGTATCTCCGGAATTGGTCAACCAAAATAAATAAGATGTAGATTTTTATGTGTTTGATATGTTTTACATATGTTTTGATTAATGACATGTACATGAACTCTGTATTGTATAAATTAAATAAATGTTATATTGAGTTAAGTTGTAACAAGGTAATAACTTCATGGTATTTTAAAAAAAAATTTGATACTTAAATAGAGTTGTTACAATATGCCATAGCCATTACCATTGTATGCACTTCTTACCATCTTAAGTGTAAAATTTTGATATGGAAATATTTTATAAAGTGATATTTGAAATGGTTATGTTCATGGCATGATTACCAATTATTTTTTGTAATAGTTATGTTTTGATGAACATACTTGTTATTGAAAGCATATTTTTGGCTATCATTTTAAAAAGAAAAGAAATGAGCATGGTCACATGGAAATTCGTGTGGTGCACCAGTAGGGGACGCCCTACCAACGGTTATGAATATGTTAATAAGAAAAGAAAGAGAAAGTGTGTCATGTCGAACAGAGCGAGAAAAACCCGTACCGGAGAGTAGAAAATACTCACCCTGACCGGGGTAGCTTGATATGAGAATAAATTGATAGTCATCATGTAATATTCTAAAAATAATTAATCATGTCATACATGTCATTAATGTACGATTCTCATGTGCATAGATATAATGCATTCATGTGACCAAAGATATTTACTGTAGTTTATACAGCTGAACATGACGTGATGAACTATATTGATGATGATTTATTGTTGAATTTACTGGGATTTAATTCTCACTATATTTCCATGTCATGTTCAAAAAATTAGTTATGCATATTTTTCTATGGCTCTGGCTTTTAATGTAAGTTGGATCGAGTTACTTTTTGTTGGGCAGATCCCATAATCAAATAATATCTTTGTGGTCGAGTTGGTTCAGATCCCGGTGAAGGTGCAACCACCTGCACCTATATCTTTGGAATTGGTCCACCAGAATAAATAAGATGTAGTTATTTATGTGTTTGATTCTGGTTATACGTACATTTTGATTAATGACGTGTATGTGAACTTTATATTGTATAATAAAAAAAAGAGGTTGTTACATAATTGGTATCAGAGCAGGTCGATCCCAGATGGCCAGTGGGTGGTTGGTTATCTGAATCGATCTTATAGTATCTTGAGTATGTTGTGGTAGTGCTTTGTAGGGGATCAGTGATTTCATATAGGTAAGAAATTGCTAGTGTTTCCTATCTATATGCCGAGGTGATGTTATGACTGCTGTTAAATATTTTTTTTGAAACTAACTATTGGGCTTGATCGCCTTAATAGCAGCATAACTTTATTTTTGCCACAATAGGAAATGGCACCACCAAGGAGGAATCCAGCAAAAAATGCAGAGGAAACCTTGCACAACCTTGCCACAGTAATTCGAGAATTTGATATTGATTTACTCCTTAGAACCCAACTAGTATCTATATCCCTATATAGAATGATATCAATTGAATTTTTAAAAAAATTAGTTTCAAGACTTATTAGACAAGGGATTTAAATTCCCTAGTACTTTTATTCGGAGTGCTCCAGTTCTATCTGTGAAAAAAAAAGATGGATCACTATAACTATGTATAGATTATAGACAGTTGAATAAGGTGACCCATTACCTCGTATAGATTACCTGTTTGACCAGTTATAATGTGTTCAATATTTTTCTAAAAATTGATTTGGGATATGAGCAACATTAATTAAGGATAAGAGAAGAGGATGTACAAAAATTTTGTTTTAGGACTTATTATGGGCATTATGAGTTCTTGGTGATGTCATTTATATTGACAAATATCTTAATTGCATTCATATATTTAATGAATAGTAATTAGGTCATCCCTGGATCAATTTGTTATTATATATATTGATGATATACTAGAATATTTCAAAAGTTCAGAGGATCATAAGCAATATTCAAAGATAGTTTTACCAACTCTAAAGGAGTATGGTTGGTAATGATGGTATCCAAATAAACTCTAAGAAAGTAAAAGTGGTACAACAATGGCTACGTTTTACTACATCTAAAGATGAAGATCCAAATTCAATTTGAGCTTCCTACATTTTTCTGCCGTCCATTCTATTTAAGCCATAGTTGGATCAGGTACATGAACATATGTTTGTAAAACATCAATCAACTCCTCATCATTTGAAGCCGAGATGAGAATTCGTCGTACTGAGTGTGAGATGAACCTTTGTTCCACACCATGATCAAGAAAAGACAACAGACCATCAAAGAAGTGATTAACATTTAACAAACCTATCGGTTTGTGATGCATATTCAGTTGTGCCCAAGAAATTATTTAGAAAATCTCTTCTAAAGTACCAAAACTACCTGGTAAGGCAATGAAGATATCAGCATTGCTCATCATTCTAGCCATGCGTTCATACATGGAAGCTACCCTAAACTCTTCCCTAATTGTCTTTCCTACGATGTTAGATACAGCTAAAACTGTAGGAATAATACCTAGAACTTGGCATCCTCCTACATGGGCAGCTATAGACACACACCCCATTAACCCACAATTACCTCCACCATAGACTAAATGAATTTTTCTTCTGGCCAGTACCATACCCAGGTTTTGTGCAGCTTTCACATACTCTCCATCTTTTCCAGGACTAGAACCACAAAAGACATAAATATTTCGAAATTGACGAAATGTGATTCCCTCCATAGTTGCACACACCTTGACTTGGAGTATAAAAGTAAAGATATTAACGTGTGCATTTATAGAACTCGGAGAATGGCATACTTGTGATAGCTATGCGAATAGCCGGGAATAATTAGAACAGTTATGTGAGCGATTGGTGGATATCAGCTAAATTCAAGGTGAAATTTTCTAAAATGATGGAAAGCATGTATATGTATAGTAGTTATGATAGTCGCTCATATTAGGCATATAAAGAGAATAAGGTTAAGATATCATCATAAATTTGTCTTTGTTGTGTTTGATGAAACCTTGATATCTTGATTCTTGTAGAGAAGTTGTAGGTGATAGGCGTAATTGAAAAACAAAAGAAAGTGAAAATGTAAACAAGTTAGTTGTTGAAGAAGGACAATCAAATGATTTATTTTGTTTTCCCAATATTTTTTCCAGTCGACTATTGGTATTACTAAGTCGACTAGCTATTTTGAGAAATTTTAATTTGGACTGGTTATTTTACAGTTGATTGATTACATCTATTTTGAAGCAATCAACTGCATCCTACCAGTTAACTACGTATTCTTTGATTTTCACATACTTTTATAAGCTCAGAAATGTTTCTTTTTCCATGTGATATCTCTCCACTGAATACTAACAGATTTAAAGTAGATTTTGGCACATATATTCAAACCTTGTGGCCACCGATTTTTGCCGATATAACAGCTAAATTTTTGTTTTCAGATTTTCAAGAATTACGGCCACCGATTTTAACACTCTCTAATGTTTTTGTCCAAACTTTTGACTTTCTATTTTAGCACCGTTCTTTATTATGCTTTTCGTCTGTTCTACTGCATTGTCCTACATTAATATTTGACATTAAATGCAAGATTATTTTCCCATATTACAAGAAAAGTTAATTTATTTATTTATTTATTTATTTATTATTATTATTATTATATTTGAAACTCAACTATTATGGTGTTTTGACGAATGTAATCAAGAGAATTAGTGGTGTTGAAGTTCTTGAGGAATAAAATATGGGAAGTAGGATTTAAATTAATCTTTGAACTCTTAATTCAGAAATATGGAGAATATTCTGAGAACCATGTCCAAAAATAATGTAAGTGATCAAGATATTTGTGTTAAAGGTTTATATCATGTTAAATTGAGTCTAGTATCTAGGATGTGAATTATGTTGGAATTGAGAATTCATGTATGAGTAATTGTTAAGAAAAATCTTCTTGAAATGATTGGGTGAATTAAATGGGATTAACATAAGCTAGAATGAGGTGCTTTTGGATATGATAGAAGAAATAATTGAAATTTTTGACAATGAGTTTAATGGTGTTAATAAGCTGGTACAGAATTATTGTGATGAGGTAAGTTAGAATTATTAGACATGTGTCAAAGGTACATAAACGTTATAAAAGGTTTGTAGGATTTATTGCTACGTATGTTTAACATATTGATTAAAGGATTTTAGGATAAAAATAGATGATAGATTAAGATGATGATATTCATCCGATGATGTTGATATATGAAAACCAAAAATGACTTGATAGAAGTTTGGAATAAGAAAAGATAGTTACCCAATATGAAGGTGAATATGTTCCTTTATGTGTGCGTTTTCTAATATCGACCCATAGATATATCCATGCGAGCTAGAGGATATAAAGTGAAGAACTTATGGATGAAATAAATCCCTATGGTTAAGTTATATGGCAAAATCACTTAAGTGAATAGACATATTAAAAAGTAAAGATGATATACAGAAAAGATATCCTTAATTATTTGGGTAATAAAGTTGGTAACTCTGAATTGTGCCTTAATTTCATTCCCTACATGTCGTAGGATGGGTTGAAATTCGAGGACCGAATTTCTTAAGAGGGGAAGAATGTAACATCCCGTAAGAAAATAAAATTTATTAGACAATATTTAGATATCTAAGGAAATATAATCCTTATAAATTCATTACCTTACGTATATGCATAGAAATATTCTAACATTAATGGAATAGGTAAAGAGAGAACACGTAAGAGGAAATATTAAAAATAAATATACTAAAGAAAGGTGAAATTCTTGGGTAAAAAAGATAAATTTTTGTGAAGTCAGTAAAGGTATTAAAATTTCAAGAAGATTGGATTAGGGTAATTTTTCCTAATTTAAGAGTTAAAGTTACTAAGTTTAGTATCTCCACCCATAAATTGGGCTTTTACCTATGGACACTTCATATAGAGTTTTTCTACTTCACATGAATTTTTAGCAAGCCAATAGGATAGCCCAAGGAAGAAATAAATCATAGACTTGGACTAGGATATAGAAATTGGACCGGTAGCCCAAAAATATGAAAATGTGACAAGCCCATTATGAAAGGTAGAATTTTAACCAAAGTAAATAAAATGGGCAAGAATGAGGCCAAACCCAAGAGGAAAAATAAAAATAAAGTGATGGAATAATGGTGTAATCAAGATTAGGTGACATGGCATTAAGACAAAAATTTAGCAAGTGGTGTGATATCCTACATTCATAATTTTAGCAAGTGGTATGATAATACATGGCATTAGGACAAAACATCTATATCCTACACTCATAATTTTAGCAAGTGGATAATAATACATAGCATTATAACAAAACATCTTTATCCTACACAAATAATTTTAGCTAAGCAACGAAGATTCAAGGGTTGGAAATTTGCCACCTAAAAAGGCAAACCTATCATACTTGATAAAGACAAAAGAAAAAGGAAATGTATCCCTAAATCAAAAGGACCTTGTCCCTTATCTTAAGAACATATCATCATAATTTTCAAAATACAAATCTCCTTTTTCTATGCATATCTTGACTAAGGAAGAGGAAAATAAGAACATAAGTTGTTTGTTTTCCAAAAATTCAACCGAGTGCATCCTAATTGTGATAAGGTAGACCCATGATTATGAAAGGTAAATTATTTGATAGTCTATATAAGCAAAACCCGCCCTTATAATATTGGAATTTTGTCCAAGTGAGGGAGAGGAAAAATAGAAGCAAGGTAGAGTGAGGAAAGGAGAGGAAGAAAGGAAGAAAGAGGAAGGAGAAATCTAGAGGACTAAGTGCTCAAGGTAAGTTTAACAATATTTCTTTTTGAAGAAAACTTTTGAAACTTATAATATTTATATGAGATTTTGATCTTAGAACTTTGATGATTGGTCATGGATGTTGCTATATCTTGTTACATATTATGTATGTTTGAATACTTAGGCTGGTGTAGATAGTTCTGCATAGGTATGGCTATGGGTGGTAACATTTTAAGCTTCAGTTTTAAAAATTTTGGGAAGCATCCGTAAGGAATTTAAACAAATAGTTAACATAAAAAATGTAGATCTATGTCTCACGGAAGTTTAGCCATTAGAAGTACACAATTTGGAGTCCGTATGAGGTAGATATGGTCCGATTAGTAAGCAGTGGTCAGAAAATGGTTAATCAGGGAAGAATATGTTAGAATAGCTTCGCAGTTTTAATTTCTAGAAAATTTCAGTAAGGAATTAAAATAAATGGTTAACATAAGAATTATAGATATATGTGTCAACGAAGTTTAGCCACTGTAATCATGGAATTTGGAGTTCGTATGAGGTAGATATGGTCCGATTAGTATGCAGTGGTCAGAAAATAGTTAATCAAGGAAGAATATGTTAGAATAGTTTCTGTGTTTTAATTTTTGAGAGCTTTCTATAAGAAATTAAAATAACATAAGAATTATAGATATATGTGTCACGGAATTTCAGCCATTGGAATCGCTCAATTTGGAGTCCGTATGAGGTAAATATGGTCCGATTAGTATGCAGTGGTCAGAAATTGGTTAATCAAGGAAGAATATTTTAGGATAGCTTTTGTTTTTTAATTTCTGGGAACTTTCTATAGGGAATTAAAATAAATGGTTAACATAAGAATTATATATATATATATATGTGTTACGGATTTTTAGCCACTAGAATCACGCAATTTGGAGTCCGTATGAGGTAGATATGGTCCGATTAGTATGCAGTGGTCAGAAATTGGTTAAACAGGGAAGAATATTTTAAGATAGCTTCTGTTTTAATTTTTGGGAACATTCTGTAGGGAATTAAAATAAATGATTAGCATAAAAATTATTTGTATATTTGTCATGAATTTTTAGCTACTGGAATAACTTAATTTGGAATTCGTATGAGGGAGATATAGACAGATTAGTAGGTAGAGGTCAGAACCTATACGAGAAGAAATAACTTGTACTTTGAAGACGTAATATCACCTTGATATCTTAATATTTCGCTAAACTATTCAACATAATAGTTTTAGATAATTGTTTTATCTTGACATTGACACCAAGATCACCTACATTGGAGTTACATTGCGGGAGTTATGCTCTGATTAGTAAGAGAAGATCAGATATGATGAAAACCTGTATCAAAAAAATAAAGAAATAAAATTAATATTTAAAAAAAAAGAATCTTATAAATGAAAATATTAAATGACTAGTATATGCCATAGCCATTACCAATGTATGAACATCTTACCATCTTAAGTGTAAAATTTTGACATGAAAATATTTTATAAAGTGATATTTGAAATGGTTATACTCATGGCATGATTACCAATGATTTTTTGTAATAATTATATTTTGATGAACATAATTGTTATTGAAAGCATATTTTTGGCTATCATTTTAAAAAGAAAAGAAATGAGCACGGTCACATGGCAATCCGTGTGGTGCACTAGTAGGAGACGCCCTACCAACGGTTATAAATATGTTAATGAGAAAAGAAAGAAAGTGTGTCATGTCGGACAGAGCAAGAAAATCTCGTATCGGAGAGTAGAAAATACTCACCCTGACCGGGGTAGCTTGATATGAGAATAAATTGATAGTCATCATATGATATTCTGAAAATAATTAATCCTATCATACATGTCATTAATGTACGATTCTCATGTGCATAGATATAGTGCATTCATGTGACCAGAGATATTTACTGTAGTTTATACAGCTGAACATGATGTGATGAGCTATATTGATGATGATTTATTGTTGAACTTACTAGGATTTAATTTTCACTATATTTCCATGTCATGTTCAGAAAATTAGTTATGCAAATTTTTCTATGGCTCTGGCTTTTAGTGTACGTTGGATCGAGTTACTTTATGTTGGGCAGATCCCAAAATCAAATATGTTTGTGGTCGAGTTGGTTCAGATCCCGGTGAAGGTGCAACCACCTGCACCTATATCTCTGGAATTGGTCCACCAGAATAAATAAGATGTAGTTATTTATGTGTTTGATTCTTGTTGTACGTACATTTTGATTAATGACGTGTATGTGAACTCTATATTGTATAATAAAAAAAAAGAGGTTGTTACACAAGCTGTCAGAGTTCTTCAAGCTTCCAAAGGAACACCACCCTCTGTAATTATGGAGAATGTGCTTGTCAACTCACTTCTTTCATAAATGACAATTTCGGAAGGAGGTTCTTCATATGTTGGAATTACCAGTCTATAAAGAGATGTGATTTCTTTGAATGGATAGATCCATCAATGTGTGAACATAGAAGACGTGTCTTGCTCAAACTCAACCAACTACAAGATTTTCCTAGGCCTAGTAGGGAATAAGTGAAAATAATTGTTAATAATGGAGACAGCTAATGGAAGTCCATGTGTATTGTGTCATGTTGTATTTTATTATGCGTTGTCATTGAATCTGGGATAAAAGATATATTAAAATTATGAGTTTAGTGTTGAGGATGTCATGAATGTATTTTGTAAAATATATGGATTTATAAAAGACATAGTGTATTTTGTTTCTATATTACCAGTGTTGTATTTCTTAGTTGTTAGGGCTTGTTCCATTATTAAAGTTGTTATTATGCATTATATATTGTCCACCAAATATAAGAGATTGTCCACTAAATATAAAAGTCAAGATGTACCATCCATTAAATACAAAAGGTAATACATAGTAATTATATATCATCCACGAAATATGTTTCTAAATATAAATAAAAAAGGTATTCAATATTATCCGTTAAATATGAAAGCCAATACACTAGAATTATATGTCATCCATTAAATACAAAGGCCAATATACAAGAATTATATACCATCCATGAAATATGTTTTTGAATAGAAATACAAAAGGTATTCAAAACCATCTGTTAAATACAAAAATCAATACACGAGAATTATATACCATCTGCTAAACATAAAAGATAATACATATGAATTATATACCAATCACTAAACACAAAAACTACTTCCAAGACTTCTTCTTTTTTAGCATAGGCTTAACCACTCATGAATCTTGGACATTCTTCAGTATAAGATTTACCAATGTATAAAGTCGTCCCTCTAGGGCATTTCCTCTCTTTAGCATAGGCTTTACTACTTGTGAATCTTCTTGGGCATTCTTTCCTTTGTGACTAGATGGTACCTATAATATTAAAAAAATATTAACGATATCATTATACAAGCTCAAACAAAAGAACTAATAATCAGTTAAAAAACCTTATTTCTTATAAAGTTTCTTTTGATTTCAACAATGTGATCCCTAATGTTGGAAACTTGTGTAACTTCGACTTACACACAATTAGATTAAATGTTAACGTAACCATTAAAAAATAAAATGACAAATATTAATGAATTTCACATATACTTCAACTAAATTTGTGGTTTCTCTAGAATTAGTATGAGCCTTCTTCTCTTCCCTTGAGCTTTCACATCACTTACAAGTCCTTATATTGTTTACTTGTCCTCCACACTTTGAGCACATCACAACTTGGCCATGCTTCCTTATTTTGTATGGATTTTTCACTTTCTCATTCATACACCTTTTCACTTTTTCATCCGCACTTTGTTCCTTTGTTTCTTAAGCCTCCCAAGCATCTTTTGGCTTTTTCTCAGACTATCCCAACTTATCAAGAATTGGGTAAAATATTGGTTCATACGATTTGATGTATGCATCTTTTGTATATGCAAAGAACACAAAATCCTCAAGCTCCTGACTATGCATCCAAATGGCATAACATGCATGTGGACATGGTATCCCATTCAAGTCCCAACATCGACAGTTACACAATCGTTGGGTTCAATTCACAACAAATAGTTTTCCCTTGCAAGACACTTAAAAGTGACAATCCGTAGCATAAGTTGTTTGGCACTCAAAAGAATCATACTTAGCAATATCCAACTTAGCCCTGACGTTTTTTCTTATATCATTCTCATCCATCTTCGCATCATCCCTCTTAAGCTGAAACCTTCTCATCAATCTCATTCTAATCATCTACATCATTGTAATTAGGAGCTTGTCTCTTGTGTCCATGATGTAGTTATTGAAGCTATCATTGAGGTTATTCACCAACATATCAAATTTGGATCTCATGCTTAGAAATTTCCTAGACCATGTATTTTGATCCATAATTTTTTAGCCACCAGCATCCAGTGCCTTGATCTTTTCCAAGGTGTTTTTGAATTCCCTTTAAGTCAAACAAGATGCAACCTCCCACAAGAGATTTTTCAAACCCTGACCTTTGTGTCCCTGATCCCTAAAGTTAGCATAGAGATGTCTAACACATATCTTGTGATCTTCATTTGACATAAGTGTAACAACTCCATTTATGTAAATATAACAAATTTTTTTTTATATTTGTAAAATTACATGAAGTTATTATTACTTTAATTCTAACCACTTAACTCGTAATAATAATCACTTTAACCAAGCATAATTGTTATTAACAGTGAGACAATACTGAGTTTCCATACACACCATTATTTTACAAACTACACACCATTATTTTACAAACATTTGTACAAAGATACATATTAGTTCTAATCATCTATGTCGACTACTTCCGGGGACACTGGTGCGGGTGGCACCTCCACCAGAATCTCAGTCACATTTACTACAAATACATCTGATATAACTGGTAGTTGCCCAAGGTAGGGCACCTCGATCCAACGTACTAAAATAATAAGTGTTATTGAGAAAATCTGCATAATTATTCTTCTGAACATCATATGGAAATATAGTGAGAATTAAATCCCAGTAGGTTCAACAATAAATCATTATCAATATAGTCATCACGTCATATTCAGCTGTATAAACTACAGTAAATAACTTTGGTCACATGAATGCACAAAATCTATGCACATGAGAATTGTACAGTAATGACATGTATGACAGGATTGATTATTTTCAGAATATCATACTCATATCAAGCTACCCCGGTCAGGGTGAGTATTTTCTACTCTCTGATACGGCTTATCTCGCTCCGTCCGACATGGCACACTTTCTCTTTCTTTTCTCATTAACATATTCATAACCGTTGGTAGGGCATCCCCTATTGTTGCACCACACAGATTGCCATGTGACCGTGCTCATTTCTTTTCTTTTCACAATGATAGCCAAACATATGCTTTCAATAACAAGTATGTTTAACAAAATATAACTATTACCAAAAATTATTGGTAATCATGCCATAAACATAACCATTTGAAATATCACTTTATAAAATATTTCCATGTCAACATTTCACACTTAAGATGGTAAGAAGTTCATACAATGGCAATGGCTATGGCATATACTAGTCATTTATTATTTTCATTTATAAGATTCGTCTTCTTTTTTAAATATTAATTTTATTTCTTTATTTTCTTGATGTAGGTTTTCATCATATCTAACCTTCTCTTTATGCTTGGCCTTTAGTCATTTTCTTCTTATTTATATCATTTCCAGCACATGTTCTTACAAATTTATAGAGAATTGTTCTCCAATTTGATTTCTACTATTACCCTATAGTTAAATAGGTTCATCTAGGGTAGAAAAATGTTGAAAATAGGCTTCACCAGCTTCCAACACGGCCTGGCCATGTTCCAGGACACGGCCATGCTTTAAAAATACTTCAAATATACTCAAAAACAGTCCCGAACACGGCTAACCCGTGCTTGAAGCACCTTGGTCGTCTTATGTGACCTTTGCTCACTAATCAGAACATAACTCCCACATTTTAACTCCGATTAAGGTGATCTTGGTGCCTATGGAAAGCTAAGACAATTATCTAAAACTATTATGTTAATAATATTAGCCAAATAGTAATAATTCTTGGTGTTATTACTCCCTTAAATTCAATAATATTTCTTCTCGGGTAGGTTCTAACCTTTACTTACTAATATGACTATATCTCCCACATTTGAAATCCAAATTGAGTGCTTTCAGTTGTTAAATATCCAAGAGCCATATATCTATAATTGTTATTTTGACAAGTTATTTTAATTCCCTACAGAGTATTCCCAAAAATTCAAAAATTGAAGATTTCCAAACAGATTCTTCCCTGATTAACCATTTTCTCACTTCTGCTTACTAATCGGCTCATATCTGCCTCATGTGAACTCCAATTTGAGTAATTCTAGTGGCTAAATATCCGTGAGACATATATCTACATTTTTCATGTTAACCATGTATTTTAATTCCTTATTGATTCTTCCCAAAATTTTAAAAACCAAAGCTTAAAGTTTTACCACCCATAGCCATATCTATGCAGAACTATCTAAACCAGCCTAAGTATTCAAACATACATCACATGCAAGATCAATATGTAACATGATAAAGCAACATCCATGACCAATCATCAAAGTTCTAAGATCAAATTCCCATATAGATGTTACAAATTTCAAAGGTTTTCTTCGAAAAGAAATATTGTTAAACTTACCTAAGAATCTCCCTAGCTCACTTAGTGAATTGGTTTTCTTGTTTCCTCTTGAAAGAAGTAGCAAGATTCCTCCCTTCCCTTAGCTTTTCTAGAAGTTTAGGTAAGAGAAGGAGGGTGAGTTTTTGAACCTCAAGGATGAAGAAGAAAAATGGGTTTAAGTGGAGATTAAGGTAACTTACCTTGAGTACTTAGCCTTTTAAACTTCTCCTTCTTCTTCCTTCCTTTCTTCTCCACTCTTTCTCTCCTTTCCTCACTCTACCTTGCTTCTATTTCCCTCTCTTCCTCACTTGGACGAAATTAAAATGTTGTAGGGGTGGGTTTTGCTTAAATAGACCACCAAATAATATACCTTTTACGATCATGGGTCTACCTTATCACAATTAGGATACACTTTGTTGAATTTTTGGAAAACAAACAACTTATGTTCTTGTCTTCCTCTTCCTTAGTCAAGATATGCATAGGAAAAGGAGATTTGTATTTTGAAAATTATGATGATATGTTCTTAAGATAAGGGACAAGGTCCCTTTGATTTAAGGATTCATTTCCATTTTCTTTTGTCTTAAACAAGTATGATAGGTTTGCCTTTTTAGGTGGCAAATTTCTAGCCCTTGAAACTCCATTATTTGGTTGATATTATTTGTGTGGGATAGGAATGTTTTGTCCTAATGTCATGTATTATCATACCACTTACTAAAATTATGAGTGTAGGATATAGATATTTTTGTCCTAAAGACTTGTATTATCATGCCACTTGCCAAAATTATGAATGTAGAATCACACCACTTGCTAAATTTTTGTCTTCATGCCATGTAACCTAATCTTTATTATTATTACATTATTATATCATCACCTATTTTATTTTATTTTATTTTTTTCTCTTGGATTTGGGCTTATTCCTACCCATTTTCTTTGCTTTGAATAAAATTCTACCTTTCTTGGAAGGTTTGGTCACATTTTCATAATTTTTGGGCTATCGGTCCAATTACTATATCCTAGTCCAAGTCTATGTTTTATTTCTTGCTTAGGTTATCCAATGGACTTGCTAGAAACTTATGTGAAGTGAAAAAACTCTATATGAAGTGTCCATAGGTAAAAGCCCAATGTATGGGTAAAGATTTTAAACTTAGTAACTCTAGTTCTTGAATTAGGAAAAAATGCCCTAATCCAATGTTCTTGAAATTTTAAGACATTTACTTGTTTCTAAAAATTTATCTTCCTTATCCAAGAATTTTGCATCTCTTTAGTATGTTATTTCTAATTTATGTTTTTCCTATTAGGTTTTCCCTCTTTATTTGTTCTCTTAATGTTAGAAGCATTTTCTATGCATATCCATAAGGTGAAGAATTTCTAAGGATTATATTTCCTTAGATATCTAAAATATTGTCTAATAAACTTTATTTCCTGAATTAAATTATCAATAAAAGAAACGAAATTAGGGATATTACAATAAGCAACTCAAATACTTGAATCAATCTCTGCAAAAAATGAAATATGAAACATATAAGATTAAATTTGAATTGAACACTATATGCATAGTGTATATATAACACCACACAAAAATACTAATACCTTCTGCCTATCAGATATAATTGTCCAGTCATGTTTTGCAATTCCTCTAATATCGTGTAAGAATAGTTCTAGAACCAAACCCATGTATTTTTATTCTCTATCTCAACAACAGCATATGCTATTAGAAATATATTTTCATTTACATCCCTCCCAATAGCTAATAGTAACTGACCTCCAAATGGAAACTTAAGATGGCAACCATCTAGACCCATAAATTTCCTACAACTAGTCAAAAATCTTGATTTTATGGCTCCCAATGACACATATATCCTCTTGAATACACGATTTCTTAATGCACTATGGTTGGAAACATGTACCTTTACTGTACTCCCTAGATTGTGATCAAGAAGAGTTAGTGCATAATTATACACTGTTTTGTACTACTAACTCCACTCTCCATGAATAGCCTTCATGGCCTCTATAAACTTGGTGTGCTAACACATCACTCTTTAAATTAGCAGTTATCTCTATCATCATATTAGCTACTTTGTAATCCAAGTTTCTTCTCAATTTTTCCAAGTATTTTTCTGCCATATAACTCAAGGTGATTTTCCTATTCTTGTAAGCTCTAGGACATAAATGCTTCGAATACAAGCTTCTAATTTGAAATGTACTTTTACCATTTAATTTGATCCCATATATTCTGAACCCGCGACTCTTTGCACATTCAATTGTAACCTATCAAGATTGTTCTTCTTCCATTTTAAGTCCTTTCCTTATTAGATGTTCCATTCATGGACTATAATCCTAAAAACGACCATATTTGGGAACTTTTAGCGTACATTGAAGATGATATTGTCCATGTTCTTATCAGGCCTAAGCTCATCATATCCTGACATGGCACAATCTTCATCACTACTAACAAGCAAATATATCAACTCATTAAAGGGTGCATATTCTGATTGAATATTAGTATCTAGATAGTTGGCAAGTATGGTTTCTATCATTTTTAGTGACCTTGGAACCAAACTAAGCTTCTTTTGAGGATTTTATTGCATAGGCTCTATGCCTACAAAATGTAAATTAAGTATTATTTATGTGTAATAACCTAGCTAGCTAAATATTAAATAGAAATGATCAATGTAGCTAGATGATCAATTTACCTGGAAAGTCATAAATCTTTCATCAATAATTACCATCTCTTTACAATAAGGGTCTTCTTTAGTGCTACTACTATATTCATCACTTTCAAACTCACTTTTTTCCCTTCACTTACAACCTCGTCTTCATCATCTCCCTCTACTAACACATCATAAAGATCACTTATGTCTATCATGTATATTGAAGCTTTTAAGTCTAGTTTATAAATGTCGTATATGTCCAACATGCCTTTAATCTTAAGGTCTGACACAATATGTACAAGCCCTATATCCAAGCTCTGATCAGGGATATGGTAATGAACGAAAATACTTGTTTTTCACATGAATATTTTTAACTCATGCATAAGCTTGAAGTATGACACAATATCCATATCCAAAGGGTCTATAGTTGCCATATTACCTCCTACTAGGTGGTCTCTTCCAACCCATACTATAATTTTCCACCATAATGAACAATAAAATTCACATGTGATTTTTTTTACCCAACATAAAAAAAAATTAAAAAAATTCATAAGTACACATTTCGTTGATAATACATTCAAAAGAATGATGCTAAGAGAATATGTTAAAACAAAATTCAAAACACAATTTTCCAAAGTTATTACCTTCCTAAAGGTTAGGTGTAATGCTTCAACCTTTTCTCTTACTTGTAAAATGGGTTAGAATTATTAGAAGATAATATTAGAGGGACAAGTTAAATGTGTGAAACTATGAATCCATTTATAGTCAGTATGCACAAATACGGTAAACCAAATATTTTCTACAAGTTTTGTTAAGTAATTCCTCTTGAAAGCATCCGAGACTTATTTAGTTTTTAAAGGTACTATAATTCAAAATATATGCTTTTATGTATGTATTGATCTTCATTTACAAAAATACAATGCCTTATAACATTTTTTTATTATTAGTTTACCAATATAATAGAGGAATCATGACGTTAAATTATTGCTTTCCTTTGTTCTATATACAAGCTAAAAAAAAGATTGTGTGACTAAAAAAAAGGAATGAATATATTATACATTCATTGAGGCATCTTGGCAACAAAATAAAATTCCATAAAAACAATGTCAACTACATTGTCTATAAACATGGGGGACCACAAAAAGAATCAACCATGTGTTTGTAACTAAATATTTAGATGACATGCTTTACACCTTTTATGTAATCAATGGTTCACAAATCACTACATTTTACTTTTTCACACCATATACTTGAAGCTTTATTGTCCATGTGCACTTCATAAGCACAATAACAAAGACCAACAAAAGGAAACACAAAGCAAAGGGTCCTTCCATTGTCATTAGGAAATTTCTTCTTTCAGTGGCTTCTTCTTTCACAAGTGCTCAGACAAGGGCTCTTTAATGGCGAACAGTGGACGACGCAGTGGCTTCAATGGTGAATAGTGAACAATGCGATGGCTCAATGACAAACAACGCGGCTGTGGCTTTAACAATGAACGATGGCTTTGATGCAATGGCTTCACTTTGCTCGCGTTCACTTACGTATTCCTTCACGATGGAACACGATGTTTTTTCACTACGTTAGGTGTGTCTCAGTAACAAAAGGAAATAATAGCATACGTCAAAAAAGAAAAAAAAAATCTAATTGATTTTTTTTAAAAAAAAGTAAAGGACAATTTGGTATTTTCACATACCAAGAATGTTAAGTTTGACAAATAAGTTAATAGTTGGGAGAAAGTTGCAATCAAATAAAAAATCAAGAAGGACGTTGCAATTTTTAAAAGAAAAGGAGGGAAGTTACAATTGTACTTGAAGATTAGTGTGGCAAATTACTATTTTCCCTTCATTCTATGTATTGAAACCGTCAGAAAATGAGAATTCAATTGATATTTTTCAATTTAACTTGTTTGGAATCCAAGTAGAAATAGAAATTAATTCTTTTTCTGAATGAAAGTACAAAAAATTTATAGATTTCAAATCGCAGTAGACGGACCATATCAACCCATCCAACTAACGAATAGATAAATCGACCCCCAGTATGATCTGGAACCATAGATGGACTGTGTTGCAACAAAAAGAAATTCAATTTTCAACCGATTATATTGATTTCTAGTGAATCCCATGTTATTGAAAGACCAAAGCTTGTGAATAGTCGTTCCTCGTATTATCTCTCCCTATATAGACACTACTACATGCTCCATGTATTTTTTTTATTCATATAAATATTTTCACACTCTTTAAATGGAGGATTAATTTTGTTTGAAATATTAAAATTATCTTTTTTTTATAAATATTTTTTCACAAACTTGAACTTCTAACATTACAAAGACCTCTCAAGTATTAAACTTAAATTCATTTATTACTTGAGTGAAAAGTTTATAAGTCATGCTATTTGCATTATCCGAGGGGCTAGAAAAGTTTCTTGTCCATCCACCTTTTGGTGTTTCCCACGTGTAGTTTAGTGTTTTTATTTCATTTTTTTTTCAAACTCTTTTTATCTTATTTTACTATTAATTTTTGTATATTAAAAAACTAAAATTTGTCACCTATGAAGAGAGTTTTGATTTTTTTATAGTCTAGTATTTATTTTTGAAAAATAAATAGTTTTTATTAAACTATATTTACCTGTTTATTTCAAATCAAACTTATTATGCATAGTTTAATTTTTTTTCATGTATTAAATATTAATAAAAAAATATTAATTTATAATTCTATTTTTAACATAAATTTAAGATAAAAATGTTTTTATATTATTTTTTAATAAAAAAACAAAGATCGATTTTAAGTAATGATTCAACATTTGAACCACCGAACGGCCTAGTAGTTTTATTGGTAATGATTGGTCTAATTTCAAAAACTATACTCCATAATTCATTTAGAATCAAGTGACTATTTTTCCTTTCAACGAATAGTTTATTATTTATTTTTTTTCTTTTGCTGATTCTATTCACCTTCTTTTGTGACCTTTAGCTCAAATGCTTCTTCTTATTAGCTGCAATTCCCAGGACCTAAGCTCTTTGGACAGGAGAATAAGGAGTACGGTGATAAATGTGGTATGGGAATTCTTGAAACTTGAATAGTGGAGAATGTTAGGGCTGTTTGGATCTATTTTTATTTTATTGTTTTTTAAAACAGTATTGTAAAATAGTTTTGAAGAATAAAAGAACAAAAAAAAACTTTTGGAAAATTTAAAAAAAAAACTAAAAAATTAAATACACACATCTCTCCTCTATTTTGAAAACTTACATAGATTTTTTTTTTTTTTTTTGTATTTTTAAAGAACGCTACAACCTAATACTTTGTTAACATATCAACGTTAACTTTTCCGTTAGAAACCTAAAATTAATGAATTTAGTGATAAAATTTTGAAATTACCCTTTAATATCCTCCCTAAAATACCATTCTAGTTGAACACTTCTAGTTCTTGCTATGTTCTTTCGTTTCATTTTGTTTTGCTTTGTTATCATTAGTTTACCATAAAGAAATAATAATTTTAAATTAAAAAAATACATGAGTAATTATGGGTAAATTTTTTAAAATTTTCAAAGTACCTATTATTTACTTATTTATTTTAATTAATAATTATTTAAAATTAGTTAGTAATTGTTTAAAATATAATAATTGCTTATTCATTATTTTTTGATAAATTATTATTCTTTATTTTTAAAATTATATAAATGATAAATAATGCGTAATTAAAATTAATTCAAAACGAAAGAATAGTTCGCTCTATGCACACCGCGTGGCTGCAATTTGTGCAAGAAAGTAATGTCCACCGAAACTAAGAACACAAATGCCGTGAACCATGCACCTGGGGAGGCAGCAAACCCCTTCATATCCAAGGAGGAAGAGGACATGTTACAAAGGAGCAATAAAAAAATCAAAGCAAGCAAAGATGAGGAAGAACAACTGGACATTGTAATGGGTGGGGAGGAACCTTTCCCCCTGACTCAAAGATCAACCCAGTTGTAACTGAATGCGGTATGACGGGAGGGGCTGCAAGGAGCCACACAACTGCAAATGCAGACACGGAGCATATCAGTTTGGGTAATGAAATTCCAAATCGGAACAAGCATAATCTGTAGGAGAATACAAAAACTGGCATATCGTATAGAGACCGCCTGTTAGGCTTCAATGGCATAGCTAACAACCATATGGGGGGATTCAGACTCAGAAAAGTACTTCTCTGAGGATGACTCTGAATCAGACTAGTCAGAGGATGAAAATATACCCGAGGGGGAACCATTTCCGGTGGTCAAAATTTCTACAGAAGAGAGGAGAGGTTACTACAAAAAATGGAAAAACTCCCTAATCATCAAATTAATAGGGAAAAAGATCAGGTACAGATACTTGAAGGACAGACTAAACAGGATGTGGCACCTATCTGGATCACTCAACATTATTGATATCGAGAATGAGTTCTATCTAGCCAATTTCACGAACCCAGGAGACTACAACTTTGCCCTACACGAAGGTCCATGGATGATCGCGGACCACTACCTAGTGGTTCAAAGATGGAGGCCCAATTTCAGACCACTCGAGGACAGCTTCAGAAAGGTCACAGTTTGGGTTAGAATCCCCTGGCTCCCCATCGAATACTACAACAATCATTTCCTCTAGAGGCTAGGAGACAGAATCGGTAAAACTCTTAAGATCGATAACCACACGCTCAGGAAAATGAGCTCAGACTCAAGAGAGGAGCATGGAGTAGAAAGGGGAAAATTCACGCGATTATGTGTGGAAATTGACTTGCGAAAGAAATTGGTTGCTAAATTTAAACTAAGGAAGAGAACATTCACGGTGGAATACGAAGTATTGCATTTTGTTTGTTTTGAATGCGGCAAATACGGTCACAGAAGAGAGCTATGCCCACAAAAAATTCTAGAGGAACAAAATCATGTGCCGAGGGTGGGAGAAAACAGACCATTATGCATACCAGAGGCCAACAGATCGAAAGGAATACAGAAAAAATCACCACAAAACACCGTGAAACTAGCACTGAGCACCGGCGAAGGCGAGTTCAGGCCTTGGATGCTGGTCTAAAAAGTAGAAAGGAAGAAAGCTGACAAGGCCAGCGGCTTTGACAATACCCAGACAGCGAAGCCAACCCCGAGAGCAAAAAGTGGCAAAAACTCAGGAAAGACAAGCCAGAAAGAAACAGCAGGATCTACCAGATTTAGCATACTGGAGATGTTAGGTGAGGATCTGATGGAGACAAATGAGATGGAAACCCTTAATGAGGCGGGAGTCAACGATAGGGAGAAGGAAAAAGCCAGAACATTTGAGAACCTTCCTAGGAAGGCAGACTTCAAGGGTAAAGGGATTGCATATTCGGGCAAAGAGAATATGGGCTCAGGCCCGCAAGGTAATAGGAGGACAAAAAACAAGGCCCAGGCTTCATTTAACCTACTTAAACCGGTGATGGGAGGATTTAAAGTGCAGGCCAAGAAGCCCACGGGGCTCATCGCGACCAGGGAGCTTTCGAGAGGGCCCAACCAAAGGGAAGCGCTAGCAGACATACCCAAAAATAGTAAGAGAGCCGAAACGTACCCAACACCAACCCACATTCACACTTATCCCCCAACAA
The DNA here is from genome assembly GCA_037074535.1 of Gleditsia sinensis. Lineage (NCBI taxonomy): Eukaryota > Viridiplantae > Streptophyta > Magnoliopsida > Fabales > Fabaceae > Gleditsia > Gleditsia sinensis. The sequence goes on from CM073465.1 coordinate 36,778,332, forward strand.
CTTCGGAGATTGGTCTTAGGAGCAACCAGAGACACACTCTCGCAGAGTCTTTGATAGCTACAAGTAGTGAAACGAGGATTCCCACCTCAGCAGGGAACGAGGTTCAACCAGGGGACACAACCAAGGTTAATTCGCCGAACAGTGACAGACAACCAAACATCCCCAATCATAAAAGGCTGGTATCGCAGGACGAAGATGGAGGTGCGCTGGTTAGTTTAGGGTCTACAGAGACCAACAGCATTATGCTGTAATACCAATATCAAAAATCATCTAACTGTGTGTCATGAACTTGTTGGCCTGGAACTGCAGAGGAGCGGGAGCCAGATTTTTTTCCCTTCCACATAAAAGACATAATAAAGATGCATCAGTTGAGTATGATCACCCTATTCGAAACAAGAATTAGTGGAAGAAGAGCGGATGCCATTGTCAAGAAAATGGGATGGACTGGAAGTGAAAGAGTGGAAGCAGAAGGGTTTGTGAGAGGCATTTGGTTGATCTGAGATCAAAGCGAGATCGAAGTGAAAATCATCCAAAAACACAAGCAATTCATCCACTTTAAGGCTACCTTTATACATGACAGAAGGAAGTGCTTAGTGACGACTATGTATGGTAACCCCAATTACATAAAGAGAAAGGATCTCTGGAAATAATTAACGAACCTGTATGTCAATCCTCTCACACCCTGGATCCTGATGGGGGATTTCAACGCATATAAGAAATTAGAAGAGAAGGAAGGCAGCACGTATATGAACTGGAATTCGATAAGGGACTTCAGTGATTTCATAGATAATAATGCCTTAGTGGATTTGGGGTTCAAAGGCCCCAAATTTACCTAGGAAAGAGGGCAGGTAAAGGAAAGGATAGACCAGGCCTTGGGGAACTTAGAATGGAAAGTGGCGTTCCCAGAAGCCACTGTATCTCATCTCCCATCCTTGAAATTGGATCATAGACCTCTCCACATTAGGCTCTGGCACAGGAATCTAAGAAATCATGGCTCAAAAGTGTTCAGATTTCAAGCTGCCTGGTTGTTGGACAACTCCTTCCAGGAGGTTGTCAACAGAGCTTGGGGGGAAAACTAGGAATGGATGGATGCCGCCTGTAAATTCAAAAAGGAAATTGGGAGCTGGAACAAAAACGTTTTTGGGAATGTTTTTAAAAAGAAAAGAGAGCTCACTAAGAGGCTTGCCGGGATTGACAAAGCTCTATAGGGCAATAGCAATAATTATCTTACGGAACTCAAGTGGCAATTGTGGAAAGAATATGAAAACTTGCTTATTAAGGAAGAAACAATATGGTACCAAAAATCAAGATGCAAATGGCTCAAGCTTGGGGACAAAAATACAAAATATTTTCATGCAACAACTGTAGCAAGAAGAAGAAGGAACAAAATCACCATGTTAAAAAATGAAGATGGGAGCTGGGAAGAAAACCAACAGAAGCTTAAGGACATGGCCGGAGAATTCTTCAAAGCACACTTTGCCCAGGAAAACATACCCTATAGTCCTCCTCCTCTGGCTGGGTGTTTCCCAAAAATTGCAAAGGAGAGGTTGACAGCCCTATAAAGGCCCTTTACAGAGGAAGAGATCAAAGAAGTGGCCTTTAACATAGGAGCCTTCAAAAGTCCAGGCTCTGATGGTTTACATGCAATTTTTATTCAGAGTCATTGGGAGGCGGTGGGACCTTCGATATATAAGATGATTAAGGAGATATATGATGACCCAAGTCTAGTGAGAAACATCAATCAAGCACTACTGGTGCTTATACCCAAAGTGGAGAACCCGGAGACCTTGAAGGAATTCAGATAGCTCTGTGCAATGTCATCTTGAAGATCATAACAAAGACGTTGGCTAATATGCTGAAACCTCTGATGCCACAGCTGGTTGGACCTTGTCAGAGTAGTTTCATACTGGGGAGGCACATATCTGACAATGTGATTATAGCCCAAGAAGTCATGCACTCATTGAGAAGGAAAAAAGGGAGGAAAGGAGTGATGACAATCAAGATAGATTTAGAGAAGGCATACAACAGAATGAGATGGGACTTCCTGAGTGATACACTAAGGGATGTTGACCTGAATGAGCACTTTAGGAAGATAATCATGAGTTGTGTTACAACTGGTACATTGAGTGTGTTATGGAATAGGGAAGCTACTGAATCCTTTGAGATGTCAAGAGGGGTGAGACAGGGTTATCCCCTCTCCCCCTATCTCTTTGTGTTGGGCATCGAACGGCTTGCACACTGTATTGAATGGGCAGTGAACAACAAGCTTTGGAAGCCAATTCGTATTTGTAGGGATGGGCCTCTCCTATCCCATCTATTTTTTGCTGATGACCTGGTTTTATTTGCAGGAGCAAATTTAGAGCAGTGTGAGTTAATCAAAACAATTATGGGCTCCTTTTGCCATAGCTCCGGATAATTGGTTAACACAAAGAAAACAAAGTGCTTATTTTCTCCTAACATTAACCATAAAAGAGCAAACCAGTACAGCCAAACTATGGGGTTCCAAATCACTAACGATCTTGGAACCTATCTTGGGATGCCACTACTGCACAGAAGAGTTCCCAAGAGAACGTTTAAGCATATCATTGAAAAGTGAAGTGTAATAGCCGTAAATTTAATAAAGTTCAAATTAAAGAAAATTGTGAATTAAAGAGAGGATTTTGAAAATGGACATAAGAACCGGTGAAAATAAGTTTATTTATTACATGGATTAAAGAATTACAAAAGGAATATGAGAATTTACATTTTGGGGACAAAATGAAATTTCTTAAAAGTTTCGGGGTTAAAATGTAAATAAGAAAATTTTCCAAGGACCTCCCTCTAAAAGTGAATTTTTGTAGAAAGGTCCCCCGAGATATTTTAAGGGCCTTAGCCACTCAAGAAGCTGATCATTTTCAGATTTTTCTATCTCTCTTCAGAAAGTTTCCTCCCGAAACCCTCTAACTTCTCTCTAAGATTTCTCCGTATCTAGACCTCGGATTTCGACACCACCACTGCCAACAGAATCAGGATGAAGAGTTCTACAAATCCATCCGATTGGTTTCTAGAGAATTGGCTGGAGATTGGCCAAAAAATTGAAAGAAAAATTGCCAAAAAAGATAATATCCGAAAGTCCTATCTGTGGGTCTCAAACACAAAAACTAACACCGTAGATCGATCCAGAAAGTAACAAAACTTTAGGATCTCAAATTTTAGGTCTAGACTCCCTTGCACGTGCCCCCACGTGCCGAATCTTCCTCGGAGAGTGAAGCCTACGCGCAGCCTTCCCTAGTGGCGCGTGTAGTGCATGTAACGGGACCTGTTGCGTTGACTGAGCTCCCAGAGGCCAAATTTCGCAAATCCGGAGTCGTTTTCAAGGTTTTTGGACATTTCGAACTTGATTTTGGGGTTTATTTTGCTGAATTCAAACCAGAAACATGGATTTTGGGGTTATCCAACTTGGTACCTTAATTTTGTGAGTAGATGATTCTTTCTATGGCTTGCCTTTACTCTTCTTGAACTTTAAATTGATAAATGAGTGTGTTTACAAGTTATTTATACTTTTATATGTTCCTAAAATGGTTTAGAATATCTGAAATGGTTGCAATATGATATCTAGTTCAAGAAGAGTATGACTTTTGAAATGAATTTTGAAATACATTGAACATGTGATTTTTACATGTATTTTTCATGATATGGCAAACGAAATATTTTATGCATATGATATTGATTTCTACAGTGAAATGTTTGCCTCGGATATAGGCATGTATATGTGATTCCCCTGATTGAGAAGTTTTGACAAAGAAATATACTGAAAATGAAAATGCTGCATTAAAGAGTACCTCTGTTTTGATTAATATGTAATATATGAGATTATGGATTTTAAGGAGGAATCCTACTGGAAACACTGTCTACTAACAACAGGTTATGTTAGCCTTGGTGCACCTTGATTGCCCTCAGATGAATCATTTTTAAACCTATTTAGCAGTTGTGGACTGTGCTAGAATGATGGAAACGCGAGAGCAAGCAGATATTGAAGGTTTAAAAAGAAGAAAAAGAGAGCGAGATAGTAATGCTCAAACAATTTATAATCCTAATGTTAGAGGATCAAGATTTTAAAATCCACAGCACTTCACTCAAATAGGAACTGGTAGTTCTAATCAGACATTAGTAAATATCAATAAACAAAGAATGAATCAAAGTGATATGAAACCTGTTAGCCAACAAGATTAAAGATCGATTCCACCATGTCCCAATTGTGGCAGGCCTCATACTGGACAGTGTCGCAAAGAAACTGGTGCATGTTTTAAATGTGGACAAATTGGTCATTTGATGAGGAATTGCCCGCAACTACGAAGTTTTAGTCAAGCATCAGTACAACCAGCTTCACCTCTTGCATCTGTGCCAACACAACCAAATAAACCAGCTTTAGTTCAAGCAAGTAATGGAGGTACTGGTAGAGGACCAGGAAGTCGAGGTCGAGAACCAGCTCGAGTTTTTGCTTTGACACGACAGGATGCTCAGGCTTCAAATGCAGTCGTGACAAGCACATTAGCCGTATATTCCCATAGAGCATATGTCATGTTCAATCCTGGTTCTACTCATTCTTATATATCACCATGCTTTGCTAAGAAATTGGATAGAGATCCTGCTAGCTTACATTGTTCTTTCATGGTTGCTACTCCAATAGGAGAATTACTATTAGTAAATGATGTGTATAAATCATGTGAAATTTCGATAAAAGGTAAGAAGACTTTTGTAGATTTGATAGTTCTAAATATGGTAGACTTTGATGTGATTTTAGGAATGGATTGGTTGTCATCATGTCATTCCATTCTAGACTATCACCATAAGGTGATTAAGTCTAATGTCCCTAGAGAATCTTCCTTTATGATACAAGGAGATCGTAGTAAGGAGTCTAGTAATTTAATTTCAGCTTTAACAGCTCATAAGCTGTTACAAAAAGGATGTCAGGGGTATTTAGCAGTAGTCAAAGATGTTGATATGAAGTATATCAGTGTAGAGCAAGTTCCAGTGGTTAGAGAATTCCCTGATGTGTTTCTTGAGGAATTGCCAGGATTACCACCAGACCAAAAGATTGAGTTTGGTATTGACCTCTTCCCTGAAACACAACCAATATTCATACCTCCTTATAGGATGGCACCTGCAGAACTTAAGGAATTAAAGGAGCAACTGCAAGATTTACTAGATAAAGGTTTTATTCGACCCAGTACATCTCCCTAAGGTGCTCCTGTTCTCTTTGTGAAAAAGAAAAATGGATCCCTACGCCTATGTATTGATTATAAGCAGTTGAACAAAGTGACTATACGAAACAAATATCCTTTACCCAGAATAGATGATTTTTTTGACCAGTTATAGGGTGCCCAATGGTTTTCAAAAATTGATCTGAGATCTGGTTATAATCAACTGAGAATTAAGAAAGAGGATATTCCAAAAACCACTTTTAGAACTCAAAATGAGAACTACGAGTTTTTGGTAATGCCATTTGGTTTAACAAATGCCCCAAATGCATTTATGGATTTAATGAATAGGGTGTTCAAACCTTTTCTGGATCAATTCGTCATTATATTCATAGATGATATCTTGGTATACTCAAGAAGTTCAGAAGAGCATGAGTAGCATTTAAGAATAGCATTGCAAAACCTGAGGGAACACCAGTTGTATGCTAAGTTTTCAAAATGTGAATTTTGGCTTAGTAGTGTTACCTTCCTAGGGCATGTGGTTACCAAGGATGGTATTCAAGTTTATCCTAAAAAGATAGAAGCGGTGCAGAAAGGGTTGTCCAAATTGGTACCTTAATTTTGTGAGTAGATGATTCTTTCTATGGCTTGTCTTTACTCTTCTTGAACTTTAAATTGATAAATGAGTGTGTTTACAAGTTATTTATACTTTTATATGTTCCTGAAATGGTTTAGAATATCTGAAATGGTTGCAATATGATATCTAGTTCAAGAAGAGTATGACTTTTGAAATGAATTTTGAAATACATTGAACATGTGATTTTTACATGTATTTTTCATGATATGGCAAACGAAATATGTTATGCATATGATATTGATTTCTACAATGAAAATTTTGCCTCAGATATAAGCATGTATATGTGATTCCCCTTATTGGGAAGTTTTGACAGAGAAATATACTGAAAATGAAAATGCTGCATTAAAGAGAACCTCTGTTTTGATTAATATGTAATATATGAGATTATGGATTTTAAGGAGGAATCCTATTGAAAACACTGTCTGCTAACAGTAGGTTATGTTAGTCCTAGCGCACCTTGATTCCCTCAGCTAGCAGGGGGTGGTGCTAGCCTCGTGTAAGGGTCAACACACGAAAGATGATATGTGATGGAGAGCGGAATGCCTCCTATATGGGCGAGATGACAGTTATATGAGAAGTGATTTGCCTTCCCTTGCTATGTACTTGGAAAATATCCATATAGTGTCCCTTCGCATGTCCTCTTGAATGGTAGTAGGGCAAACCTCAGTGGGATGCTGAGTTTAAGAAAATCCTATACCACCAAAGTACGGAAGGGGTTAAACTCTGATATGATAGTTCTGATATGGGATCCTCCAAATGTTTTCATAAGAATTATTTTGATGCATAACATGATTTTATTACCGTTCTTACAAAATTACTTATAAATTGTATATGCATATGAATTTGAACAAAGTTTATTTGAAATGCGGGTCCCATATGAATGTACCTCTAAATTATGATTTTCAATGTGATAAGTTTTAAAATAAAGAGTGCATTCATATGTTGACCTAAGAGGTCATAGGAGGTGTTATCTGCTCACTGAGTTGTAAAACTCACTACACGTGGTTGATATGATTTTTAGATAAAGACCCAGAGTTTGGTCTTGCGGCTTCTTGAACGACTAGGTGTTGTACTTCAATGGTGAGCCTAAATTGTTTCTAGGCTCTCAGTGTTTAAAATTGTAATATATTTGTACTCTAGAGTTGCTCTGAACGCCACAAGCAGGATCTTTACTTCTGTTGTAATTTTTGTTAAGTGTGACTTTGGCATGTATAATTAATTATATTGGAAACTTACTTGCGAATGTATGATATTATCCTCTTATGCATAATATGAAGTTTTTCGCAAATAAATAAAGATAGAGTTATCGGACAGTAGTGTTATTTGCATTCTTAAAATTAAGGGTGTGACATGAAGAATAGGTTGGGTGGGTGGAAAGCAAAGGTCCTATCCCTCACAGGCAGAGTAACCTTAACAAACAGTACTCTTAATAACATGACTTACTACTCCATGCAAACAGCACTCCTACCATATGGATTATGTGCAGATTTGGAGAAGGAATGTCGCAAGTTCATCTGGGGTGATACGGAGGTTGCCAAGAAAATTCACCTAGTGAAATGGGACAAGGTTTTTCAGCCAAAAAACAAAGTGGGGCTGGGGGTTAGGAAGCTAAGGGAGATGAATGAAGCTTTTTTGATGAAGGTGGCTTGGGGTCTGATTACACGTCCTGTGGACCTTTGGGTGAGAACACTAAAGACCAAATATAAATGCAGTAGTGATCGTATACCCAAATTGCCCGAGAGGAAAGGGGACTCTTCAAATTTATGGAAGGGAATCACAAATGTTTGGAAGGATATAGAAGGTGGAGTATCTTGGAAGGTAGGTAATGGAAGAGGGGTAAAGTTCTGGACTGATGACTGGGTTCCAGGGACTGGGCCTCTCGAACAATATGCCAATGAATCTATTCAGGACAACATGAGAATAAAGACAGTAGCTGAGATGACTGCCACTACAAGTCAATAGAATTGGACCTTATTCAGCAACAACCTCCCTGAGAGAATCTTAAATACCATGGCAGCAATGATGCCCCCCAATGATGAGTTGGGGGAAGATTGAATCAGCTAGAAGTTCAACCAGGAAGGAAGTTTTACAGTGAAATCTACCTATGAGAGTAAACTTAATCACCCCCCCCCCCCCCCCGGAATGACCACCCCTTGTGGAAGAAAATATGGAGATGGCCGGGCCCCCAAAAAATCAGAATGTTCTAGTCGCTAGCTAGCAACAATAGCATTTTAACCAATGATCTCAGGATGGACCATCACCTTGATGAGAACGGGTTATGCCATATTTGCAAGACACAGAAGGAAACTGTACTACACTGTCTGAGAGACTGTGTGAACACTCGGAACTTGTGGCTAAGGCTGATACATCCTAAGTTTTGAGAGAGATTTTTCTTGTGGGACCTAAAGGAATGGATAAAGCACAATCTAACGCAAAAATTAGGGAACAATGATGTATCCAATTTGAGATGGGGAATGCTCTTCGGTATATCTGTCTGGTGCATTTGGACAAGGAGATGTGAGATCATATTCCAACCCTCGGAGAATCACTCAAGTAACATCTTCTTCCAATGTGTAGCTAGGACCCAGGAATGTGCAGTATGGATGAAGGCAATGATAAAGTGGAAATTTGAGTGTTTATAGGTTATATTTCATCCCCTAATTAGTAGTAAACTTGTGGTTATTTCTCTACTTTTGGTTATACTTTGCTCTAGATACTGCTTTGGTTTGTTTTATGCTTGTAGGTGAGCAAAAGAGGCAAAGAAGCAAGGGAAAACAATCATGAGAGGAGCCATATGGACTTGGAATATGCTAAGCAGGAAGCAAGGAGGCAACACACCAAAAATTGGCAAGAAAGGAGCATGGCAGTCCCCAACACGGCCAGGCCGTGCTTGGCGTGCATGAAGCACGGACAGGCCATGCTCTGGACAAAAGGTAAAGAACATTCCTAGAAACCAATCCGAAGCACGGCCAGGCCGTGTCTTGGAACACGGCCATGCTTCGGGTCCGTACAACACGTGATTTTTAAGATTTTTGGCTGCCAAGTTTATACATATGCTGGAAAAAAATGGAAGGCAAGACATTGAGACTCAGAGAGAGACTTTAGACTCGGTTTTTAGGCTTAGAAAACACTTATAGATTAGGTTTTTACTAGAATCATTGTTGATTTTATGTTCTAGAGTAGAATTTACAGCATTGGATGGTTGTATTTCATCTTTACTTTTCTACAAAGCAGGTTACATCTTTCTACTTCAGTTCTTTACTTTTACTTCTACTCCTTCTCTTTAGATTGTATTGAACTTGAATGGCTTACTTAATAAATATGAATTTGGTTTCTGTTTCTATAATGTGTGAGTAGATATCTATCTAGGGTTTTGGTAAACCCACTTGTGATATGATGATACTATGTTGTTGAGTTGAATTTTGGAACCTTAATTGTGATTATTTCTAGATCGATTAGATTAACTATTATATGCATGAATACGAGTTGGTAGAATGCCTAATCATCAATCTATCACATCTTTGGTTTTTAATTGATGAACTGAAAGGTGAAAATTAATACCATAACTTAATAGTTAATTAGGGATATCTTAATCACGAAAGTAGTTTAAGATTCTCTAAGAATGAATCAATTAGTAGGCAAGAGAAAATCGATTAATTGACTTCCATAGTTGGCATACAGCTTAATGAACCTAGGTTAAAATAAGAACCACGAAAGTAGGAAATTGGATTAACCTAGGTATGATTAGTAATGCTTGAAAGAGGTTGCTAGTTAATTAAGGCTAAACCATCCCCAACTAATCTAGATAATTACAATTAGAGGTACAAATTGTATGTTGAATATCATAACTGTGGTGAACCTTAACCCTTGGCTTTAGTTGATTGAATCCCTAATTCATTTAAGTGTGACAAACTCTCCATTGAATTACATTGATTTAGATAGCATATTTTACATCATTCTAGTAATTGACATTGTTCTATGTGGGATATGACCCGTACTCGCCGGATTAGCTACAGCTACACCGTGCGCTTGCGGTAATTAGTAAAATACACACAACAAGTTTTTAGCACCATTGCCGGGGACCAATTGACAATATTAGATATATTGTGAAATAGTTAGACTAGATCACTTTTAATTTTTCTGCATTATTTTATCTTGCTGATTTTTTTGCCTATTTTCTTCCTATATATGTGTGTTTCTCTTTTATACGAAGAAACCGTGAGTTCATTGCTGAATTTGATCCAAAAATTGAATGCACCCTACGAAGGATAAGAAAAAGACAGCAGCAAGAAAATTCTGCATGGTTGCATTCAGACTGAGACTGTTCCCTTTCTCTCTGAGGGACAAGGCCCATGCATGGTTGCATTCTCTTCCATCAGGGTCCATCACCACATGGCAGTAGCTTTCTCAAACTTTCCTGGCCAAATACTTCCCACTGAGTAAGATGGCTCATCTTAGGAATCAGATAATTACTTTTGCTCAGAAAGATGAGGAGTCACTATATGAAGCTTGGGAGAAATTTAAAGAGCTCCTCAGAGTATGCCCACACCATGGGTTGGAGAAATGGCTCATAGTCCATACATCCTACAATGGACTAATCTACAGCACCCGTATGTCTGTGGATACTGCAGTTGGAGAAGGCATTATGAACAAGACAATTGATGAGGCATATGAGCTGATAGAAGATATGGCTCAAAACCACTACTCTTGGTCAAGTGAAAGGTAGCCAAGGAAACTATTAGGTATGTATGTAGTTGATGCATGTAACCTTCTAACTTCTAAAGTTGATGCTTTGTTTCAGAAATTGGATAAATTGAGCATCAATGCTGTTGGGTCCCCTTCTTCATCTTCATCTTGTGAGATTTGTGGAGGAGTTGGTCATGTGGCCAATGAATGTCAGCTTGGAAGCTCTGCATTTCAAGATTGTGAGCAAGCAAATTTTGTGAACAACCAAAGAAACAATCATTATAGCAATACCTATAATCCAGGCTGGAGAAACCACCCAAATTTCTCGTACAAGCCTAATACAAATCAGCAGCCTCAGAATAATTTTAGACAACCTCCTGGGTTTCAGAATAAGAGGAAATTCAATCCTCCTCCTCAACCAAAGTCAAATTTGGAGGCTCTAATGGAGAACTTCATCTCCACACAGAGTAAGCAGAATGAAGAACTTAGAGCCCAGAATCATTCAATGAATGAGGCTATAAAGGATTTAGCTTCTAAAGTTGACTCACTTGCTACACATAATAAGATGCTAGAAACTCAAATAGCATAGCAAGCAAGTTCTTTAAATAAAAATTTTGGTAAATTCCCTGGTCAGCCTGAGAATCCAAGAGAACACTGCAAGGCTATAACTTTGAGAAGTGGTAAGCAACAGGGTGAGTCAGTGGATAAAGAGGAAGATAAGGAGGAAGAATTGAGAGATACAACAGAAAAAGCAACTGAAGAAGAGGAGCAAGTAAGTGAAAGGAAAAAGGAAGTAGAGCCTAAATATGTGGCTCCTGAACCATACAAGCCACCAGTTCCTTTCCCTCAAAGATTAGCTAAAGCCAAATTAGAAAAGCAATATGGGAAATTCCTTGATGTGCTGAAAAAGCTACACATCAATATTCCATTCTTGGAAGCTGTCTCTTAGATGCCCTCTTATGCTAAATTTCTGAAGGAAATCCTCTCTAACAAGAGGAAGATTGAGGAGTATGCCACTGTGGCATTAACTAAAGAGTGTAGTGCACTAATCCAAAACAAATTGCCTCCTAAGCTCAAGGACCCTGGAAGCTTCTCTATACCTTGTTCCATTGGAGATGTGCAAATCACTAAAGTCTTATGTGATCTTGGAGCAAGTATGAGTCTTATGCCATTGTCCATATGCAAGAAGCTCCAGATGGGTGATTTGAAGCCTACTACTATCTCCCTCCAGTTAACGGACGGATCCGTTACTCATCTGGTAGGTATATTAGAGGATGTTCCTCTAAAGGTAGGTAAATTTTCCTACCTATTGATTTTTTTGTCTTAGAGATGGAGGAAGATAGCCAAATCCCCATCATTCTTGGAAGGCCTTTCTTAGCCACTACGGGTGCCATTATCAATGTGAAAGATGAAAAGCTTTCCTTGAATGTAGGGGATGAAAAGATTGAGTTCAATATAAACGAGGCAATGAAGTGCCCATCTTTAGGTGATACTTGTTGCATGGTTGATATAATTGAGCAAAACATTGTTGATAATGCAGTAAGCTTTTGTTCTACTTAGCCACTTGAGCTTTGCCTTGTGGATAGCTCTATTTCTTGTGCTGAATAGGTAGAAGCTGATGCATATGCCCATATGCTTGATGAATGTCCCATGCTAACTTCAAAAGTAAAAGCTGAAAAGCTGGAATTGGACCATGGAAAATCAGCAACTATTGAGGAAAAAAAGGCACCTAAGGTAGAACTCAAACCTCTTCCATCCAATCTGAGGTATGAATTTTTGGACCCTAACTCTTCATATCCAGTAATTGTGAATGCTGATTTGAATACTGAAGAAACTGGTAAGTTATTGGAGGTTCTCAAAAAAATTTAAAAAAGTGATTGGGTATAACATTGATGACATAAAAGGGATTAGCCCATCTATTTGCATGCATCGCATTATACTTGATAATGATCATAAACCTTCCAGGGAGCACCAAAGGAGACTAAATCCAAACATGAAAGACGTAGTCAAGAACGAAGTGCTAAAATTGCTTGATGCAGGTATTATCTATCCTATTTCAGATAGTGAATGGGTAAACCCTGTGCATGTGGTTCCTAAGAAGGGAGGTATGACTGTTGTCAAGAATGATAATGATGAATTAATTCCTTCTAGAGCTGTTACAAGTTGGCGCATGTGTATTGATTATAGGAAATTAAATAAGGCCACCCATAAGGATCACTTCCCTCTACCCTTTATTGATCAATTGTTGGAAAGGTTGGCTAAACATTCACACTTTTGTTATCTGGATGGATACTCAGGGTTCTTTCATATCCCTATCCATCCAGACGACCAAGAAAAGACAACGTTCACATGTCCCTATGGCACCTTTGCATATAGAAGGATGCCATTCGGATTGTGCAACGCACCAGCCACTTTCCAAAGATGTATGATGGCTATTTTCTCGGATTTTATTGAGGATATAATGGAAGTATTTATAGATGATTTTTCTGTCTATGGTACCTCATTTGACAATTGTTTGAGTAATTTGACACAGGTACTTAAAAGATGTGAGGAAGTCAACCTAGTACTAAATGTTGAATATCATGCAAAGATGAATGCAGTGTCCGAACGCAAGTGCACGTGTCGTAACCAAGTAATAAAGTGATGAGTGAGTATCGTCCCACGAGGAGTGAACTAAAACTATTTAAGAGACTTTTGCCGTGTGAAATGCTGTAGCAAAGATAAGATGGCTCAAAAGATAAAATAAAGGTGAATCGATTACATGCATCTATAACTAAGATGAGGGGTACTAGGATGTAAAGGAAAATGATAATAGGAGGTCTAGGGTTGCATCAGGGTTGTTATGAACTACAGCACTCATATTTGCTCTAGGGATTGCTGCAGCAATTGCTCTACTGCCAAGTTCAGTCTTGCAATGGAGTATTCCCAGACTTCCATTCCTAGCAATTCTAAGGTTCAGACATGCATTCCTGCATCAGTCCTCACCCCCGAATTGTACATGAAGCTCCACTCTTGGGGTGATGGGGAACCATATATTCCTATATTGGCTTAATCCCATATCTTCAACTGTTTTTCTAGCCTCCATTCCCCTCCCAGGTGAATTTTGGCTTAAGCCTTCCTCCACTAAACTTCCGTTATCAGGGGAAATTAGAATATAAACACAGTTGAATGTTAAAAACAATGCAGCGAAAAAATATGTTGTTACTAAAAATATGTGCTCAAGTTCATTCAACCCTTATGCAACCCTAGTTGGAAGTTAGCCAAGCCTCATGGTTACACTGGTTACAAACATCCCAGAATCACCAGTATACATTTCAAGTAATAAAATAAATACAAGTGCAGTCTTTGATAAAAACAGAAGAAAAAGGAAAACACAACAGTGAACAATTGAAATTTTGGGATTGCAAATTATCCCGTGTGTTTTTGCTTCTCGGTAGTGTGTCGTTGTTCTCTCCTTTACACCCCCTCTCTCGTGTCCCTTTTTGTCTCCCCCTCTGTCTCTTTTTATGGTTCAGCCTTGTGGTCCCAGTCAGCTGCCTGGCTTTTGCTGACATTCCCCCTGCTCTGCAATCAGCGTCCTTGTGTCAGCTTTTTCCCTCCACTTTCAGTAGTGGATGCCTTTCTGCATCAGCCCAACCAGCAGCTTGCAATGTCAGTTAGTTACTGCTTTCTCCTACTAGGTGGGTGCTGCACCTGCTGCGCAGCTCTACTCCCCTGCTACTTGCACCATAGCAGTAGAATCAGTTCTACATGTAAGACAAAAAGAGGCAGCTCACTCAATATCACTTGTGTTGCTGCCATAATTGCCACAAATGTTTAAAAAATTGCTGCAGCAAACGAGATGGGTGATATTATATCGAAGGGAGTCATTCCATTTAATTAAGTCCAAGAATAAGAGTGCTCAATATATCAAAACAGTGCAGTAAACATACTCTGAAAGCTTATAAAAACTGCAGTAAGTTGCAGTTATCAAATCCCCCTAAACTTAAAGGATCGCTTGTCCCCAAGCATTTTGTTCTGTTCACCACACATTTTTTTCAATTAATTTCTGATCTTTTCTCTCCTGCCTAATTCCATATAGTCCTGCTGATAGCTCTCAACTCTCAGGATTGTTCCCTATAAGAAACACCACAAGCCTTTTTCCCAATCTCAACCAAAACCCTACTTAAAGTTGTGTGTGTATGATATGGACAATTTCCCCAAGAGTCTCTTGGGTCAATATCAGCCAGAGTTCCTAAGATTTTTATGCTAATATATCAAGCTTACTTCCTTAGGATGAGTTGGCATATTTCAACATAGGCATAGTCAGGGCAACTCATATAAGGGGTAGTTACAGATTTCCATTCTCTCTCTTTTTTTTTTGCATATACAGATATTATTTAGCAGAGGTCATTAGTGCCTTTTGACGCGAATGCCAACATGTTTTGATGAGGACACCTGGTTACTCAGCCTTATCACCCTTTAGTAGCATCCCACTCATACTCCTGTTTTATGCAAAGGCACACATAGGGCTCATGCATACCCCTGGTTACTAAGGAACTACAGAGGCATTGGAGTGTCCACATTTCTCTCTTTATTTTCTACTTCCCACCCCCCCAAACTTAAGCATTTCTCACAAATAACGTAGGCCTCTTTCCTAATTTCACAGAAGACTTTCAATATTGGCGCTAAAAATTTTAAGTCCAATTTCTGAAATTACCAATTTTCTCTTGCAAAAACTGCCCATCTTCTGTGCTCGTTAGAAGAAGGTTCTGTGTGTGATTGGGCAAGGGTGTAGGTCTCCTATTCTGGTTTTTAGTGCAATTTCCAACCCTCCTCATAGAGTATCCCAGAACTATAGCAGGATAAGGCTTAAGGCTTAAGGCTTATCTCCCTGTGTTTCTCTCTTGTTTTTTTTACAGGTAGTGAAACGGACAACAGCAAGTTATAGTATGGTCTTTAATGACACAGTCAGGCAGGGGCACAAACAAACCAAAGCACGAATAAAGAGGAACACACAATAAACAAAAACAAGGTCAACATATGCTTCAGCAAACACTACAGCAATAACTAAGATAATAATAAGACAATTCTCCAGCAGATGCCACAGTAAGCATTACAGTAAAACATTATATGACACCCCCCCCCAAACTTAAGGATGAGCAGTGTCCTCACTACTGATGAAATGGCCAAAAACAGAAGCAGAGGCAAAGGAATTCCAAATGCAGCAGAGAAGGAATAAGAGATAAGAGAACTTCCTGAGGGTGCTAGCAGGGATGCTGCAGCACCCTAGGGGTATTGACCCCCAGAAGACCTTGAAGAGCTTCTGAGCCCACTTCTGCACTATGTTGATTGTTGTGGGGCCTTCCCTTTGCGCATCATTGCTGCCCGTTTTGCAATGGGCTCATCATCATCAGAGGACTCAGTTCCCACTGGTGTCTGTTGGGGTTCTAGGTGGGGCAGCTTGCTGGAGGAGGAGCCTTCAAAGTCCTTGTGTTGTTCTGTCTGCGGCTCAGGTGCTAGGCCTGACTCCTCAAAGGTGGTATGGAGCAAGTCAGTAGGAAACTCCGGAAATGGGAAAAATTGTTTATAGTTTTGTTCGAGGGTGGTGTGGAGGGCAAAATCCATTTTCTGCTCATAACACCAAAACGTTTGCTGATGTTGCAAAAGCACAGCTTGCTGCCTGAGAATGGTAGCTTGTTGATGGAGGATGAACTGCAGGGTCTTATCAGCTGGCTGGGGGGCAAAGGAAGAAGCAGAGGGTCCGGCAGCTTGTGGAGGATCTCGGGAAGCAGCTGGTAGGTGTGGGACAGCTTTTTCTTGAACAATCCATGCAATGGTGATGGCGGTGATAGGACTGGTGTCCTTCAATAATTCTTCATCAATGGAGACTGGGACTCCACGATTCTTGCACAGGATAGTGATGAGGGAAGGGAAAAGTAAACTTCCCTTTTTCTGGTTAGCACATACTTCGATTTGGCCACTGATGATTCAGCCAACGTTGAGTGGTCTGCCGGATATGAGTACGTCAACCATTGTTACTGTGTCTCGGCTCACTGTCTGCCCATGGGTGGAAGGTAGCAAGCGGATCTTGAGGAAGTGGTATCACACCTTTGCTGCAGGTACCAGAGAAACCCGATTGATAGTGGTGGAGCCCTGAGGGGACTTATCCTAGGTGGTGCTGGGAAGGCATACTCGGGTAACCATAGCGTCCCAGTCCTGATCCTGCAGACCCCGTAGATAGTCCTCGTACTAGTCTTCCTCGTCTGGCAGATTGTAAGCCTTGTTTATGGAGGCTTGGTCAAACCGAACCCTAGTCTCCCGAACTATCACCCACTTCTCATTGTCTGGTGAGAAGTTTGCATAGAATTCCCGAACCAGAGGGATAAGGGCAGTTTGTGGGTGTCTCGCAAAAGCTTCCCAACCCCTCTGTTTGACCACAGTGCCAACGTACATTGGCAGTCCCAAATCCTCCATGGCTGTGAAAGTGAAACCCTTCTCTGCGCAGAAATTTCGCAGCAGGATCTCCTCATCGTGTCTCTGTTTGCTTGCTTCGGAGGTGAACTTCTTCACCTTGCTTGCCTTCTAGGCCACCGTCTTAATTCTTGGCATGGTGGGTTACGGGGGTTTGGAAGGGGGGGTCTCTAGTACGAAGAAGGTGAGGGAGCTATAGGGGTTTTGGGAACTTAGGAGAGTTACTCGAGGGTGAAGGGGGTGAGGGAGTTGCAGAGGTTTAATGAGAGTGGAAGAACGTGTTTTCGTGACTTATGGGCTTCTACCTTTTTCCCGCCCCTATTTTGCTTCTGACAACAATTTTTGAAAATATTTTTTTAAGTAGCATAGTAGAGGGGAACTCCTTGATTTAGGGCTTAATGCATTTGCTGCAGCAACGTTTGCAGCAAAAACTGGCTTGCCTAGGATTTTGCTACAGCAGAGGTGGCTTGTTCTTAATCCTGCTATAGCAAAGCAGGGACTGTCTTTCATACAGTTTTGCTGCAGCAAAACAAAAACTGGTTCTGCAAACTTCTATGCTTCCCATTCTGCGTAACAAACACAAATGCTATTAGATTCATGATTTAAACTATCTAAAAACTGTCAAATTAATCAACAACAAATTTAAACATGGGTTGCCTCCTATGAGCGCTTGTTTTAGAGTCAACAGCCTGACTTTCTCCTTGCTCATTCCTCTTGCAGATGGGTTGAGGTGTGATGTCTATCCACATCACCTCCCAGATAGTGCTTGACCCTTTGAACATTAACCCTAAATGTCCTTCCTTCCTTTTCTTCTTCCAATTCTACAGTTCCGAAAGGGAAAACCTTGCTAATGTGAAAAGGACCAGACCAACGAGATTTTAATTTCCCAGGAAACAAGGTCAGCCTGGAATTATACAGCAGCACTTTCTGTCCTACTTCGAAGTTCCTTGGTTGTATCTTCTTGTCATGCCATTACTTTGCTTTCTCGTTATACAGTTTGGCATTCTCATAAGCCTGCCCTCGGAATTCATCCAGCTCATTTAGCTACAGCATCCTTTTCTCACCAGCAGCTTCCAGATTCAGGTTTAGATTCTTCACTGCCCAATATGCTCGATGCTCTAGCTCTACTGGCAGATGACAAGCCTTCCCAAACATCAGCTTGTATGGTGACATGCCCAATGGTGTTTTATAAGCCGTTCTATAGGCCCATAGTGCATCATCCAACCTTGAGGACCAATCCTTCCTCGTGGGGCCTACTGTTTTCTCCACAATTCTCTTAATCTCTCTGTTGGAGACTTTAGCCTGTCCACTAGTTTGTGGGTGATAGGGTGTTGCCACCTTGTGCCTTACTCCGTATTTAGTTAGGAGTGCTTTGAACTGCCTATTGCAGAAATGGGTCCCTCCATCGCTTATGATGGCTCTGGGGGTTCCAAACCTTGTGAAAATGTTTCTCTTCAAAAACCTGGTCACCACTCTGGCTTTATTAGTCTGAAATGCACTGGCTTCCACCCATTTTGAAACATAGTCGACGGCTACTAGGATGTATTGGTTGCCGAAACTCGAGGGAAATGGTCCCATGAAATCTATTCCCCATACATCAAATAATTCCACCTCTAGGATGTTGTTCAGTAGCATTTCGTGTCTTCTAGATATATTCCCTATCCTCTGACACCGGTCACATTGCATCACGAAGGAATGGGAGTCCTTGAATAGAAAAGGCCAGTAGAACCCGGCCTGCAATACCTTGTTTGCAGTTCTTACTCCTCCAAAGTGGCCTCCATAGGGGGAAGCATGGCATTGCTGTAGAATTTGCTCCACCTCTTCTCTGGGGATGCATCTTCTTATCATCTAATCAGTGCACTGTTTGAACAGATATGGTTCATCCCAGTAATATGAGTTCACTTCATGCAGAAATTTCTTCTTCTGCTGGAGTGTCAAGTCTGGTGGGAGCAGTCCACTCACAAGGTAATTTACATAATCAGCATACCATGGCACACCATGTTGGGACAGGAGGTAGAGTTGTTCATCTGGGAACCTCTCGTTAATTTCATTTTCTCCTGAGCTGTCCTCTTCCAGTCTGGAGAGGTGGTCTACCACTTGATTTTCAGTTCCCTTTCTATCCCTGATCGCTAGGTCGAATTCCTGAAGTAAAAGCACCCACCAAATGAGTCTGGGGTTGGAGTCCTTTTTCTTAATCAGATGTTTGATGGCAGAATGGTCTATGTGCACTATCACCTTTGCTCTTACCAGATATGATCTGAACTCTTCAAACGCAAAAAATACTGCAAGCAACTCCTTTTCTGTCACTGTGTAGTTCAGTTGGGCACCTTGCAGTGTTTTGCTTGCATAATATATAGAATGAAACAGCTTGTTCCTACGCTGCCCGAGGACAGCTCCCAATGCTGCTTCACTAGCATCGCACATTAGCTCAAATGGAGAGGTCCAGTCTGGTGCCACAATGACTGGGGCTGTACTCAATTTCTTCTTGAGGTCATAAAATGCTGTCATACAACCTTCATCAAAACAGAAAGTTCTGTCCTTCTCGAGCAAACTGCATAAAGGTTTGGCAACCTTGGAGAAGTCTTTGATGAACCTCCTATAAAATCCTGCATGACCCAGAAAGCTTCGGATGCCTTTGACAAAGGTGGACGGAGGCAGTTTCTCAATGATTTTCACCTTGGCCTTATTAACTTCAAGTCCTCTTTGAGAAACTTTATGCCCCAGCACAATTCCTTCTTTTACCATAAACTGGCACTTCTCCTAGTTCAGCACCAAGTTTGTTTCTTCACACCGTTGTAAGACTTTAGCAAGGTTTTCCGAACATAGGTCAAAGGAATCCCCGAAGACTGAGAAGTCATCCATGAAAATTTCCACAAATTGCTCAGCCATCTCTGTAAAAATTGCCAGCATGCATCGCTGAAACGTTGCTGGAGCATTGCAAAGTCCAAATAGCATTTTTTGAAATGCAAAGGTACCATAAGGACATGTGAAGGTGGTCTTATGCTGATCTTCAGGTGCTATAGCAATCTGGTTGTACCCTGAATAGCCATCTAGGAAACAATAATATTCCCTTCCTGCGAGTCTATCTAACATTTGATCAATGAATGGCAAGGGGAAGTGATCTTTCCTGGTGCTTTTGTTTAGCTTCCTGTAATCCATACAAATCCTCCAACCAGTCACCACCTTGGTAGGGATGAGCTCATTATTTTTGTTTTCCACCACAGTCATGCCCCTTTTTTTAGGAACACATTAGACTGGACTCACCCAAGAGCTATCTGATATGGGGTAAATGATTCCAGCATCCAGCCATTTGATGATCTCCTTCTTTACCACCTCCTTCATTATTGGGTTGAGCCTCCATTGGGGTTCTATGGACCCTGTTTCATTACTCTCCAAAAGGATCTTATGTATGCAGAATGAAGGGCTGATTCCTTTAATTTCAGCTAGTGTCCAACCAATAGCCCTCCTGAATTTCTTCAGTGTCAGGACCAATTTCTCCTCTTGTTCTCCTGTCAAAAATGCTGAGATAACCACAGGAAGAGTGGTTATTTCTCCTAAATACACATACTTGAGGTGTGCTGGCAACGGCTTCAAGTCCAAGACCGGTGGGTCTTCCACTGATGTCTTTAGAGGCCTTGATTCTGGTGGGGTCACATATAATGGCTCCTTCACTGGCCCCTGCTTCCTAATGCCATGTCTGACATCAATCCAGGCCCATTCTTTCTCGTTCTCCTCTTCTGAATCTGAGTCTTCTGTCCATGCTACTGATGGTGGATCCTTGCAGCATTTTCTTAACTGTTCTGATGCCAATGTGTCTATTACAAACACAACTGCACACTCTTCTTCTTCACTGGGAAACCTCATGGTTTGGAGTACATTGAATGTAACCTACTCATCCTGGACTCTCATGGTTAATTCCCCTTTCTGGACATCAATTAATGTCCAGCCAGTTGCTAGGAATGGTCTGCCCAGAATAATTGGTACCTCTGCATCAGCTTCATAGTCCAGTATTATGAAGTCTACTGGCAAAATGAACTTGTCCACCTTAACCAAGACGTCCTCTATTTTTCCCTCTGGATGGGCAATGGATCTGTCTACCAATTGTAGTGTGACTGTGGTAGGCCTTGCTTCTCCAATTCCTAGCCTTTTAAAGATGGCCATTGGCATGAGGTTGATGCTTGCTCCCAAGTCACAAAGTGCCTTGCCAAAATACTGGTTCCTGATAGAACAAGGTATGGTGAAACTGCCTGGATCCTTAAGTTTGGGTGGCATCTTATTCTGCAGCACAGCACTGCATTCCCTTGTGAGAGCAACTATCTCAAACTTGCCAAATCTTTACTTCTTGGTCAGAATGTCCTTCATGAACTTTACATAGTTAGGCATCTACTCTAGTGCTTCCACCAGAGGAATGTTAATGTGCAACTGTTTCAGGACATCTAGGAATCTTCTAAACTGCTGGTCATTCTGCTTTTTCTGGAATCTCTGAGGGAAAGGGGGTAGCTTAGTTTGCTGCATACCTTGCTGCGGCATAGTTCCCGAGTTTTGCTGTGGCATAGCTGCAGCATTTTCTCCAGAGATGGTTGCTTCCTCGCTTACCTCCTCCTCTTGATTTTGCTTGTCTTTCCTTGTCTCCGGGGGTACAGTGGAGTTTTTCTGGTCCTGTCCTCTTGCTTTTGGTGCCTCCACCATCTTCTTACTTTTTAGAGTTATAGCCTTGCAGTGCTCTTTCCCTTCTCTCCTAGGGACTTCAGTATTGCTTGGAAGTGTCCCCGGAGGTCTGCTTTTTAGTTCATTGGCAAGCTGTCCTACTTGAGTTTCCAGATTCCGTAATGAGGCTTCCTAACTCTGAATTAGACCATCATTCCTTGTCATGTATTCCTTCATCAAGGATTCCAGTGAAGTGGTGGTTTCGTGAGGCTACTGTCTTTGCTGATGGAAGCCAGGGGGAGCCTGTGGTCTTTGTGGAGCAGAGTTATTCCCTTGTCTCGTACCATAGTTGCTCCAGGAAAAATTGGGGTGTTGCCTCCATCCTAGGTTATACGTGTTGGAGTAGAGATTGTTATTTCGATTCCTATTTCCCACATAGCACACTGATTCTGGGTTTAAGGGACAAGTTTCAAATAGATGCGGTCCATTTCATAATACACAAGATGGTCCAATTTCCTGGACTGCATTGGCTGTTTGAGGGTGTCTTGGATGCTGGTTTTTCAAGACATTAACCAGAGAGGCTAGCTGGGCTGTGAGAGAGGTAACTTCACTCACTTCATGCATGCCTGCCATTTTTCTGCCTATGAAAACTCTGTCCATAGGCCACTGATAGTTGTTACTAGCCATTCTTTCGAGCAGCTCATATGCCTCATTATACGTTTTGGACAATAGTGCCCCATTAGCTGCTACATCTACTATAGTGCACGTTTGAGCAATAAGGCCATTGTAAAAGGTCTCCATCTGAATGCAGTAAGGGATTCCATGATGAGGGCATCTCCGTAAAAGCTCTTTATACCTCTCCTAGGTCTCATACAATGATTCACCTTCCAACTGCTAGAAAGAAGTGATGTCATTTCTCAATCTGGCATTTTTGGTGGGCGGGAAATATTTTAGCAGAAACTTCTCAGCCAAATCACTCCAGTTAGCAATAGAGTCTAGTGGCAGAGAGTTTAGCCACGCTCTTGCTCGATCTCTTAATGAGTAAAGGAACAACTTTAGCCTGAGAACTTCTTTTATTACCCTATTCATTTTGAAAGTATCCGTGACTTCCATGAATACTCTTAAGTGAAGATGAGGGTCCTCTATAGGCATTCCACTTAACTGGCCTGCAGTCTGCAGCATCTGGAACATTACTGGCTTGAGCTCAAAGTGTAGAGCCTCGATCTCTAGTCTCACAATACTCGGGTTTAACCCATTCAGGTTTGATTGAACATAAGCATTCAAGACCCTATCTCTATCGTCCATGTTGTCTGCACCATTCTGATTAGCGATTCCTGCCTGCTGCTGAGGTCCTAACTGTCCTCTTTTTCTTCTCAAAAGCGTTTTTTCTATCTCTAGATCTAGAGGCAGAAGTTCTCTGTCAGCTCGGCTCATGCACTACGTTACCTGTTCAACAAAACGCCAGAGTGAATGATAGATATAACAAAAAACACTTCACACAGTCAAGTAACTAAGAACAATTTTTAAGTTGACACTCCCCGGCAATGGCGCCAAAAACTTGTTGAATATCATGCAAAGATGAATACAGTGTCCGAACGCAAGTGCACGTGTCGTGACCAAGTAATAAAGTGATGAGTGAGTATCATCCCACGAGGAGTGAACTAAAACTATTTAAGAGACTTTTTCCTTGTAAAATGCTGTAGCAAAGATAAGATGGCTCAAAAGATAAAATAAAGGTGAATCGATTACATGCATCTATAACTAAGATGAGGGGTACTAGGATGTAAAGGAAAAAGATAATAGGAGGTCTAGGGTTGTATCAAGGTTGCTATAAACTACAGCACTCGTATTTTCTCTAGGGATTGCTGCAGCAATTGCTCTAATGCCAAGTTCATTCTTGCAATGGAGTCTTCCCAGACTTTCATTCCTAGCAATTCTGAGGTTCAGACATGCATTCCTGCATCAGTCCTCACCCCAGAATTGTGCATGAAGCTCCACTCTTGGGGTGATGGGGAACCATATATTCCTATATTGGCTTAATCCCATATATTCAACTATTTTTCCAGCCTCCATTCCCCTCCCAGGTGAATTTTGGCTTAAGCCTTCCTCCACTAAACTTCCATTATTATGGGAAATTAGAATATAAACACAGTTGAATGTTAAAAACAATGCAGCGGCAAAATATGTTGTTACTAAAAATATGTGCTCAAGTTCATTCAACCCTTATGCAACCCTAGCTGGAAGTTAGCCAAGCCTCATGGTTACACTGGTTACAAACATCCCAGAATCACCGGTATACATTTCAAGTGATAAAATAAATACAAGTGCAGTCTTTGATAAAAATAGAAGAAAAAGGAAAACACAACAGCGAACAATTGAAATTTCGGGATTGCAAACTATCCCGTGCGTTTTTGCTTCTCGGCAGTGTGTCGTTGTTCTCTCCTTTACACCCCCTCTCTCGTATCCCTTTTCGTCTCCCCCTCTGTCTCTTTTTATGGTTCAGCCTTGTGGTCCCAGTCAACTGCCTGGCTTTTGCTAACATTCCCCCTGCTCTACAGTCAATGTCCTTGTGTCATCTTTTTCCCTCCACTTTCAGTAGTGGATGCCTTTCTGCATCAGCCCAACCAGCAGCTTGCAATGTCAGTTGGTTGCTACTTTCTCCTGCTAGGTGGGTGCTGCACCTGCTGTGCAGCTCTGCTCCTCTGCTACCTGTGCCATAGCAACAGAATTAGTTCCACATGTAAGACAAAAAGGGGTAGCAAACTCAATATCACTTGTGTTGCTGCCATAATTGCCACAAATGTTTAAAAAATTACTACAGCAAATGAGATGGGTGATATTATATCCAAGGGAGTCATTCCATTTAATAGAGTCCAAGAATAAGAGTGCTCAATGTATCAAAACAGTGCAGTAAACATACTCCGAAAGCTCATAAAAACTGTAGTAAGTTGCAGTTATCACTAAACTGGGAAAAATGCCACTTTATGGTAAGGGAAGGAATAGTACTAGGACACTTGGTGTCTGAAAGAGGAATAGAGGAAAAAATTGAAGTAATCCAGACAATGCCACCACCATCAAATGTTAAGGAAGTGAGGACTTTTCTTGGGTATGCGGGCTTCTACAGAAGATTCATCCAAGACTTCTCCAAAAATTTTAAACCCTTAACTAATTTGCTCATTAAGGACATCACATTCTTATTTGATAATAACTGCTTACTTGCTTTTGCAGGTTAAAGGAGGCACTAATATCTGCACCGATCATTCAACCTCCTAATTGGAGCCTTCCCTTCGAGATTATGTGTGATGCAAGTGACTATGCTGTGGGAGCTGTACTTGGGCAAAGAAGAGATAAAAAGCCCTATGTCATTTACTATGCCATCAAGACCATGGATGAAGCCCAAGTCAATTACTCTACCACAGAAAAAGAGCTCTTGGCAGTAATGTTTGCAATTAACAAATTCCGTCAATATTTGCTGGGATCCAAAGTCATAGTATACACGGATCATGCTGCCATCAAATATCTGCTAAGCAAGAAGGATGCCAAGCCAAGATTAATCAGATGGATCCTTCTATTGTAGGAGTTTAACCTAGTGATCTGGGATAAGAAAGGAACAGAGAATGTGGTTGCATACCATCTTTTAAGACTTAGGTAAGATTTAATAAGAGACGATAAAGATGAGTTGCCTATAGACGATTCTTTTCCCGATGACCAACTCCTTGCAGTCACTTATACCGATGCTCCTTGGTATGCAGACTTTGTGAACTATCTTGCATGCAGAATTTTACCTAAAGGGTTGAGCTACCATTAGAGAAAGAAATTTTTCTCTAATATCAAGTCTTATTATTGGGATGATCCATGTTTATACAAATGGTGTGCATATGGCATCTTCCGAAGGTGTATTCCAGAGGAAGAAGTATATAGCGTCATATTTCATTGCCATAATGCACCTTGTGGAGGCCATACTAGCACTTCTAAAACTGCAGCTAAAATTCTCCAAGCTGGGTTTTATTGGCCTTCACTTTTCAAAGATGTGCACACCTTTGTAAAAGCATGTGATCGGTGTCAAAGAATTGGCAATATATCAAGAAGGAATGAGATTCCCCTAAACAATATTTTAGAAGTAGAAATATTTGATATTTGGGGTATTGACTTTATGGGTCCCTTTCTTTCCTCATGTGGGAACAAGTATATCCTAGTAGCTGTGGACTATGTGTCTAAGTGGGTAGAAGCAGTGGCATCTCCCACCAATGATGCTAAAGTGGTTGCCAAGCTCTTCAAGAGGGTGATTTTTCCAAGATTTGGAGTACCCCGAGCTGTGATAAGTGATGGAGGTTCCCACTTCACTGAGCAACAATTTCAGAATCTCTTGAAGAAATATGGAGTTACTCATAAAATGGCTCTAGCTTATCATCCTCAAACAAGTGGACAAGTTGAAATATCAAATAGGGAAATCAAAGCAATCTTGGAGAAGACCGTATCAAAGGCAAGAAAAGATTAGTCTCTCAAGCTTGATGATGCACTATGGGCCTACAAAACGGCATATAAGACAACGATAGGCACCACACCCTTTCGGTTAATATATGGAAGACCTTGTCACTTGCCAGTAGAGCTTGAACATAAGGCGTATTGGGCAATCAAGACAATTAATTTTGACTTGACAGCTGCTAGAAAAAGGGGATGCCTTCAATTGAATGAACTAGATGAGCTGAGACTTGATGCTTATGATAGTGCTAAATTATATAAAGAAAGAACAAAAATATGGCATGATAAGCACATCCTAAGGCATCAATTTCAAGTAGGAGAATGGGTCCTACTATTTAATTCGAGGCTAAAGTTTTTTCCCGGAAAGCTTCATTCCCGTTGGTTTGATCCATTCTAAGTAAGCCAAGTTTTTTCATATGGAGCAGTTGAAGTATGGAGTGAAGCTACCGGATCCTTCAAGGTTAACGGACAACGCCTCAAGCACTTTGTCACAGGACAACTGGTTGAAAAGAGAGTCACCCAAGCTCTCTTGGAGCCCCCCTCAATCTAATAAAGTGCAAGGGAGTCGAGCTAATGACTTAAAACAAGCGCTTTGTGGGAGGCAACCCACATTTTTTTTAAACTTCTTTTTGTTTGATTTCTTGCTTTCAAATTTAATTTTCATCTTTAATTTAGCTAATTTCTTAGGTTAGAAGTTTAATGAATGTTTTCTTTTGATTTTCAGGTCCATTCCCCTGTGCCCAAGGTGATATAAAAGGCTAAAAATTAAAGGAAATCAAGGAGAATCAAAAGCTGAGACAAAATTCAAAGAATTGAAGGTTCCAATCAATAACACGGGTAGGCCGTGTCTTCCACCACGCCCGTGCTTGAAGCACGGGCCAAATACTGCAAATTTGGTGAAACCCGCCAGCATCACAAGTAGGCCGTGTCACAGGACACGGCCATGCCCCAAGTGAAGCCCAACACTCCCTCCCCGTGTTGGCTAACACGGGCACATTCCAAGGGCTTTTGGATTTCAAGCCCCTAGCACGGGTGGGCCGTGCTGAGTAACACGGCCCAGCCCCAGCCCGTGGTCCAGGTCTGTTAAAAAATAAAAAAAGGGAAGCACATAGAAGGACCAACCCGAAACACGGCCGTGCCCGTGCCTAACAGACCTAGCCCGTGTTGTACAAAAGGGACTAGCCTTGAATGTTGCAGGTTCCAGCCCGAAGCACGATCGTGCTTCGGGCCAAGTAATACACCCCTCTTTCTATTTTTCTTCCTGTGTCTCCCCCTCTAACCCGTGCCCTAAACCGTGCCTACTTCCCTCTCTTTCAAATTCAATTTCATCCCCTTCCATCCCCCACACCCGTGCCCTAACCAGCGAAACCTCACCCTCCATCTCCCACACTCTATCGTTCTCCCCATTCCCGAAACCTAACCCCCTCGGTTTACCCATCCCCCATTCCCCTTCGCCATCCCTTCTCCCTCTCCATCTCCCACATCGTGACCTAGCTAGAAACACCCACTCCCT
Organism: Gleditsia sinensis; assembly: GCA_037074535.1. NCBI lineage: Eukaryota > Viridiplantae > Streptophyta > Magnoliopsida > Fabales > Fabaceae > Gleditsia > Gleditsia sinensis. Next base: position 36,805,930 of record CM073465.1, read on the forward strand.
CACCCTTTCGGTTCCCCCATTCCATCCGAAATCCCTTCTCCCTCTCCATCTTCCTCACCTACTCGATTAACCCCCCTTCCTCGTACTCCCTCACCCTAATAGTCCTCCCATACCCGAATCCCCTGGTTTGCGATTTACCCCTCATATCTCCACCCATACCCGAAACCCATTCCCCCTTCTTCATTCTCCATCTTGCTGTGCTTTAACCAGGTAACTCTACACTCTTACTTCCCTGCTTTTATACCTGACTAGTTAGGCAATTCTGCATTGGGAAATTGTTTCTGAGTTAGGCTGATTTTACTTTCTGCACTTACATTTATTTTACTGGTTTTATGCACTGATTTCTGGTCTTGGTGGCTGACATAACATTGCTCTGTTCTTCTTTCACATTTGAAATTCTAATGTTGGTTAACTAGTGAATTGGCTTACAGTGGTTTCTTTATTTGAATTTTCTGCATATGTGGCTTTATTGGACTGGTTTAAAGCAAATTTTGCAGACTTTATATTGCAACTACATTCTCTGCTTGTTCTTTTTCTGCCATTGCATAACATTGCCTTAACTGGTTAAATTACCTTTGCTTGCTAACCCACTGAATCTCTATCAAAATTTTTGGATACTTGTGTGCCTTAATTAGGACTTGAACTGAATAGGTTGATCTACACTTGCAATTAGCTGCATCATCCACATTCTCTGTGTTCAACCTATAGACATTGCATATTTAGCATTTTCTTTTACTTTGCATTCTGATATCATAGTCTATTAGTTAGCTTTTGCATCTGCTCATTCCTATTGCATTTGATTGCTATCGTTCTCCATGGGTCCCAAAAGAGCCAGAACTGGCCAATCCTCCTCCCAATCCCAACAACAACGTAGAGGACGAACTATACAACCAACCCAACTTCCTCACCAAATCAATGAGTATGGTATTGTATTCGTTGATGATAGTCAACGAACACGATACGATACTCTAGTTAAACGGAGAATGCTGAGTACCCGGTATATGGATGAGGAATGTCTGGAACAGTTAAGTCTTTTAAATGACGTCCAATACTTAGTTGATCAGATTAGGTGGAATACATTCATCACCCTACGATACCCAGCCTATCCAAGACCCACCTTAGAGTTTTTTAGCTCAATTAACGTAGTTTTGTTTCGAGGTCCAGATGTCCATCAAGGCCGCGTAAACTTTAGAGTGTTTAACCGTAGCTTTAGCTTAACTTCAACTGAATTTAATGCATTATTTAGACTGCCTCCTAGGGGAACTAGATCCGTACCCTCCAGTTTTCTTGCCCAACCTTTTTGGAATTCAATTTCTATAGAGGGGCAGTATAGTGCATCAAGTTCCAAAGTCTCTTTCATTTGCAACCCTACTTTTTGTTATTTACAACGTCTTATGGCCCATACTGTTTTTGGTAGGGCTGAGAGTGACGGGGTTGCAAATCAAAGAGAGCTTTACTTTATTTATGCTATGGTACACGGTACCAAGGTGGATACCAGAGCCTTTATGGCTCACCAAATGGCTAGGGTAGGTGGTGCAATGAATGGAAAAGTGGTAATAGGGGGGCTAGTTACTGCAGTCGCTAAAGGGCTGGGATTTGAGGCCAATTTATAGGGAATACAACCAGTAGTTGGTAGCAGCAAGATTGATTTGAAATCTTGCCTACATATGAAACTTATTGTTAAGAAAAATGTTGAATACTAGTTGTATCTCAGAGGACATACAATCTTCCGCCTCCCTAACCCTACTAGGACTGCAGTCACCAATAGAGATAACTGGATCTACATATTCAAGGAGGGTAGAGAGGGTGATGAGATTCTGCCAGAGGGGGACGATTTCTACCTTAAGCCACTTTTGGCTCTTCCACCCCCACCCCACTCCTATTTTACTGACCATGCAAGTCCATCTTATGCTCCCCCGAAGGATCAGGTCTCCATCTCTTCGCGGCTCAGCCGCATTAAGGCAGAACAACTTTCACAACAAACTACCCTGCATGCCATGCAAGATTCCATCCAAAGCATGGAAGGAATGATGCAGGCATGGTACACCTGGCATTTGGGCCAGAATCCACCTCCTCCTCCAGAAAACCAGTGAACTTATGTAAGCCTCTTATCCCTTTGCCTATTCTTTATTGATTACTGACATTGAGGACAATGTCAAGTTCTAGCATGGGGTAGTAGACTCTGGCTGAATATGTGGTTTGCATTAGAGTGTGATTTGCATTGATTATTCTCACTGGATGATTTAGTAGCACTTAGCATATATATATTGTATATACCACATCTCTCATGTTGCACTGCAAAAATCACATAGTTTGCTATTTCATATTTAGATTGATGTCATATAGGTTGATTTTAGCTTATGAACATGTAATGCATAACAGAATATGAAATAGGTACTTATTCTTTTAGTCTCTCTCTTCTAGGATTAAACTTCTAATTTTTTGAAAAATATCTCTCCTATTGTGCTGTGAATTGTATGTTTTTACTAATTTTTAACACTATGAGAGTGTGCAGGCCGGGAGAGGTGAAAAATGAGGGAATATAAAACCCAAAAAAAAATTCACGCTGAGTACCCCTTCAAGGCACCAAAAACACCTTAGTATGAGTACCTAACTGCCTTTACCCTAGTGAGATGGAGCATAAAAATGCACTCACTACATATTTCAATAAAAAAAAATTATGAAGAATGAAATAGACAAAAGAAAAAAACAAATCTGATGAGAAACAAAAGAAAAAGAGCAAGAGAAATAGAAATAAGGGTAAGGCAACGTAGGGAGATCTAAAGGATGAGGTGGCCCTACTTGAGTGTCTGAAAATCAATTAGATGCATACATTCAACAGTACCAATAGAAGTAGATATAAAATAGAAAAATTTTGGTTTAGTTTTAAAAGAATAGAGATTATCTGATAAATGTCTATTCATATATATGTTGTGTGCACATTGATTAAGTGAAAAATTTCCTATATTGCATTTATCTGTTATCTGAAATTTGTATGCAACATCTCCCTTTCTTGTGGTTTGACATGTTATTTGCTTGAGGACAAACAAAAGTTTAAGTATGGGAGAGTTGATAAAGGGGAAATTTGAGTGTTTATAGGTTATATTTCATCCCCTAATTAGTAGTAAACTTGTGGTTATTTCTCTATTTTTGGTTATACTTTGCTCTAGATACTGTTTTGGTTTGTTTTATGCTTGTAGGTGAGCAAAAGAGGCAAAGAAGCAAGGGAAAACAATCATGAGAGGAGCCACATGGACTTAGAATATGCTAAGGAGGAAGCAAGGAGGCAACGCGCCAAAAATTGGCAAGAAATGAGCATGGCAGCCACCAACACGGCCAGGCCGTGCTTGGTGTGCATGAAGCACGGCCGTGCTTGGTGTGCATGAAGCACGGCCGTGCTTCAGGTCCGTATAACATGTGATTTTTAGGGTTTTGGCTGCCAAGTTGATACATATGCTGGAAAAAAATGCAGGGCAAGACATTGAGACTCAGAGAAACACTTTAGACTCAGTTTCTAGGCTTAGAAAACACTCAAAGATTAAGTTTTTACTAGAATCATTGTTGATTTTATGTTCTAGAGTAAAATTTACAGCATTGGAAGGTTGTATTTCATCTTTACTTTTCTGCAAAGCAGGTTACATCTTTCTACTTCAGTTCTTTACTTTTACTTCTACTCCTTCTCTTTAGATTGTATTGAACTTGAATGGCTTACTTAATAAATATGAATTTGGTTTCTGTTTCTATAATGTGTGAATAGATATCTATCTAGGGTTTCGGTAAACCCACTTGTGATATGATGATACTATGTTGTTGAGTTGAATGTTGGAACCCTAATTGTGATTATTTCTAGATCGGTCAGATTAACTATTATATGCATGAATACGAGTTGGTAGAATGCCTGATCACCAATCTATCACAACTTAGGTTTTTAATTGATGAACTGAAAGGTGAAAATTAATACCAGAACTTAATAGTTAATTAGGGATATCTTAATCATGAAAGTAGTTTAAGATTCTCTAGGAATGAATCAATTAGTAGGAAAGAGAAAACCGATTAATTGACTTCCATGGTTGGCATAGAGCTTAATGAACCTAGGTTAAAATAAGAACCACGAAAGTAGGAAATTGGATTAACCTAGGTATGATTAGTAATGTTTGAAAGAGGTTGCTAGTTAATTAAGGTTAAACCATCCCCAACTAATCTAGATAATTACAATTAGAGGTACAAATTGTATGTTGAATATCATAAGTGTGGTGAACCCTAACCCTAGGCTTTAGTTGATTGAATCCTTAATTCATTTAAGTGTGACAAACTCTCCATTGAATTATATTGATTTAGATATCATATTTTACATCGTTCTAGTAATTGATATTGTTCTCTGTGGACTCCCCCAAGTCAAACCCAAGGCAAGTTCAAAGTAGTTGGGTCTGTATAGACTTCGGGATCGGCTGGATGCGGAGGAGTGTTGAGGAATGCAGCAGGAGATTGGATCACCAGTTTTACAAAAAGACTTGGAATATGCAGTGGAATTGGTGCTAAACTCTGGAGTATCCTCACTGCTTTAGACATCACATAGGAGAGGAACTTTAAAGATATCATCATTGAAACCGATTCCAAGATTGCGATCAAGCTATGTGCTGGTGGTTTTGAAAAATGCCACCCAGGGGCCGGTATCATTCATCAGATTAGGAAGAGACTGGAAAGGAATTTGAGAGTTGAAATCATCCACTCATTCAAAGAGGGGAATGAGGTAGTCGATTGGCTGGTGAAGGAGTCACATAAGAAAGACTAGAACCTGCACATTTTGGATAAACCGCCCGAAGAGGTAGGACGGCTTGTTTTGAAGGATATGTGGGGTGGATCCACACCCCGTTTTGTTTCCTATTAGCCCATGGGCTTCATAGTGTACCAAAAATAAATTAATTCAATTTTTTTATTATGAACTTATATCATTTAGCCACTAGTTATTTATTTACCTGTGGTTAATAACACTATGCTCATTTGCCTATGGCAAATGAGGCTATGCTAACGAAACATGGATAATACATAAATAATACTAATGACGGATGACATATGTTTCATAATAAAAGAAATTGAATTAATTTTAATTTTATAATTTATTATGTTTTTAAAATAAAGAATAATAATTTATTTAAAAAATAATGAATAATAAATAATTATTAAATTTTAAGCAACTATTCACTAATATTAAATAACTACTAACTAATTATAATTAATTTAAAAAAATAAAAAAAAATATGTATTTTGAAAATTTTAAAAAATTTACCCATAATTACTCATGTATTTGTTGTCAATTTAAAATGCTTATTTTTTAAAATAATGATAACAAAGCGAAACATAAGAATAGAACAAGAACTAAAAGGGTTCAATCATAAGCGTATTTTAGGAAGGATTTTAAAGAATATTTTAAGAATTTTATCATGAAATTTATAAATTTTGGACTTTCAATGAAAAAGCTCACGTTTTTGTTAACAAAGGATTACATTGTAGTGTTTTTTAAAAACACAAGGGAAATATGCGTATCAAAATAGAGGGGAGGTTTTCGTATTTAAAGAAAAATACTGAAAGAGTCAAGGTATTTTATTCAGAAACAAAAAATCTTGTTTGGAGTATTTGTTTTTAAAATTTAAATCATATGGCACAAAATTGTTATATTTGCTTATGATAAATTTAATATAAAAAAAATACTAAAACCTAAAATTCTTAAAACCCTAAATTTAAAAGTCCTAAACATTAAATTTTAAAATTTTGAATCACAAATCTTCAATATCGAAACTTTAACCCTTAAATTTTAATATCTCAAACTGCAAAATTTTAAACTTTAAAATTCAAATCTTTAAAGTCTTAAATTCTAAAATATTGAATTTTAAGTCATAAATTCTAAACTTTAAAAGAGGAATTTTAATTTTTGATTTGAGATTTTGAATTTATAGTTTAAATTTTAGAATTTTAAAATTTTGGAACTTAAGGTTTTGAAATTTAAGTGTTAAGACTTTTTAATTTTAAATTTTAGATTTTTGAGATTTGAGATTTTGAAATTTAAAATTAAAAAATTTAAGTTTTGATATTTTATTATTTTAGTGCTTTTGAGTTTTTGAGTTTGGAGTTGTGAATTTTGGAATTAGGAATTTAGGTTTTGAATTTTAGAGTTTTGAATTTTGAATTTAAAATATTGAACTTAGGGCTTAAGTTATTGGTTTGGAGTATTACATTTAAAATTTTGACATTTAAGATTTAATATTTATGATTTAAGGATTTTGAATTTTGAATTTAAAATTTAAAATTTTAAATTTTAAATTTTAAATTTAAAATTTTAAATTTTAAATTTAAAATTTTAAAATTTTAAAATTTAAAATTTAAAATTTTGAAATTAAAATTTAGAGTTTAGAAGTTTGTGATTTTAAATTTTAAAATTTGAAATTTCATATTTTACTTTTGTAAGTACTAATATTTTATTTACCAAAATATCATTAAAAAATTCACTTATTTATAACATTGTCATCTCAAAAGCTGTTTTTAAAAACATAGTAAAATTGTTCCTTGTCTTTTCTTAAATAAAAAATTTTAAATTTGTATTTAAAAGACACTCTTTAAAATTATGTTACCAAGCATATTTTTCTGTTTTTTGTTTCCAAAAAATAAAAAATTGTTTCTGAAAACAGTTTCCAAACAAATTCCTGGTTTCTAAAGTATTAGTCTCTTTTATTCTGATTAATTTTGCTATTTGCATTTCCGGAGTTTGTTCTCGTTTTAGGGTTTAGGGTGTCGTTGTGGTTCTCGTCTTAGCTACTAATTTAAATTCTGTTGTAAACCAAGATCACCTCTACCAAGGTGAAATTGATGTTGACTACTGATTCCTTTTCTTTGAATTCAGTTTCCACCTGTACCGTTTTCTCTTCTTTCGTCAATTTTTTTATTCAAAAATTCTTTAACATTTTAAATATCTACATATGAGAATGCACGGAACCTGTTTGTGAAATTGCCGACAATAAAATTCAGTCACATTAAGGTTAAAATAAGCAGTAGTATAATGGCTCCTTTGTTTTAAAACTTTGTAAAATGCAAACAAGTTCATAAATATATTAACTTGAGTACTATACTAAAATTTAAAATGTAATTGAATTTTATTAATTTAAATTATATTCTTTTTTTTTGGTACAATTTAAAACAATAGAATACATTATATGAATTAAAAGATTTTATTTAATAATAAAATTCAATTCAATTCATTAATAAAAATTTAATTGAATTCTTAAATAGATTTTGTTCTAACCGCACGCCTTATGTTTTAGTTATCAAACCAATTATAAGAAATTTTAAATTCTCATATATCTTTTACTCAATTCTTGTTGATATCAAGAAACTCAGTTTAATTCACCCGCACCATTGGCCGCCTAAGAAAAGACGGTGAAATGTAGAGGGTTTCTCTGAAGACACAATCCGATCTTTGCAAAAGGAGTTACTAGTGCACTGAAACAATAGACAAGGAAACTTATAAGACTTGAACCACTGCGACACCATTGTAAAGCCTAAACGAGCCATCCCATTAAAAAAGACTGGGATCCAGCTCTCCTCTCTGTGGAAATCCTTCGAGAATTATGCCTACCTAGGTCCAATGACTGTACATACAACTTTCTCACAGGCCACTGAAAATCATAAGAGAATGACCAACAACTTTCAAAAATGCAACCCATTGCAACTTTCATAAACATAGTCTCTTGGTCCATAACCTGGCTTCATTGCAATTCCATTTTGGTTATATGCTTTGACTGCAGAGATATCAGTACCGGCTCCCTTTGATGGGTCTTGTAAAACAGCATCTAGTTGTCCACATGCAGCCGCAATAAGCCCTATATTTGACATCATTGTCAAGCAATCCAGAAGTTACATATCAGAAACTGAAGCATGAGATAGCAAAGGGGTTGTAATCATTTACCAAGTACTTGTCTATGCATTACACAGGAGGTGAAGCACGTATGAAAATGCCAACCACCAAGTTGAAGTGCATTAATGATGGTTTTTTTTTCACATAAAATTAGCACAGAACATTGCATGACACAGGCATAAGAAGGGATCATATGGCCTTAAACACATACATGACATACAAGTCTAAGAAAGAGAGCAAGTGTAGTGCAGCGCATTTGATTTCTTCGCATATACTAAGGCATGCATTTAGAACACCCTACATAAACAATGTTTGCTCTTCCCTTTATGATGAGGCTAGTGGCAGTGAAATTGGAAGGGGGATAGTGAAATAAGTCTCAGCGCATGCCTCTAGAACACCCAACATCATACATTGACAAAGCAAATTATCTTTCATTTAAAATGTCCCTTGTAGGAGTAAGTGAAATAATGAAGCAAATGGAGGGGGAAAAGTGAAAACGGTGAAGTTCAAGGCCTTCATGACTTCATCTTCTAGATACAAGGTGAACTTCCACTCATCTCCCCCATTCCACCTAATTTTATGTGAAACAGACACTTCTGCCTGCTCTTTCTGTACATAAGTCAAGGACATCTCCATCCCAAAAGTTTAAGCAATTAGATGACGGTCCATAATGGGTTATATTATTACCTCTAACTATATGCGAGAAAAGATTATATTTTTTTATAAGGAAGAAACAATGGACACAAACAAATCAGCAGACAAGTATAAGGGTAAAAAAGTGGCACCCAGATACCTAGGAACTTCAGAATTTTCCACTTATGCGCTATAGGTTGCCACTTAATATATAAAACAGAGACGTGGAGTTTAGGATAAAAAAGCAAGTTTGTCTTTGGACTAGCGTAGACATCCAGAAATATTCTAACATTCCAACAGAAAACAAATAGCACATTATTCAAACTCCAAAAACAAACCTGATTAGGAGACTATATAATGCCAACATGTAAATTAAAAATTGATCAAGCATTCATCACGTAAGTACCTAAGAATAAAGGAGAAGGTTTTCCTGGTCTTGATTTAAATTCCGGGTGGAATTGAACACCAATAAAGTAAGGATGAATAGGTAGCTCAACAATCTGTAACATAAACATACTTCAGAACTTCAGCAAATGTTTTTACTGATTCAAAAGTTCCAAGAGAATATTTATGCATCTTATAACCATACTTCCATGCGTCGGCCAGTTTCATCCTTTCCAGTAAAAGAAAGGCCAGCATTTTCAAGTCGTGCTACTAAATCCGGATTCACCTGCAGAGGACAATATCACTGTTCTGTCCAATATGGTTTTACAAGATAAATTCATGCATGAAGATGGATGTAATACCTCGTATCTATGCCGATGTCTCTCATCAATGAATCTTTTGCATCCATATCTAATAGGCAAGGAAAAGGATTAGAAAGCTACCATGTATCTCATTCCCTACAAGAATATATCTATCTATTGTCCATATCAAACAATATTCCCAGTCATTTATAGTGCACTCATACTGATGCAGACATATTCTCGCATTTTACCATGTATGAGCACAAAATATATGTATCTCTCTTATTCAAACTATTCAATGGAATTATAATACTTACAATTTTGCAGATTTGCAGTCTATGGCCTGGAAATATGTCCTCCTAGATCCAAGACGCATGGTGCCCCCCATATGTGTTTTTGATCCCTGTACAAACAGTACAAACATCTCACAAATAAGAAAAAATATTTTTTTTAACCTATTCTCTTAGCATTGAAACAGAAACACATAAATATGGACCTCGGGCATAAATATGACATATGGATTCTTCGTATTAGGATCAAATTCAGTGCTATTAGCATCTTGTAGACCAAGAACAGATCGTGCAAACTCTATGACAGCAATTTGCATTCCAAGACAAATACCAAGGAATGGAATTCTGTTTTCACGGGCATATTTAGCTGCAAGTATTTTCCCTTGCACTCCTCTATCCCCAAATCCTCCTGGAACAAGAACACCATCTGCACCCTGAAGACAAAGATTAGTCAAGTTAATAACATAGAAATTCGAATTTGTTGCAACTAAAGAGAGAAAATTCATAACTAAAGTAACAAATGGTTTGTTTCAAGGCTAAGTGAAACCTTCAATAACTTCCATGCAGCCTTGTAAGAATCCGGATTCTGCAACATTGAACAAAAACATACAGTCAAAGTCAGGACTAAGGTAAACAAGTAAAAGATGTTTTAACATAAGAAATCAAAAAATGATGTAACCTCTCTTGCTGTTGCATCTTCAAGGTCGCTAGCTGGAATCCAATCCACAAAAAGTTTCTTGTGCCAATGAACAGAAGAATGCACTAATGCCTGTAGTCATGGTTAAAGGATAAAAGCTCATTCTTTTGCATCTATCTTTGAGCTATAGCGTTCGAGAATAACTGAGATAAACTGAACACTACAACAAGAAGTTGCATGCTTTTAAAATATCCTTAGGCACAAACACTTCATAAGGAAGATGTTTAGACTATTAATTTAGATTATAAAGAAAAAAATAATATATGGCAGCTTATTAAGCTCTCTCAATAGGCAATTATGCCAACACAAAAAATTCAGATAAATAGTGAACAGCTGTAACCAGTAAATATCAATTGCCTTCCTGATAAAGATACATAATATTACTGCAATGATGTGTTCAAAGTTCAAACGTTGATTTTTTGTATCTATACTATTCTTTTTTTTTCTTTTCTAAGAAATATACCTATATACTTCTATTATTTTTATCCAAAGATGTCTTTACATCAATGGACCAAATGCTATGTTCTATATTTAAACAGCAAAAAGTACTTCGAATAACTTAAAAATCATAAAGACTAGGCTGGATTTAAGAAAAAAAGTTAAAAAGGGGGAAAAATGGAACTTCTGATAGCCAGCAAGAAATCACAAAGTTCTAACTACTAACACTGTCACAAAATCAAGGACATTAATCCAAAATGAGAAAAGATGGAGCTTTCAGCTTTCTTTTTCTGATGTATTAATTATGCCATTGCCCTTACTAGGGAACCACACAAAGATCCCAAGTGTCCAAAATATATATCTTAATATTTGACTGACATAAGATGAAGGCTTCTGTATATAAACTACGTTAAATCTATACTACTAGATCAATGGAGAGACCCCCATTCAGGTTCCACTATTAATTATTTTCATCTTGTTATATTAAATGACAATATGTTATAACATACTATAAATATCCTCTGCTTCTATATTATCAATTTTTATTTAGTCACTACTTTCCATCTTGTTCCAGATAAATTGATAATTAATTTAGGTGACAAAAAAATTAAATTACTTTTCATAATTTTTCTTTGTCATACATATAATTTTATCAAAAATTTATTTATTTAAAATGAGGAGGAGGAAAGCAAATTGACATGTACAATAATGCATGTTAAGTAACTAGTATTTTCAATTGTATGGCCAATTGGAGCAATTATATGTTTTTACTCTCAAAAAATACATGAAACTATCCATTGATATAGATATGCAGAAATGAGGTTATAGCTAGCTAACTCTACCTTTAGAACAGAAAGGTAGGAATCTGAAAGGCCTGTATATTTGCCCACCACAGCTATGCGAACCTGCTAATTGTAAGATATATAAAATAACTATCACCAATAATCATGGAAAATATATTTGAGTTCAGCTTTGGAGTAGCAACCCACTGGTTCATGCAGCATGTCACAAACTTCAGCTCTAGTGGTCCATTCATTTAAACTAGGCTCTTGAGTAACACTGTATGTACAGTAAATCAACTTGTAAAACTTCCAGGATGCTCAAACAATTTCTGTAACCACAAAGTCAAGCCCAGAAAATAGAAAAATATAATTGAGTGAGTTCACTAACCCATTGAGGTTCAGCACTTTAAATATCGCTTTGTGAGCTTTCTGATCCTAGATCACAAGAAGATAAATTGTGAGAAATGGTATCTACAAATAAGACGAATTGAAGTCAAGCAGTTCCAGAGGACAACTTACTCTTAAAAGCAAGGGAACATGCCAAATGTTGGAAACATCATAAAGAGTAATTATGTTTTCTGCCTGTAAAATTTCAGCTTCAGTAGAGAACACTCTTACAAAGCAGAGGAAATCATTTCAAGTCATACACACAAAAGTATACTTATACTTTTAATCTCATACCGGAACTTGGCAAAACTGAGAGAGTTTCCCCTTCACGTTCTCATCAAGTGCCTGGGAAACAACTAGTTTTAGAACCCTAAATCAAAAGACTACAGTCAAGAATATGCATGCATGAATGTGATTGTTTGTCAGTGTGTGTACTCTGTGAACATCTATTCATCTGCAGGAGGGAGAGAAAGAGAGAACAACCATCGTACTCCGACATGCTAAGATATGTGGAGCCAGCCCTAGGCCTCGTAGTCCCCGAACACTGTGCTGGGTTGGTTTGGTTTTCTAAACATAGTAAACACAATTAACTATATTTAGATGAAAGTAAATCATCTTCCACATGGATCTCACAGGCAAACAAGTTCTAACACATTACCTGTTCACCAACAACATTTAAAACAGGAACAAGGCTAACATGAACTAAGCAAAAGTTTCCAGCACCTGAAATGAGCAGCATGTTAGACTAGAAGCATGGCAGAACAATTGAAAAGAATAAGATGGATGCATGCACTATATATTCAACAGAGACACACTTGTCACAAATAGAGTTTTCTCACCTACTCGGTACGAGAACTGCCCTAATGCCTCAATAAATGGCATGGACTCGATATCCCCTGCATTCAGAGATGTTATTATAAATATACATAAAACATGGAGATTACCTAACCATGAGGAATCAAGAATGTTTCTGAAGTGTACCGATGGTTCCACCCAATTCTATGACACAAACATCAGCTGGACCTGTCTTTCCATCTACAGCTATGTGGGCCACCTGCTCTATCCACTCTTGAATAGCATCTGTAATATGAGGGACAACCTAAAGATGAAAATAGCATAATAATATTAGAAATATACCCAAAAAATTAACTTGTTTTATCATAACAAAACAAAGTAAGATTGATTAAGGAGAACCTGAACTGTTTTTCCCAAATAATCTCCTCTTCTCTCCTTATTAATGACAAACTATCACACAAACGGGAAATGAAAAGTAAAGTTGGAGATCAGGTAGGAGTTTGTTGTAATAATCTTCAGAATTTGCCATAATAAGCACATGATGTGGCAAAATTCAATCGAAGACACTTGCCTGGTAAATCTTTCCAGTAGTGATGTTATTATCGCGGGTCAACTTGATATCCAGGAAGCGCTCATAGTTTCCTAGATCCAGGTCCACCTTTGAACACAAAGAGGGTCATGATTTATATTGTTAAGACCTGTTTTTTGATCAATTATCTGAACTCTCAGAAAATTGGAGAAAATTGACCCCTTACTTTTCTCATTTTCCTCGGAATAAAATGCTTTTTCTGTTTAGGCATGCCCTTGTAATCAAAATAATAACGAAAAATATATCAGAGCAAGTCATATACCTCACCACCATCATCTAATACGAACACTTCTCCATGCTCAAGAGGGGACATTGTTCCAGCATCTGTGTTTAAGTAAGGATCTGGATGGTAAAGGAGGAATCATTAAGCTAATTCCAGATTCTAAAGCTTTGTGAGGATGAAGAAAAAGGAATAATAACATAAAAAGATCATTTAAGAGATACTAGTCTGGATTACAGAGTATTCGAACAAAAAAAAAAAGGGAAGGGGATGCCTTCGTTAAAGAAACATGAATCAGGATGCCACTAAAATTTGTACAAAATTCATTCTTAGACAAAGAGGAGAAATTAGTAATGATGATAATAAACAAGTAATATTGACTAAATTACTAAGAGGTTTGTTTGATTGTCAACGAACACTTTAAGAAAACCTCGTCTCTGTACAATCGTGCATAGCTTGTCAACAATCAGAAGCTAAAATGGGCAAATATAATTTCTGAAATTATCTGGAAAAGAAAAGGCTTCGCTGGTTTTTCTCAAATTATAAAGGAAAGAAACAAAGATACTCTAGACAACAACAAAAAAGTGCAGGATGCTTAATGAACTTTTCAAGTTTGATAAAAGTGTGCATGCTTTACCCGCTTTTCTATTCAAAAAAATAGACTAGTAATTGCAGCCGTTGCGAAGAAAAGGAAGGCGAAAGAAAAACAAAGAAGAAGAAGAAGGTACCAATTTTGATAGCTGTAACTCGAAGGCCACAGGCCTTGAGAAGCAGCCCAATACTACTGGCTGTAACCCCTTTTCCTAAGCCACTAACCACTCCACCCGTCACCAGCACGTACTTCATTTTGTGGGGCTTTCAGTAATTGCCTTCTATACCTGGAAACGCAGCACCCTTTTACAGAACAGAATACAATAAGAGCAGAGGAATCTTTTTCTGGCTGCCAAAAAGAAAAATCTTCTACCAAAGAGAGAGTGGGTTTCTGCGCTGTTAACTGGGTTTGACTCTGGGCAACTACAAGTGCAAAGAGAGCGAGGAAGAGAGAGAGCGGCTAGAAACAAGAATGAGTCTCTGCGTAGTAAAAAAGAGTGTGTGGATAGGTGACTGGGGAAGAAAGGACGTAATAAGGAAAATCAGGGTGGGAAGCATAAGATGGGAATGCCAATGGTAACATTGGTGGCTTTATATACAACATTCTGATTCTGATTCTGATTCCGACCTAACCAGTGGGAGATGATGAAGGCATATATAAGAAAAGAAGGAGAGGGAGAGAAAGTGTGAGAGATTAACAGGAAAAAATAAAAAAAAATAAAAAGGCAATTAGAAGTGCATTTATTATGAATTTATTAGTTTAGATAATGATATCAGATCGCAATTGAATGCATATTGTAAATCCCAAATAGTCACTATTTTTTTATTTTAAAAAAAAAAATCCTTTAGTCATGTCATGCTCCATGTGTGTAGCAGGAATACGAGAAACATGGAATCCTGTGACCGACCGGCAAACCGGGTGGGGCACCTAGGCTGGCAGGGCACCAATCCAAATGCTATTTTGGCAAATAAACTGCTCATAATTATTAAAAAAAATAGGTAATACTTAAAAAATATAAAGAAGGACATTTTGAAAAATGAGCTTTTTCATAAAAATATTTATCCCAAAAAATAGAATATTGTGATTTTAAGGTCTCTACCTAATGGCACCATACACTTTCTTTTTTATCAAGCTGATAACGTAAATAACTTTAAAAAAATAGTTATAAGTTTTTCTATGAAAAAGAAAAAAAAACTTCATTTAGATGTAAAGTTCTACGACACTTACAATTCAAAAGATTTTAGATCTAAAAATGAGAATATATATAATTATCTTGTAAAATAAAGTCTAAGTTAAAATTCTACTGCATCTTTTCACTATTATTATTGGTATTGCAAGAGAATCACATTTATTCATTTATTGTATTAAATCTAATAATTTTTACAATATCATAAGAAATTTAGACTAAACAAAGAAAAATCACTAATACTTCCAATAGAAACATCAATTTCAAGTATAGTCAAATTAAATAATTTTCTAAAATATCAGAAAAGAAAACGAAAAGAATGATAATTTTTTATTTGCCAGAAAACATATTAATATTTTTTTATTTTATCTAGAAAGAAGATAAATGGAATGATTTCCTCTAGATTTCCATAAATAGTTTAATGTTAGAGGTTAACATATGTGATGTATAGTTAAATATAATATTATAATTTTTAAATTGTAATATTTTGTAGAAGGTTTCACTGGTAATTTTTGTGTGAATTCCTTAATTTTAATGTGAACACCTTAAATTTGGTCATACTGGGAATGTGAATATTTTGCTAAAGAGTACTTTGTTTGTAAAATCTTAAATATAACAAGGTAATGCAAAGCTTAGTGTTTAAACTAATCAAAAAATTGTACATTTAAAATTATCTTTAAAAAAATTACCTTAAACAGAATTTGAGAGACCATTGACCTTGATATTAAAAAAACTATTGATAATGTTAATAAGTTGATATGTGCCTAAATTGAGTCAAAAGTAAACTAAAAGCAATATTTTTAAAATATCATCACGTAACTTTTTATAATTTAAATTGATATCTTTGTATGTAATATAATAATATAAAACAACATTATCGCATTGTACCAAAAACCTCAAAGAAATCAAGAAATCAAGGTTGATTATTACAATGTAAGTAATAATCATTATTCAGACCACGTCGCACGATTTAATATATTTTTTAATACATCTGTATCATTTGGTATAAGTACTATATGATTATAACTTATGCGTAAAGAAAACAAACTGAAATTATTGACTTTAACATGTATTAATAAGTATGTTAATTAACTTATCTTTAATTTTATTTTATATTTATTAAAAATTAAGATAATTAAGTGAATTAAATTTTTGAATATTTGAGTAATAAGTTAATAAATACTCATTATTTAATAATCACTTATTGTTGTATGAATAACAAATCACTATCTTTTTTTTAACAATTATCTGCTATAAATTTTTTTAAGGCCTCCATGCCAAAACATCAAATTGTCTCACTGGTATATATATTAGTATAGATATAAAGAATTTATAAAATTTATATATATTAGTATAACTTTGTAGTTTTCAAATAGCTCTTATGAGTCAATAAAATGTAACATAATCAAATGTCATTTTCAAATATCTTAAACAGGACTTTGTGAAACCTTGATAATGAACAAATAAAATATATATCTTTTAATTTAAAAATCTTAAATAATGATATGTAAAAATGGAGATCTTGCCTCTATCATGGAAATGCACTGATGCTGTTGAAAGATATTGCAAATTCGAAACCCCAAGCTTCGATAATGCCTTAAAAAGTTTTATAATATCAAGTGTAATATATAGATCAGTTAAAAATAGCACTAGAATGAAAAACTAAAATTAGAGATAGTTTATCAATTTGAATAAGTTTAGTTTGAACATCTCATTCATTTGATTAGGATGACCAAAATCAAACCAATCAAATTGAATCCAGATAGGTTTAAATTGAATAGGATGATCCATTTTGTTATATATATATATATATATATATATATATATATATATATATATATATATATATATATATATATATATATATATATATATATATATATATAATCAATTTGCTTGATAAAACATATAATATATTTTCTATTTTGTTTGGATTTTCAATTTGATCATTCAAGAATTGAACTAATATAATCGGTTTTTTGAAAATATCATCCAATTAATTCAATCAAAAATTCAGTTTTAATCGAATTTGGTTAGATTGATTTAATTGGAATTGGATTGAATTAAATATAAATACCTCTAATTTAGATTGATTATTTTACAATTTTTTTTCGTGATTTATCACATACAAATCATTCCAAATTAAGAAAAGCAATCTATAATTTGGTTTGTTTCCTTTGTTTTAACTATATTTTGATAAGCAATTGAAAGACTTTTATAATATCAAATGTTCGTACTAAAAAAAAACACTTGTATATTAAATAGTTTTAATACACTAAAGCGAATTAGTTTTATATTTAAATAGTACAAAAATACTCCAATATAACAATCAATAATTTTTTCAAATTTACATATAAATTTAAGTTCAACCGAATAATTACCCAAATGTATTTCTTGAGTGATGAATAAGTACACTAAACAATACAAACGACATAATTTGCTAACTTCATAAATACGGAATAAATCTCACAATAGAGAACTACCAAACCAAAATGTTGAACTTCGGTCCTAACAAACTTTCTAATAATAAAGCTTTTTTTTTTAATCAAAATTAATATAACTATCACACAATAATTTATATCATGAATTTTTAGCTTGTTAGTATTAAGGGATTATTTGGCCATGCTTCTTTTCAATATGCTTTTTCTTAAATGGAGTTTCAGAAAAAAAAAATGCTGTAACAAAGAAGCAACTAGTGTTTGACCAAATTATCTCATAAACGTTTTTACTATTGTTATTAATGTTTGGTCAATATTTTAAAAAAGTGATTTTTATTGTCAAATTACTAAAGAGAACATGTTTATAAATCATTTTTATAATTAAGACTATTTGAATAGAAAAATAATTTTAATTAATTTTTAAATTTTTATTAAATTAAAATAAAATCTCTATATAAATATAATTTTTTACTCAAAATAAATTTATAAAATTACATTAAAATATATTATCACAATTTTAATTTTTTATCAATTAAAATAATAAATTTTTATAATAAATATTTCAATTTAAAAAAAAGGTTATTTAATAAAATTTTATACATTTAAGTGAGTGTATTTAAAAATGAGTACACTAAAAAGAAAGTTAGAATAACATCTATTATAGAAGAGATAATATAATCTTGTTTTAGATAATTTAGTTATTTGTAGAGAAAATTTACAAAAATTCTACTAAGAAGAATAGATCAAATAGAGAGCAATCCGATAGTTAAAGGTAGATGGAGATGAAGAAAAATAATAAATGAAACTATTAAGAAGAGTTTATCAATTAATAATTTTTTTATTGACCTCATTTATAATAGATTATTATAACGTCGTTTAATTCATGTAATCGACTCTAAATAATAAAAGAATATTTAGTTATTGTTGTTGAGATGAGTGTATTTAACAAGATAAAGTTAGATAATTTTATAATTTTTAATTTTAAATGAAGATATTTTTGTCCATGGCAAAATTAATTATATCCTTCTGCTTCAAAGGAGAAGATCCAAATTGATGATTCTCTATTTCAACAAAAAAAAAAACTGCTTTTTTTAGTATTTAAAAACAGTTTTGGGTGTCGGTCAATCTGGATGAAAACAGAAAAAAAAAAAACTTTTTTAAAAAATAAGTAGTTTTTTCTCCCAAAGTAATAATAAAAAAAAAAGTTAAGCCAATCAAGCTCTAAATGTTTGCTTATATTAAGCACTTATTACAAGCTTAAATAAACTACACCAAGTAATGTAGTCAAGAAAATGTATCATCTATTTGGTTTACTGGCATGTGCCGATGAATATGAATGATCTTTTATGAAAAATTTATAAATGCATTTTTGACACATAAATATAAGAAATCAATAAAAATTTATTAAATTTAAGTGTGTCAGAGGATATATTAACTAACACACATTTTATTAAATTTCAATTTTTTTAAACATTTTAATTACAAAGAGTGCACAAAATTTCTCATGTTTTTTACTACCATTACTGACCTCTAGAAATAAAAGAGAAGTGGATGATTAATTAGTATGCCATACAAAGCCCAGGCAAAAGGTTGCTCACAGCGAGAATCTCCATGCAAGTGTCAATTTGTTGCAACTTTTTTTTTTCTTTTTAGTTCTATGTTTATTAAGATCTAACCACCCATCAACCTTTCTTCTTCCCCAAAATTAACCACCCACCAACTTCTTAATAAGATAATGGACCCACTATTTATTTATATTATGAACTTAAAGATATGTGGTCCCCAATGTTACGATGAAGATGCATCATCATAACAGAAAGTTTTTTTTTCTTTTTTTTAAAATTCCATATGTATATATACTACAAATAAAAGAGGACGAAGCATATATATATTGTTTAAATAAAGCAAAGAATCTAAATTAAAATATAACAAACAAAAAAACACATAGAATCATGGGATCTGAAGGGCGTGCATGAGAAGGTGGGTTTCTCTCAAAGTGTGGTTTGGAAGAAAAGGATATTCTATGTTCTAGCAATTGGGATATACAAAAAATAAGGGTAATTCTTTTTGCTTCCACTCAGGCTCTTTCCGAAAGTTCTTGATAAAAGATTAAAAAGAAGAAGATAAAAGATAAAAAATATAATTGAGCAAATGAGGCGTGGAAATTGGTCAAACCTTAGAATGGAAAAGGACATAAGGATATAAGAGAATTCTAAAACTACAAAGAGATGAAGTGATGATAAGTCAAGCAACCGACGAAACCAAGAATCCTTGTATTGGAAGCAAACTACCTAACGACCAACCAACTCCCTACAACATAATTAAGTAAAAGATAATTCTATTTTCTCTTTTTAACAACATATATATAAACCCATTAAAATATTATACTTAATTGTATACGCTTACAATCCAACAAACTATCTATATATATATACACACACACGCACGCACAGAAATTACAACGCTTAGATATTTTTAAATCTCTTCGTTTTAAAAAGATCATAATATAATTTGTATAATTGTTAATAGAGGATAAATAAAAAAAATATAGTTTTTTTAATAAAAAAATAAAAATGTAAAAAGAGATTAAGCTTATAGATTTGAGATGTTTCAATTTTTTATTTATCTTTTCTTATATTTTTTTAATTAATCTCCATGTAGAAGCTATCTTTTGTACTCTCATAATCATCTCATAATAAAGCATTAATATTCGTAGGTTTAATTCCTTTAATTATTATTTTAATTGTCATTAGTTTATTTCAATTTCTTATTTCTTCTTTATCTATTTGTATCTTTTCCAACTTTTCTTATCTTTTTAATTAATCTCAACATGGATATATTATCTTTCTCTATAAATTCCATAATTATATCACAATATTGATTTATTTAATTATTTTTATTAATTAATATTATTTTTTTAAAAAAATATTTTTTATTTATTTATGTTCAATTTTCTTCTCTTTGTTATTTATTTTGTTAATGTAGCTGCTTCTATGCTATACGATATCATTGTGCTATATACTTTTAATTTTTAATATACATGCATGTTTGATTTCTTCTCCTTCTTTGCACTTATTGTTTTATTTCTTCTCTTTCTTTACACTATGGTTCCATTGATGAATACTATGCCTTTTGCTTTTGGTGTTTTTTGACAGAAAAAATCGTTAATTCATGTCTTCTTAAATTTTTTTTATGGTACTTTTTAAAAGTCTTGACTGTTTTTAAGAAGTTAGCTGTTATAAATTTGAATTGTCTAAAATGAATTTGATCTTTTAATTGAATTTCAAGATATATCATTATTAGATTTCTTTTAGGTATTTTATACTATCACCTATATATATATATATATATATATATATATATATATATATATATATATATATATATATCTTCTTTTTTTCATTGTATTTTTATTACAAAAATAAAAATTATTATTATATTTTTGGTAAGGACCAAACATAAAATGCTATCATGTACATAAATTTCAAATATCTTCTGACTTTTACTAAATAATGCATGCTATTAATTTTAAGTTTAACATAAATGATTAAAAATATTTTTATATTAAATAATTATTGCTCATGAATATTAAGATTATCTCAAATATTTTAGTAGTTCAAAATAAATTTATTTTAAGTATCAATCATCGTATCAATTATTTTTTTCTTAAAAAAGAATTATAGCATTTTTTACTTGATACAAAATATTTTGGACCCCTCATGGGCCAAAAAGGTAACTTGGGCTGCAAAGCCAAAATGGCCCAAGCCCAATGTAATGACCTCATAATTTTTTTTTCATTACCTCTCTTCTTTTACCTGAATTACATTGTTCACTTATTGAATTATCAATGAGATATTTAATTAACTAAGAAATATCATAAAATAGCATATTATAATTTCATACATAACATTAGATTAATAGAAGCATGAAGCCATTACATCAGTTCAACTACCCAGAGAGATGTTTATATATAAACTATAGTAACCAAAGTATTATTTACAATACAAAAAGTATAATAGTATCCAGTCATTATTACAAAAAGACTATATCTCCCAAGTTAAGTTAGTACAACATATATATATTCTATTATGTCAATCCTCCAACCCTCCTGAAGCTACCGGTGGTTGTGGTGGCACATGCACTAGAAACTCAAATAACCAGACTATAAATAACTCCTATACTACTGAGATATATTCAAGGTAAAGCAGCTCAACCCAGTGGACTACGAACATCAAGGTCATCATATAAACTGATATGATGATATACTAATATGAATATAATATGAAACAATAATGATAATAGAAATTTTTAGTAGATTTTATAGTGATTATGATACATATAATATCTCAAATATCATATCATATTCAGTTATATAAACTACAAAAAATAAGTAGCCATAACTATTATAACATATTGATACATACAATATCATGTACATATAATAATTTTAGCAAGCTATATCACATTTATATATGAAACTCATAATGCATATACATGGATAGTCATTTTTCCAGTATCAAAATATTCTCCTACTTTACTGATTTTACTGATTTTGTAACTACGTGAACTCCAACTCACGGTTACGAGGCTAAATCAGCAACTGGATCAACTTTGGATGCGGCTACAACACATCATTCAAGCATAGTATATATTTTCTCAATCTGTGAATAGCGTCTCCTATTTTGATACCAATTCGAAGGTCATGAGACCTATCTTAAGTCACCTCGCTACAACAAGAGTCATCACACTTTTCTTTTCGTGAAATCAGTCGAGTTAAGATTTAGAATTCTTTCATCCATCTATACATTATGTAAATACAACCACATATTTGCTTTTGACATAATAAATAACTTATCATTATTTTAAATCATACATACGCATATAGACACATAGTCAAGTAACTACTATGGATCATTCTTCAAAATATTAAGTAATAGATGTAAATTATACCCATAGTTTCACATTTCATTTATGCCACGAAGGAAAGTGATTCATAGTCTTGGAATATGGTTTGACCTTGCCCATCTTTACACAAACGTCTTTGTTAATACACCGGATCAAGCTTTTTATACTCTTTAGTTTTCCACTTATTAGTTATATAAAGTGTTTTGTTATACTTTTATATCATTCCTAATCCTTATTTAATCCCTGTAAATTTCTATATATATAACTAGGTACCTATTTAGTTAAAAAGGAAAACTAAGGATTCAAATACATGCCCTACTTCATTAAGTGAAGTTAGAATATTCAATGTAACAACCATTTTTTATTTTTTTATTATACAATATAGAGTTCACATACACGTCATTAATCAAAACGTACGTACAACAAAATCAAACACATAAATAACTACATCTTATTTATTCTGGTTGACCAATTTCGGAGATATAAGTGCAGGTGGTTGCACCTTCACCGGGAACTGAACTAACTCGACCACAAACATATTATTTGATTATGGGATCTGCCCAATATAAAGTAACTCGATCCAACATACACTAAAAGCCAGAGCCATAGAAAAATCTGCATAACTAATTTTTTGAACATGATATGGAAATATAGTGAAAATTAAATCCCAGTAAATTCAACAATAAATCATCATCAATATAGCTCATCACGTCATGTTCAGCTGTATAAACTATAGTAAATATCTTTGGTCACATGAATGCACTATATCTATGCACATGAGAATCGTATAGTAATGACATGTATGACATAATTAATTATTTTCATAATAGCATATGATGACTATCAATTTATTCTCATATTAAGCTACCCCGGTCAGGGTGAGTATTTTTTGATCTTCGGTACGGGATTTTCTTGCTCCGTCCGACATGGCCCACTTTCTCTTTCTATTCTCATTAACATGATCATAACCGTTGGTAGGACGTCCCCTACTGGTGCACCACACAGATTGCCGTGTGACCGTGCTCATTTCTTTTCTTTTCACAATGATAGCCAAAAATATGCTTTCAATAACAAGTATGTTCATCAAAATATAACTATTACCAAAAATCATTGGTAATCATGTCATGAACATAACCATTTCAAATATCACTTTATAAAATATTTTTAGGTCAAAATTTCACACTTAAGATGGTAAGAAGTTCATACAATGGCGATGGCTATGGCATATACTAATAATTTATTATTTTCATTTATAAGATTCTTCTTCTTTTTTAAATATTAATTTTATTTCTTTATTTTCTTGATGCATGTTTTCATCCTATCTAACCTTCTCTTACTAATCAGAGCATAACTCCCTCAATTTAACTCCGATGTAGATGATCTTGGTGTCAATTTCAAGATAAAACATTTATCTAAAACTATTATGTTGATTATTTTAGGGAAATATTAAGAACTCAAGGTGATATTACTCCTTCAAAGTATAAGTTATTTCTTCTCGGATAGGTTCTGACCTCTATCTACTAATCTGTCCATATCTCCCTCATAAGAATTCCAAATTAAGTTATTCCAGTGGCTACAAATCCATGACACATATAGAAACAATTTTTATGTTAATCATTTGTTTTAATTCCCTACAAAATGTTTCCAGAAATTAAAACACAGAAGCTATTCTAAAATATTCTTCCCTGATTAACCAATTTCTGACCACTGCATACTAATCGGACCATATCTACCTCATACGGACTCTAAATTGAGTGATTCCAGTGGTTAAAATTCCGTGACACATATATCTATAATTCCTATGTTAACTATTTATTTTAATTCCCTACAAACAATTTCCATAAATTAAAATACAGAAGCTATTCTAAGATATTCTTCCCTGATTAACCATTTTCTGACCACTGCTTAGTAATCAGACCATATCTACCTCATATGGACTCCAAATTAAGTGATTCCAGTGGGTTAAAATCCATAAGACATAGATCTACATTTTTCATGTTAACCATTTGTTTAAATTCCTAACCGATTCTTCCCAGAATATTAAAAACAGAAGCTTAAAAGTTTGTCATCCATAGTCATACCTATGCAGAACTATCTACACCAGTCTAAGTATTCAAACATACATAATATGTAATATGATATAGCAACATCCATGACCAATCATCAAAGTTCTAAGATCAAAATCTCATATAAATATTATAAGTTTCAAAAGTTTTCTTTAAAAAAATTATTGTTAAACTTACCTTGAGAACTTAGTCCTCTAGACGTCTCCTTCCTCTTTCTTCCTTTCTTTCTCTCTTTTCGTCACTCTACCTTGCTTCTATTTTTTCATTCCCTCACTTGGACGAAAATTCTAATGTTATAGGGTTGGGATTTACTTAAATAGACCACCAAATAATTCATCTTTTATGATCATGGGTCTACCTTATCACAATTAGGATACACTTGGTTGAATTTTTTGGAAAACAAACAATTAATGTTCTTGTCTTCCTCTTCCTTAGTCAAGATATGCCTAGTAAAAGGAGATTTGTATTTTGAAAATTATGATAATATGTTTCTAAGATAAGGGACAAGGTCCCTTTGATTTAGAGATTCATTTTTTTTTCTTTTGTCTTAATCAATTATGATAGGTTTGCCTTTTTAGGTGGCAAATTTCCAACCCTTAAATCTTCCTTGCTTAACTAAAATTATTTGTGTATAATAATGATTTTTGTCATAATGCTATGTATTATTACCTACTTGCTAAAATTATGAGTGTAGGATATAGATATTTTGTCTTAATTCCATGTATTATCATACCACTTGCTAAAATTATGAATGTAGGATATCACACCACTTGCTAAATTTTTGTCTTAATGCCATGTCACCTAATCTTGATTACACCATTATTCCATCAATTTTTTTTCCTCTTGGATTTGGGCTCATTCTTGCCCATTTTCTTTACTTTGGATAAAATTCTACCTTTCATAATAGGCTTAGTCACATTTTCATGATTTTTGGTCTACCAGTCCAATTTCTATATCCTAGTCCAAGTCTATGTTTTATTTCTTCCTTGGGCTATCCTATTGGCTTGCTAAAAATTCATGTGAAGTAGAAAAACTCTATATGAAATGTCCATAGGTGAAAGCCCAATTTATGGGTGGAGATACTAAACTTAGTAACTTTAACTCTTAAATTAGGAAAAATTACCCTAATCAAATCTTCTTAAAATTTTAATACCTCTATTTACTTCACAAAAATTTATCTTCCTTACCCAAGAATTTCACCTTTTTTTAGTATATTTATTTTTTATTTTTCCTCTTAGGTTTTCTCTTTTTACCTATTTCATTAATGTTAGAACATTTCTATGCATACACGTAAAGTGAAGAATTTTTAAGGATTATATTTCCTTAAATCTCTAAAAATTGTCTAATAAATTTTATTTTCTTACAGGATGTTACATTCAACCTATTTGTTAACTTATCAATTACTACTCAATCATTAGCCAAACTCAATTTGCTAACCTATACTTAATTAGGAGTTCAAAATTAGCTAATTTACTTCAATATACATTATCTTATTTTATAACATAATTTGCATGCAACTTCCTCCTTATTATCTTGTTTCTAACCAAAAACCATCCATAACATGTAATGATGTAACATCCCTAATTTCATTTCTTTTATTGATAAAAGTACATAAATATTTAATTAAGGAAATAAAATTTATTAGACAATATTTTAGATATCTAAGGAAATATAATCCTTAGAAATTCTTCACCTTATGTATATGCATAGAAAATGTTTCT
Source organism: Gleditsia sinensis (assembly GCA_037074535.1). Taxonomy (NCBI): domain Eukaryota; kingdom Viridiplantae; phylum Streptophyta; class Magnoliopsida; order Fabales; family Fabaceae; genus Gleditsia; species Gleditsia sinensis. The sequence continues at coordinate 36,832,261 of CM073465.1, forward strand.
AACATTAAGAGAACAAATAAAGACGAAAAACCTAATAGGAAAAAAAATTAGAAATAACATACTAAAGAGATGCAAAATTTTTGGATAAGGAAGATAAATTTTTAGAAACAAGTAAAGGTCTTAAAATTTTAAGAACATTGGATTAGGGTAATTTTTCCTAATTCAATAACTAGAGTTACTAACTTTAAAATCTTTACCCATACATTGGGCTTTTACCTATGGACACTTCCTATAGAGTTTTTCCACTTCACATAAGTTTCTAGCAAGCCCATTGGATAACCTAAGCAAGAAATAAAATATAGACTTGGACTAGGATATAGTAATTGGACCAATAGTCCAAAAATTATGAAAATGTGACCAAACCCTCCAAGAAAGGTAGAATTTTATCCAAAGCAAAGAAAATGGGTAGGAATAAGCCCATAATGGGTAGGAATAAGCCCAAATTCAAGAGAAAAAATAAAATAAAATAAATTAGGTGATGATATAATAATGTAATAATAATAAAGATTAGATTACATGGCATTAAGATAAAAATTTAGCAAGTGGTGTGATTCGACATTCATAATTTTGGCAAGTGGCATGATAATACAAGGCTTTAGGACAAAAACATCTATATCCTACACTCATAATTTTAGCAAGTGGTATGATAATACATGGCATTAGGACAAAATATTCCTATCCCACACAAATAATATCAACCAAATAATGGAGATTCAAGGGCTAGAAATTTGCCACTTAAAAAGGCAAACCTATCATACTTGTTTAAGACAAAAGAAAATGGAAATGAATCCCTAAATCAAAGGGACCTTGTCCCATATCTTAAGAACATATTATCATAATTTTCAAAATACAAATCTCCTTTTCCTATGCATATCTTGACTAAGGAAGAGGAAGACAAGAACATAAGTTGTTTGTTTTCCAAAAATTCAACCAAGTATAATCTAATTGTGATAAGGTAGACCCATGATCATGAAAGGTGAATTATTTGATGGTCTATATAAGAAAATCCACCCTTACAATATTAGAATTTCGTCCAAGTGAGGGAGAGGAAAAATAGAAGCAAGGTAGAGTGAGGAAAGGAGAGGAAGAAAGGAAGAAAGAGGAACGAGAAGTCTAGGGAACTAAGTGCTCCAAGTAAGTTTAATAATATTTCTTTTTGAAGAAAACTTTTTAAACTTATAATATTTATATGAGATTTTGATCTTAGAACTTTGATGATTGGTCATGACGTTGCTATATCATGTTACATATTGATCTTGCATGTGATGTATGTTTGAATACTTAGACTGGTATAGAAAGTTCTGCATAAGTATGGCTATGGGTGGCAAAATTTTTAGCTTCGGTGTTTTAATTTATGGGAATTATCTGTATGGAATTAAAATAAATGGTTAACATAAGAATTATAGATATGTGTGTCACAGATTTTTAGCCACTGGAATCACTCAAGTTGGAGTCTATATGAGGTAGATATGGTCCGATTAGAAGGTAGAGGTCAGAACCTATCCGAGAAAAAATAACCTGTACATTTAGGGAGTAATATCACCTTGATTTTTTAATATTTCGCTACAATTTTCAACAAAATAGTTTTAGATAATTTTTTTATCTTGAAATTGACACCAAGATCACCTACATCGGAGTTCAATTGAGGGAGTTATGCTCTGATTAGTAAGAGAAGGTTAGATATGATGAAAACCTGCATTAAGAAAATAAAGAAATAAAATTAATATTTAAAAAAGAAGACGAATCTTATAAATGACTAGTATATGCCATAGCCATTGCCATTGTGTGAACTTCTTACCATCTTAAGTGTAAAATTCTGACATGGAAATATTTTATAAAGTGATATTTAAAATGGTTATGTTCATGGCATGATTACCAATAATTTATGGTAATAGTTATATTTTGATGAACATACTTGTTATTGAAAGCATATTTTTGGCTATCATTGTAAAAAGAAAAGAAATGAGCACAGTCACATGGCAATCCGTATGGTGCACCAATAGGGGACGCCCTACCAACGGTTATGATTATGATTATGAAAAAAGAAAGAGAAAGTGTGCCATGTCGGACGGAGCGAGAAAAACCCGTACCAAAGAGTAGAGGATACTCACCCTGATCGGGGTAGCTTGAAATGAGAATAAGTTGATGGCCATCATATGATATTCTAAAAATAGTTAATCCTGTCATACATATCATTACTGTATGATTCTTATGTGCATAGATATAATGCATTCATGTGACCAAAGATATTTTCTGTAGTTTATACAGCTGAACATGACGTGATGAGTTATATTGATGATGATTTATTGTTGAACTTACTGGGATTTAATTCTCACTATATTTCCATATCATGTTCAGAAAATTAGTTATGCAGATTTTTCTATAGCTCTGACTTTTAGTGCACGTTGGATCGAGTACTTTATGTTGGGCAGATCTTAGAAGCAAATAAAATGTTTGTGATTGAGTTGGCTTAGATCCCGGTGAAGGTGCAACCACCCACACCTGTATCTCCAGAATTGGTCAACTAGAATAAATAAGATGTAGATTTTTATGTGTTTGATATGTTGTACGTATGTTTTGATTAATGACATGTATGTGAACTCTGTATTGTATAAATTAAACAAATATTATATTGAGTTAAGTTGTAACGAGATAATAACTTCATGGTATTTTTTTTAAAAAAAAATTGATACTTAAACGGAGTTGCTAGAAATGACATGTATGACAAGATTATTTATTTTCAGAATATCATATGATGACTATCAATTTATTCTCATATCAAGCTACCAAGGTCAGGGTGACTATTTTCTACTCTCCGGTACGGGCTTTTCTAGCTCCGTCCGACATGGCATACTTTCTCTTTCTTTTATCATTAACATATTCATAACTGTTGGTAGGGCGTCCCTTATTGGTGCATCACACGGATTGCCATGTGACCGTGCTCATTTCTTTCCTTTTCACAATGATAGCCAAAAATATGCTTTCAATAACAAGTATGTTCATCAAAATATAAATATTACCAAAAATTATCAGTAATCGTGCCATGAACATAACCATTTCAAATATCACTTTATAAAATATTTCCATGTCAAATTTCACACTTAAGATGGTAAGAAGCTCATACAATGGCAATAGCTATAGCATATACTAGTCATTTATTCTTTTCATTTATAACATTCTTTTTTTTTAAATATTAATTTTATTTCTTTATTTTCTTGATGCAGGTTTTCATCCCATCTAACCTTCTTTTACTAACTAGAGCATAACTCCCTCAATATAACTCCGATGTGGGTGATCTTGGCTTCAATTTCAAGATAAAACAATTATAAAAAACTATTATGCTGAACAGTTTAGCGAAATATTAAGAAATCAAGGTGATATTACTCCCTCAAAGTATAAGTTATTTCTTCTCGGATAGGTTCTGACCTCTACCTACTAATCTATTCATATCTCCCTCATAAGAATTCCACATTAAGTTATTCCAGTGGCTAAAAATCCGTGACACATATAGCAATAATTTTTATGTTAATCGTTTATTTTAATTCCCTATAGAAGGTTTCCAGAAATTAAAACACAGAAGCTATCCTAAAATATTCTTCCCTGATTAACCAATTTCTGACCACAACATACTAATCGAACCATATTTACCTCATACAGACTCCAAATTGAGTGATTCCAGTGGCTAAAAATCTGTGACACATATATCTATAATTTATATGTTAACCATTTATTTTAATTCCCTACAAAAAATTCCCAAAAATTAAAACACAGAAGCTATCCTAACATATTCTTCCCTGATTAACCATTTTCTGACCACTGCTTAATAATTAGACCATATCTTACTCATATGCACTCCAAATTGAGTGATTCCAGTGGCTAAAAATCTGTGACACATATAAATATAATTCTTATGTTAACCATTTATTTTAATTCCCTACAGAAAGTTTTTAAAAATTAAAACACAGAAGCTATCTTAACATATTCTTCCCTGATTAACCATTTTCTGAACACTGCATACTAATCAGACCATTTCTAGCTCATATGGACTCCACATTGTGAAATTCCAGTGGCTAAAATTCTGTGACACATATATCTATAATTATTATGTTAACCATTTATTTGAATTCCCTACAGGATGTTCTCAAAAATTAAAACACAGAAGCTATCCTAACATGTTCTTCCCTGATTAACCATTTTCTGAACACTGCTTACTAATCAGACTATATTTACCTAATATAGACTCAAAATTGAGTGATTTTAGTGGCTAAAATTTCGTGAGACATAGATATACATTTTTTATGTTAACCATTTGTTTTAATTCCTTACCAATTCTTCCCAGAATTTTAAAAACAGAGGCTTAAAAGTTTGCCATCCATAGCCATACCTATGCAGAACTATCTACACTAGCCTAAGTATTCAAACATACATAATATGTAACATGATATAGAAACATCCATGACCAATCATTAAAGTTCTAAGATTAAAATCTCATATAAATATTATAAGTTTCAAAATTTTTTTTCAAAAAGAAATATTGTTAAACTTACCTTGAGCGCTTAGTCCTCTAAATTTCTCCTTCCTCTTTCTTCCTTTCTTCCTCTCCTTTCCTCACTCTACCTTGCTTCTATTTTTCCTCTCCCTCACTTAGACAAAATTATAATGTTATATGGGTGGGTTTTGCTTATATAGACTATCAAATAATTTACCTTTTATAATCATGGGTCTACCTTATCACAATTAGGATGCACTTGGTTGAATTTTTGGAAAACAAACAACTTATGTTCTTGTCTTCCTCTTCCATAGTCAAGATATGCATAGAAAAAGGAGATTTGGATTTTGAAAATTATGATGATATGTTCTTAAGATAAGGGACAAGGTCCCTTTGATTTAGGGATTCATTTCCTTTTTCTTTTGTCTTAATCAAGTATGATAGGTTTGCCTTTTTAGGTGGCAAATTTCCAACCCTTGAATCTTCCTTGCTTAACTAAAATTATTTGTGTAGGATAAAGATGTTTTGTCATAATGCTATGTATTATTACCCACTTGCTAAAATTATGAGTGTAGGATATAGATGTTTTGTCCTAATACCATGTATTATCATACCACTTGCTAAAATTATGAATGTAGGGTATCACACCACTTGCTAAATTTTTGTCTTAATGTCATGTCACCTAATCTTGATTACACCATTATTCCATCACTTTATTTTTATTTTTATTTTTCCTCTCGGGTTTGGGCTCATTATTGCCCATTTTCTTTACTTTGGTTAAAATTCTACCTTTCATAATAGGCTTGTCACAGTTTCATGATTTTTGGGCTACCAGTTCAATTTCTATATCCTAGTCCAAGTCTATGTTTTATTTCTTCCTTGGGCTATATTATTGGCTTGCTAAAAATTCATGTGAAGTAGAAAAACTCTATATGAATTGTTCATAGGTAAAAACCCAATTTATAAGTGGAGATACTAAACTCAGTAATTTTAACTCTTAAATTAGGAAAAATTACCCTAATCCAATCTTTTTGAAATTTTAATACCTTTACTGACTTCACAAAAATTTATCTTTCATACCCAAGAATTTCACCTTTCTTTAGTATATTTATTTTTAATATTTCCTCTTAAATTTTCTCTCTTTACCTATTCCATTAATGTTAGAATATTTCTATGCATATATGTAAGGTAAAGAATTTATAAAGATTATATTTCCTTAAATTTTTAAAAATTTTCTAATAAATTTTATTTTCTTACGAGATGTTACGTTCTTCCCCCCTTAAGAAATTCGGTCCCCAAATTTCAACCCATCCTACCACATGTAGGGAATGAAATTAAGGAACACTTCAGAGTTACCAACTTTATTACCCAAATAATTAAGGATATCTTTTCTGTATATCATCTTTACTTTTTAATATGTCTATTCACTTAAGTGATTTTTTCATATAACTTAACCATAAGGATTTCTTTCATCCATAAGTTCTTCACTTTATATCCTCTAGCTCGCATGGATATATCTATGGGTCGATATTAGAAAATACACACAAAAAGGAACATATTCACCTTCATATTGGGTAACTATCTTTTCTTATTCCAAACTTCTATCAAGTCATTTTTTATTTTTATATATCAACATCATCCCATGAATATCATCATCTTAATCTATCATCTATTTTTATCCTAAAATCCTTTAATCAATATGTTAAACATACGTAGCAATAAATCCTCCAAACCTTTTATAACGTTTATGTATCATTGACACATGTCTAATAATTCTAACTTACCTCATCACAGTAATTCTATACCAGCTTATTAACACCATTAAACTCATTGTCAAAAATTTCAATTATTTCTTCTATCATATCCAAAAGCACCTCATTCTAGCTTATGTCAATCCCATTTAATTCACCTAATCATTTCAAGAAGATTTTTTCTAACAATTACTCATACATGAATTCCCAATTTTAACATAATTCACATCCTATATACTAGACTCAATTTAGCATGATATAAACCTTTAACACAAATATATTGATCACTTACATTATTTTCGGACATGGTTCTCAAAATATTCTCCATATTTTCAAATTAAGAGTTCAAAAATTAATTTAAATCCTACTTCCCATATTTTATTCCTCAAGAACTTCAACACCACTAATTCTCTTGATTACATTCGTCATAACACCATAATAGTTGAGTTTCAAATATAATAATAAATAAATTAATTAATTAACTTTTCTTGTAATATGGGAAAATAATCTTGCATTTAATGCCAAATATTAATGTAGGACAATGCAGTAGAACAGACGAAAAACATAATAAAGAACGATGCTAAAATAGAAAGTCAAAATTTTGGATAAAACATTAGAGAGAGTTAAAATCGGTGGGCATAATTCTTGAAAATCTGAAAACAAAAATTCAGCTGTTATATCGGCAAAAATCGATGGCCGCAAGGTTTGAATATATGTGTCAAAATATACTTTAAATCTGTTGGTATTCGGTGGAAAGATATCACATGGAAAAAGAAACATTTCTGAGCTTATAAAAGTCTGTGAAAATCAAAGAACACGTAGTTAACTGGTAGGATGCAGTTAATTGCTTCAAAATAGATATAATCAATCAACTGTAAAATAATCAGTCTAAATTAAAATTTCTCAAAATAGCTAGTCGACTTAATAATAGCAATAGTCGACTGGCAAAAATATTGGGAAAATAAAATAAATCATTTGATTGTCCTTCGTCAACAACTAATTTGTTTACATTTTCACTTTCTTTTGTTTTTCAATTACGCCTATCACCTATAACTTCTCTACAAGAATCAAGATATCAAGGTTTCATCAAAGACAACAAAGACAAATTTCTGATGATATCTTAACCTTATTCTCTTTATATGCCTAATATGAGCGACTATCACAACTACTATACATATACATGCTTGCCGTCATTTAAGAAAATTTCACCTTCAATTTAGCTGATATCCACCAATCATTCACATAATTGTTCTAATTGTTCCCGGCATATTCGCATAGCTATCATAAGTATGCCATTCTCCGAGTTCTATAAATGCACATGTTAATATCTTTACTTTCATACTCCAAGTCAAGGTTTGTGCAACTATGGAGGGAATCGCATTTCGTCAATTTCAAAATATTTGTGTCTTTTGTGGTTCTAGTCCTGGAAAAGATGGAGAGTATGTGAAAGCTGCACAAAACTTGCATATGATATTGGCCAGAAGAAAAATTCATTTAGTCTATGGTGGAGGTAACCATGGGTTAATGGGGTGTGTGTCTACAACTGCCCATGTAGGAGGATGCCAAGTTCTAAGTATTATTCCTACAGCTCTAACTGCATCTAACATCGTAGGAAAAATAATTGGGGAAGAGTTTAGGGTAGCTTCCATGCATGAATGCATGGCTAGAATGATGAGCAATGTTTATTCCTTCATTGCCTTACTAGGTGGTTTTGGTACTTTAGAAGAGATTTTCCAAATAATTTCTTGGGCACAACTGAATATGCATCACAAACCGATAGCTTTGTTAAATGTTAATCACTTCTTTGATGGTCTGTTGTCTTTTCTTGATCATACTGTGGAACAAAGGTTCATCTCACACTCAGCACGACGAATTCTCATCTCGGCTTCAAATGCTGAGGAGTTGATTGATGCTTTACAAGCATATGTTCATGTACCTGATCCAACTATGGCTCAAATAGAATGGACGGCAGACAAACACAGGAAGCGCAAATTGGATTTGGATCTTCATCTTTAGATGTAGTAAAACGTAGCCATTGTTGTACCACTTTTACTTTCTTAGAGTCTACTTGGATACCATCTTTACCAACAATACTCCCTTAGAGTTGGTAAAACTATCTTTGAATGTTGCTTATGATCCTCTGAACTTTTGAAATATTCTAGTTTATCATCAATATATATAATAACAAATTGATCTAGGGATGACCTAATTACTATTCATTAAATCTATGAATGCAGCTAAGATATTTGTCAATTTAAATGACATCACCAAGAACTCATAATGCCCATAATAAGTCCTAAAATAAAATTTTCGTACATCCTCTTCTCTTATCCTTAATTAATGTTACTCATATCCCAAATCAATTTTTGGAAAAATATTGAACACCTTATAACTGGTCAAACATGTAATCTATATGAGGTAATGGGTTTTTATTCTACACTGTCACCTTATTCAACTGTCTATAATCTATGCATAGTCATAGTGATCCATCTTTCTTTTTCACAGATAGAACTGGAGCACTCCAAATAAAAGTAATAGGACATTTAAATCCCTTCTTTAACAAGTCTTGTAATTATTATTTTTTAAATTCAATCGATATCATTCTATATAGGGATATAGATACTAGTTGGGTTCTAAGGAATAAATCAATATCAAATTCTTGAATTACCATGGCAAGGTTGTGCAGGGTTTCTTCCACATTGTTTGCCGGATTCCTCCTTGGTGGTGCCATTTCCTACTGTGGCAAAAATAAAGTTATGCTACTATTAAGGTGATCAAGCCCAATAGTTAGTTTCAAAAAATATTTAACAGCAGTCATAACACCATTTCGGCATATAGATAGGAAACACTAGTAATTTCTTACCTACATGAAATCACTGATCCCCTACACAGCAGTACCCCAACATACTCAAGATACTATAAGATCGATTCAGATAACCAACCACCCACTGGCCATCTACGATCGACCTGTTCTAATACCAATTATGTAACAACCTCTTTTTTTTATATTATTTATTATACAATATAGAGTTTGCATATGTAACAACTCCATTTAAGTATCAATTTTTTTTTCAAAACCATGAAATTATTACCTCGTTACAATTTAACTTAATATAACATTTATTTAATTTATACAATATAGAGTTCACATACATGTCATTAATCAAAACATACATACAACATATCAAACACATAAAAATCTACATCTTATTTATTCTGGTTGACCAATTCCGGAGATACAGGTGCGGGTGGTTTCACCTTCACCGGGATCTAAGTCTACTCGACCACAAACATTTTATTTGCTTCTGGGATCTGCCCAACATAAAGTACTCGATCCAACGTGCACTAAAAGCCAAAGCTATAGAAAAATCAGCATAACTAATTTTCTGAACATGATATGCAAATATAGTGAGAATTAAATTCCAGTAAGTTCAACAATAAATCATCATCAATATAGCTCATAACGTCATGTTCAGCTGTATAAACTACAGAAAATATCTTTGGTCACATGAATGCATTATATCTATGCACATAAGAATCATACAGTAATGATATGTATGGCAGGATTAACTATTTTTAGAATATCATATGATGGCCATCAACTTATTCTCATTTCAAGCTACCCCGGTCAGGGTGAGTATCCTCTACTCTCCGGTACGGGCTTTTCTCACTCCGTATGACATGGCACACTTTCTCTTTCTTTCTCATAATCATAATCATAACCGTTGGTAGGGCGTCCCTTACTGGTGCACCACACGAATTGCCATGTGACCGTGCTTATTTCTTTTCTTTTCACAATGATAGCCAAAAATATGCTTTCAATAACAAGTATGTTCATCAAAATATAACTATTACCATAAATCATTGGTAATCATGCCATGAACATAACCATTTCAAATATCACATTATAAAATATTTCCATATCAGAATTTTACACTTAAGATGGTAAGAAGTTCATACAATGGCAATGGCTATGGCATATACTAGTCATTTATAAGATTTGTCTTCTTTTTTAAATATTAATTTTATTTCTTTATTTTATTGATGTAGGTTTTCATCATATTTAACATTCTCTTACTAATCAGAGTATAACTCCGCCAATTGAACTCCGATGTAGGTGATCTTGGTGTCAATTTCAAGATAAAACAATTATCTAAAACTATTATGTTGAACATTATAGCGAAATATTAAGAAATCAAGGTTATATTACTTCCTCAATGTACAGGTTATTTCTTCTCGGATAGGTTCTGACCTCTACCTACTAATCGGACCATATCTACCTCATATGGACTCCAACTTAAGTAATTCCAGTGGCTAAAAATCCGTGACACACATATATATAATTCATATGTTAATCAATTATTTTAATTCCATACAAATAAGTAACAAAAATTAAAATACAGAAGCTATCCTAACATATTCTTCCCTGATGAACGATTTTCTGACCTTTGACTACTAATCAGCTCATATCTTCCTCATATGGACTCCAAATTGAATGATTCAAGTGGCTCAAAATCCGTGACACACATAGATATAATTCTTATTTTAACCATCTATTTTAATTCCATACAGATAATTCCCAGAAATTAAAATACCGAAGCAATCCTAACATATTCTTCCCTGATGAACCATTTTCTGACCTATGACTACAAATCGGCTCATATCTTCCTCATATGGACTCCAAATTGAATGCTTCCAGTGGATAAAAATCCATGACACACATAGCTATAATTCTTATGTTAACTATTTATTACAATTCTATACATATAATTCCCAGAAATTAAAATACTGAAGCTATCCTAACATATTCTTTCCTGATGAACCATTTTCTGACCTTTGCTTACTAATCGGACCATATCTACCTTATATGGACTCCAAATTGAATGATTCTAGTGGCTAAAAATCCATGACACATATATATTTAATTCTTATGTTAACTATTTATTTTAATTCCCTACAGATAATTCCCAGAAATTAAAATACAGAAGCTAAAAGTTTTGCCACCCATAGCCATACCTATGCAGAACTTTCTATACCAGTCTAAGTATTCAAACATACATCACATGCAAGATCAATATGTAACATGATATAGCAACATCCATGACCAATCATCAAAGTTCTAAGATCAAAATCTCATATAAATATTATAAGTTTCAAAATTTTTCTTCAAAAAGAAATATTGTTAAACTTACCTGGAGCACTTAGTCCCCTAGACTTCTCCTTCCTCTTTCTTCCTTTCTTCCTCTCCTTTCCTCACTCTACCTTGCTTCTATTTTTCCTCTCCCTCGCTTGGACGAAATTATATTGTTGTAAGGGTGGGTTTTCTTATATAGACCACTAAATAATTCAACTTTCATGATCATGGGTCTACCTTATCACAATTAGATTACACTTGGTTGAATTTTTGGAAAACAAACAACTTATGTTCTTGTCTTCCTCTTCCTTAGTCAAGATATGCATAGGAAAAAGAGATTTTTATTTTGAAAATTATGATGATATGTTCTTAAGATAAGGGACAAGGTCCCTTTAATTTAGGGATTCATTTCTATTTTCTTTTGTCTTTAACAAGTATGATAGGTTTCCCTTTTTAAGTGAAAAATTTTTAGCCCTTGAATCTCCATTATTTGGTTGATATTATTTGTGTGGGATATGAATGTTTTGTCCTAATGCCATGTATTATCATACCACTTGCTAAAATTATGAGTGTAGGATATAGATATTTTTGTCCTAAATTCTTGTATTATCATGCCACTTGCCAAAATTATGAATGTAGAATTACATCACTTGCTAAATTTTTGTTTTAATGCCATGTAACCTAATCTTTATTATTATTACATTATTATATCATCACCTATTTTATTTTATTTTATTTTTTCTCTTAGATTTGGGCTTATTCCTACCCATTATGGGCTTATTCCTACCCATTTTCTTTGCTTTGGATAAAATTCTACATTTCTTGGAGGGCTTGGTCACATTTTCATAATTTTTGGGCTATTGGTCCAATTACTATATCCTAGTCCAAGTCTATGTTTTCTTCTTGCTTAGGTTATCCAATGGGCTTGCTAGAAACTTATGTGAAATGGAAAAACTCTATATGAAGTGTCCATAGGTAAAAGCCCAATGTATGGGTAAAGATTTTAAACTTAGTAACTCTAGTTCTTGAATTAGGAAAAGAAAATTACCCTAAACCAATATTCTTAAATTTTAAGACCTCTACTTGTTTCTAAAAATTTATCTTCCTTATCCAAGAATTTTTCATCTCTTTAGTATGTTATTTCTAATTTTTTTCCTATTAGGTTTTTCCCTCTTTATCTGTTCTCTTAATGTTAGAAACATTTTCTATGCATATACATAAGGTGAAGAATTTCTAAGGATTATATTTTCTTAGATATCTAAAATATTGTCTAATAAATTTTATTTCCTTAATTAAATATTTATGTACTTTTATCAATAAAAGAAATGAAATTAGGGATGTTACAGCATACACGTCATTAATCAAAACGTACGTACAACAAAATCAAACACATAAATAATTAAATCTTATTTATTCTAGTTGACCAATTTCGGAGATATAGGTGCGGGTGGTTGCACCTTCACCGGGATCTGAACCAACTCGACCACAAACATATTATTTGATTTTGGGATCTGCCCAACATAAAGTAACTCGATCCAACGTACACTAAAAGCCAGAGCCATGGAAAAATCGGCATAACTAATTTTCTGAACATGACATAGAAATATAGTGAGAATTAAATCCTTGTGAGTTCAACAATAAATCATCATTAATATAGTTCATCACGTCATGTTCAGCTGTATAAACTACAATAAATATCTTTGGTCACATGAATGCACTATATCTATACACATGAAAATTGTACAGTAATGACATATATGACATGATTATTTATTTTCAGAATATCATATAATGACTATCAATTTATTCTCATATCAAACTACCCCAATCAGAGTGAGTATTTTCTACGCTCCGGTACAGGTTTTTCTCGCTCCGTCCGACATGGCACACTTTCTCTTTCTTTTCCCATTAACATATTCATAACCGTTGGCAGGGCGTCCCCTACTGGTGCACCACACGAATTGCCATGTGACCGTACTCAATTCTTTTCTTTTCACAATGATAACCAAAAATATGCTTTCAATGACAAGTATGTTCATCAAAATATAACTATTACAAAATATTATCAGTAATCGTGCCATGAACATAACTATTTCAAATATCACTTTATAAAATATTTTCATGTCAAATTTCACACTTAAGATGGTTAAAAGCTCATACAATGGCAATGGATATGGCATATACTAGTCTTCTTTTTTTAAATATTAATTTTATTTTTTTATTTTCTTGATGCAGGTTTTCATCCCATCTATCCTTCTTTTACTAATCAAAGCATAACTCCCTCAATTTAACTCCGATATAGCTGATCTTGGTGTCAATTTCAAGATAAAACAATTATCTAAAACTATTATGTTGAATAGTTTAGCAAAATATTAAGAACTAAAGGTGATATTACTCCCTTAAAAGTACAGGTTATTTCTTCTCGGATAGGTTCTGACCTCTACCTTCTAATCTGTCCATATCTCTCTCATAAGAATTCCAAAATAAGTTATTCCAGTGGTTAAAAATTCATGACACATATAGAAATAATTTTTATGTTAATCATTTATTTTAATTCCCTATAGAAGGTTCCCAAAAATTAAAACATAGAAGCTATCCTAAACTATTCTTCCCTGATTAACCAATTTCTGACCACTGCATACTAATCGGACCATATCTACCTCATACGGACTCCAAATTGAGTGATTTCAGTGGCTAAAAATCCGGGACACATATATTTATAATTTTTTATGTTAACCATTTATTTTAATTCCCTACAACATGTTCCCAAAAATTAAAACACAGAAGCTATCCTAACATATTCTCCCCTGATTAACTATTTTCTAACCATTACTTACTAATTGGACCATATCTACCTCATATGCGCTCCAAATTGAGTGATTCCAGTGGCTAAAAATCCATGACACATGTATCTATAATTCTTATGTTAAACATTTATTTTAATTCTCTACAAAAAGTTTTTAAAAATTAAAATACAGAAGCTATCTTAACATGTTCTTCCCTGATTAACCATTTTCTGAACACTGCGTACTAATCAAACCATATCTACCTCATATGGACTCCACATTACGATATCACAGTGGCTAAAATTCTGTGACACATATATCTATAATTCTTATGTTAACCATTTATTTGAATTCCCTACAGGATGTTCCCAAAAATTAAAACACAGAAGCTATCATAACATGTTCTTCCCTGATTAACCATTTTCTGAACACTACTTACTAATCAAACTATATCTACCTCATATGGGCTCCAAATTGAGTGATTCCAGTGGATAAAATTTCGTAAGACATAGATATACATTTTTTATGTTAACCCATTGTTTTAATTCCTTACCAATTCTTCCCAGCATTTTAAAAATAGAAGCTTAAAATTTTTCCATCCATAGCCATACCTATGCAGAACTATCTACACCAACCTAAGTATTCAAACATACATAATATGTAACATGATATAGAAACATCCATGACCAATCATCAAAGTTCTAAGATCAAAATCTCATATAAATGTTATAAGTTTCAAAAGTTTTCTTCAAAAAGAAATATTGTTAAACTTACCTTGAGCACTTAGTCCTCTAAATTTCTCCTTCCTCTTTCTTCCTTTCTTCCTCTCCTTTCCTCACTCTACCTTGCTTCTATTTTTCCTCTCCCTCACTTAGACAAAATTATAATGTTATATGGGTGGGTTTTGCTTATATAGACTATCAAATAATTTACCTTTTATAATCATGGGTCTACCTTATCACAATTAGGATGCACTTGGTTGAATTTTTGGAAAACAAACAACTTATGTTCTTGTCTTCCTCTTCCTTAGTCAAGATATGCATAGAAAAATGAGATTTGTATTTTGAAAATTATGATGATATGTTCTTAAGATAAGGGACAAGGTCCATTTGATTTAGGGATTCATTTCCTTTTTCTTTTGTCTTAATCAAGTATGATAGGTTTGCCTTTTTAGGTGGAAAATTTCCAACCCTTGAATCTTCCTTGCTTAGCTAAAATTATTTGTGTAGGATAAAGATGTTTTGTCATAATGCTATGTATTATTACCCACTTGCTAAAATTATGAGTGTAGGATATAGATGTTTTGTCCTAATGCCATGTATTATCATACTACTTGCTAAAATTATGAATGTAGGATATCACACCACTTGCTAAATTTTTGTCTTAATACCATGTCACCTAATCTTGGTTACTCCATTATTCCATCACTTGTTTTTTTCCTCTTGGGTTTGGGCTCATTCTTGCCCAGTTTCCTTACTTTGGTTAAAATTCTACCTTTTATAATGGGCTTGTCACAATTTCAGGATTTTTGGGCTACCAGTTCAATTTCTATATCCTAATCCAAATCTATGTTTTATTTCTTCCTTGGGCTATCTTATTGTCTTGCTAAAAATTTATATGAAGTAGAAAAACTATTTATGAAGTGTCCATAGGTAAAATCCCAATTTATGAGTGGAGATACTAAACTTCGTAACTTTAACTCTTAAATTAGGAAAAATTACCTTAATCCAATCTTTTTAAAATTTTAATACCTTTACTGACTTCACAAAAATTTATCTTTCTTACCCAAGAATTTCACCTTTCTTTAGTATATTTATTTTTAATATTTCTTCTTAAATTTTCTCTCTTTACCTATTCCATTAATGTTAGAATATTTCTATGCATATACGTAAGGTAAATAATTTATAAGGAGTATATTTCTTTAGATATCTAAAAATTGTCTAATAAATTTTATTTTCTTACGGGATGTTATACTAAGCTTACATCCAAAAGGCGAAGTATCGTGGGGTTACACTAAAATAATGGGGTTAGCCCATTTACATCAACAATATGTACATAACTACTATCCTATTATCCCTTCCCCGTGGCCATCACCCCTGGGGTATTGCTGGTGGAGGAGGCGGCTCAGGTGTAGGCACTTCTACCATGTTGATAACCAGCAAGTTAACGATTATTGTGAATTGTCCCAAATAGGAAACATCTACCATCTGAAGCTCAAGTAGAATAATCAGCACCATGAATGGCATGCTGCTGATCTAAACATAACACCACAAATATAGTGAGATATAAAAATCCCAGCAAGATTAACATCTATTAAAAACAAAGGCATACTAGAAAACTTACGTGTTATGTTCAGCTGTATAAACTACATAAAACATTTTCTCTTTTGTACAATAAAGGTACAGTATACACATGCAGGCTTTTTACAGGTTATGCATTAATATCACGCAAATATAACAAATTGTGTATTAACAAGATACCTGTATATTGCTCATAGTGGCTCATCATCTGATAATTTCTCAATTTTTAAACCTCAGTGTATCATAAGCCCTTACCCCTCCTGCTACTCACCCACCACTGAGTTCTTTGGTCAAAGTGGTCTTTTCCACATTGACCACTCTAGGCTATAGGGTGTCCCCTATTCTGATACCATATCACAGCCACGACCCTTCAATCACCTTACCTCCATAAGGTGCCGCATGTCGTTTGGTCACCTTAGTTGGGTAAGGGTCATCTTGGACTTATCAGTCTCCTCAATATAGTAAGAGTGACACCTATTGTCAGGCCATCTTACTTTAGAGATGATCATCCTAACCGTGAGTCGCCTCAATACAGTAAGGTGACACCTGTTACCAGGCCACTTGCTTCAAAGTGGGTCCTCCTAACCATGCTCGTGTCTTTTACATATTTTTTCAGCCACTTGTCTCAACAAAGAGCATACATATTAATCATCATGAGCAAAGTCAACATTTGCTCTCATGCATGCATTTGCATCTTTCTATAACATCCTCATATTATTTACCCCTTTTTGGTTGCACATAAAAGTGATTTATGGCATTCAAATATAGCATTTATACCTTATTTCTTCATGCATTCATAATTAATTCAAAAGATATCACACAACCAATTAAATACTACAATTTTTTATATATATATATGACTCATAGAACTCCAATTATCATTTCATAAACATCGGTTCTTGGTTAGGATTCAAAATTGAAACAAAAAGCAGTGAAAACGAGCAAGACAGCATGAAGCACGACTGTGCATCATGCCCGTGCTTCCTCCCCGTGTTCTCCCACATCATGGCCGTGTTTTCCAAAAACTAGCACAGAGCATGGCTTGGCCATGTCACCAAGCACGATCGTGCTCTAGGCACAAAACTAAGAAAATTTCTCCTTTTTCTCCCAAAACCAGCCAATAAACCAATAAACATACATACTAACATTTTAAGTATATAAAATTCAAATTATCTACAACACATAACCTTCAAAAACATAGATTAAACTTTAAAATCTAACCACCACAATTTTTCACAAATTACCACATCATGCAAATATATAGAAATCAGCCATCAACACCATAAATACATCATCAATGTTTCCATCTACCCTACCATCATGCTCCCATTAATGCATATAAGACACCCATCAAACCATTCAACCAATAAAGTTCATGAATAAGGTGTTGATCTTACCTTTTTACACCACTAAAGTTGTTTCTCTCACTAGATTTAGATGGTTTCTCTCACTAGCTTCCACCATCAAGCTGTAAATTTTCCCCCCACACCATAATATCCAAGAATTTCTATGACTAAAACACAATATTAGAGAAAATTACTCACCTTTTCCTTCTTTTCCTTCAAATTTCTCACTCTACTTCTCCTTCTCTCTTCCCTTTTTCCTCTTCCTCTTTCTCTCTTTGTCATGAGTATCTTCTGCTCCTTGGGTTGGTGGCTGGCAACTTGCTCATCAAGTCAAGGGAAACAATTAAAAATTGCTAGATTCTTGGAGAAGCTTCTTCTCCTTTAACAACCACCCTCCAAAACTCTAAGTATTACAAAAATGTCACGCCATTACTTTGGGACTAACCATTAGCTAAGGCCTTGTTTGGTGAGTTGAAAATTTTTCCAAGTGTTTAATCTTCTCTTGAGGTGTATTCCAATGGATTTTTGTGCAACTCTCTTCATAGCTCCTTATCCCTATTATTGTTGCCCATTTCTGGTCCTGCAAGCGAAGAAATTACTATTCTGTCCTTGATTATTTCCTTCAAAAATGAGAAATTCCTTATTTAATATCCATAATTAGTTTCTTATAACTACCCCATTTAATCTTTTTTAATCTTTCTTAATATTCTATTTTGTGAATATAATTAATAGAAGTTCAAGTTGTTACATAACATAGCCTTACTTGAAACCCAACATAACTCATGAAGCAACATGGAACAGGGCCTAGCCATGCTCTGTCTAGTCATGCACATCTTGATTCTACACGAAACATAGCCTAGCCATATCCCAGGGTACAGTCGTGTTTCGTGCCTAGCAACCTTATTTTCCTTCTTTGCTTGAAAATGCTATCCTCAAATCCCTATTTTTTGGTTCCTAAGCCCTTAAACCCCATATATTCTTCTTTATGTAGATTCTATGATTAGTTTAGTATATTATTTCCAAGCCAAAAACTATCATAAGGCATGTATAATCATACTTTCACAACCACGACCAACAAGATAACAAACCAAACCCATTCCAACCTTAACCAAAACCATCGTAGCAGAAACCTTTAGCCATATGATAGATAATATACATATATAGCAACTGAAATTCACCAATGGCTATTTTCACATTTCAAATTAAGAATCTGCTGGGAAGAAGTAAGATATAAAACTTGAGAGTCATCAGAAAACATTTTTTTCACAGCTTACATCATAAGTTCACAACAAGTTGTTCAAAAAATATCACTATGAAACCTACCTTAAGTTTTTCAACCTTTAGTTTAAGCTTCCTCTTTATCTCTCTCTATTTTGTACTCCTTCACACAGAAATAGAGCACCGAATGAAAAAAGAAGGAGGAAAATAGGTTAGCTGAGCATGGGTTCTACTCACCTTAAGTCCACCACTTTTTTTTCTTCTTCTTCTTTTCTTTTCTTCTCCTCGTTTCCAGTTGCCTCTGCCTCTACTTCCTATAGCTTTTTACCTAGCTAAATAAGGAAGCAAAATATCATTGTTGCTACCATTAATTACCCATAATCTGCCCCCTATGCCTTAATGGCTAACCATATGAAATGATCCTCTATGGCTACTGTGGAATGATTATTTTTCTGTTGATATTTTCTCTTTTTTTTTTTATAAATCGTAACTGATGAGCCTTATATGTAAAATTAAGATAATTTCTCATATCTTAATTTCTATTTCAAATTTTCCATTTTATTAGCTCACTATTCTATATTATAGCATTCTCAATAATTTTTATAAATAAATATTTTTCTTAAGCAAAATAGGGTTAATGTACTCCATCCTATCTTCTAAAATGTAATCTTTATTCCATTCTAAATAAATTCTCATTCTTCCTTAAATTTTCTCTTCTATATTTCCTAAAATATTTTTGGAGTACATTTGGAATAATTTAAACTTCAAGGATGTTACAATTCTCCCCCCAAAATAAATTTTTTCCTCAAAATTTGAATATTACCTAATTCAAGCAAGTATGGGTATTTCTTCTTCATGGCATCTTTAGTCTCCCATGTAGCTTCTTCTTCTGTCAGTCCTTGCCAAAGCACTTTAACTAACGGGAGAGTCTTGTTTCTCAGTTACTTCACCTTTGCATCAATAATGCTTATAGGTTCTAGTTGATAAATTAGATTCTTTTTTATCTGTACTGGTTCTTCCCTTATGATATGTGACAAATCTGGAAGGTAATTTCATAGTTGTGACACATGAAAAATATCATGGAGATTTGATTAGTCAGGTGGTAAGGCAATCTGATATGCTGATAAATCAACTTTTTTAAGAATCTAGAAAGGGCCTAAGAATTAAAGACTTAATTTTTTTTATTTTGATAGTTCTACCAACACTAGTGGTACGAGAAATCTTCAAGAACACATGATTTTCTTCAAATTTCAGAGGTTTCCTTGTTTGATCATAATAACTCTTCTACTGATTTTGAGTTGCATGCACTTTGCCTTGGATCATATGAATTTGCTCTAAGGTTTGCTATACTAAATCAGGGCCTAGCAGCTTTCTTTCCCCTACCTCAAACTACCATAGGGAAGATCTTCATTTTTTACCATATAGTGCTTCGTATATGGCCATATTAATACTTGAATGATAACTATTATTATAGGCAAATTCTACCAATAGTAGATATCTATTCCATTATTTGCCTTGCTCCATCACACAAGCCCTCAACATATCCTCTAAGGTTTGAATTGTTCTCTCTATTAGACCATATATATGAGGATAATATGCTATTGCTGAAGTGTAACTTAGTGCTAAAAGCCTCTTGTAAATATTTCTAAAATCGAGAGGTAAATTTGGAATGTTTATCTAACACAATGTTAGAAGAAATCTTATGTAATTGAACAATTTCTTGTACATACAGTTGGGCCAGATTATTTATTGAATAACTAATTTTTACGGGCAAGAAGTGTGCAGACTTGATCAATCTATCCATATCGCATCAAATTATGTTGAGGTTTTTGGTAAACCAACAACAAAATCTATTGAGATACTATCCCATTTTCATTCTGAAATCTTAAGAGGTTGAAGTAATCTTGATGGTCTTTTATACTTTATCTTCACATTTTGATAAATCAAACACTTTGTTACAAACTCAGTAATATTTTTCTTCATTCTTGGCCACCAATATATTTGTTTTAGGCCATGATACTTGTTGGTGACTCTTAGATGAATAGTGTACTTACTCTGATGAACTTCCTCCAAAATCTTGTTTCTAATTTTCGAATCCTAAGGCGCACATATGCAGGCGGTGCACGATGATTCCATCTTCTAAGGTGGAAAAGTTTTTTCAGTGCTTGTGATATTGTAAAAATTTATCTTGTGTTTGGTCTTCTTTAATCTGAGTTCTCAGATTGCATTCTACACGTAACCCACACACCATGACCCTATTTTCGGCTAATGCAACTGTGAGCCTCATGTCTCTAAAATTCTCTATTAATTTCATTTTATCTATCATCTTTCGACTCAAATATAATTTTTTTTGCTTAAAGCATCAGTTACAACATTTAGCTTACCAGAATGGTATTTTAATTGGAACTTATAATTGTTGAGAAACTCCATTTATCTTCGTTGTCTCATATTGAGTTCTTTTTATCAAAGAGATACTTCTAACTCCTATGATCACTATAGATCTCAAAAATTATTTCATACAAATAATGTCTCCAAATCTTCAAAACGAAAACTACTACAACCAACTCCAAATCATGAATATGATAGTTCTCCTTATTGGGTTTGAGTTGTCTAAAAGTATAGGCAACTATCCTTCTTTCTTACATCAAAACACATCATGGGCCCTTTGTCACGTCCCAAATTTTATCCGAGCACGAGACTAGCAAGAAATGAAGATTTCTCCCCACTCCGTAAGCCTAACTGTCGCATTTTGAATCTAAAATTTAATAATCAGTTTGGTTTAACATGAGATCACATAATCATTCTTTAAAACTTTAAGCACATATAAAACATAAATAAAGATTTAACTTCAAAACTATATCGAGTACATATTTTATTCCTTGTTACACATATACATTTTACATTTTTCTCGTGCATCAAAAACGAAGATCGTGCCTGTGGTAATGTGGAGCAACTCTGTAACAACTTTTTTATTATTATTATACAATATAAAATTCACATACACATCATTAATCAAAACGTACGTACAATATTTCAAATACATAAATATCTACATCTTATTTATTCTGGTTGACCAATTCCGAAAATTCGGGTGCGGGTGGTTGCACCTTCATCGGGATCTGTGCCAACTCGCCCACAAACATTTTATTTAGGATCCGCCCATCATAGAATGATCCAACGTGCACTAAAAGCCAGAGCTATAGAAAAATCTGCATAACTAATTTTCTGAACATGACATAGAAATATAGTGAAAATTAAATTCCAGTAAGTTCAACAATAAATCATTATTAATATAGTCATCACGTCATGTTCAACTGTATAAACTATAGTAAATAACTTTGATCACATGAATGCACTATATCTATGCACATGAGAATCGTACAGTAATAACATGTATGATAGGATTAATTATTTTCAGAATATCATATGATGACTATCAATTCATTCTCATATCAAGCTACCCCGATCAGGGTGAGTATTTTCTACTCTCCAGTACGGGCTTTTCTCGCTCCGTCCGACATGGCCCACTTTCTCTTTCTTTTCTCATTAACATGATCATAACCGTTGGTAGGGCGTCCCCTACTGGTGCACCACACGAATTGCCATGTGACCGTACTCATTTCTTTTCTTTTCACAATGATAGCAAAAAATATGCTTTCAATAACAAGTATGTTCATCAAAATATAACTATGACCAAAAATCATTGGTAATCATGCTATGAACATAACCATTTCAAATATCACTTTATAAAATATTTCCATATCAAAATTTTACACTTAAGATGGTAAGAAGTTTATACAATGGCAATGGCTATGGCTATACTAGTTATTTATTATTTTCATTTATAAGATTCATCTTCTTTTTTTTAATATTAATTTTATTTCTTTATTTTCTTGATGCAGGTTTTCATCCTATCTAACCTTTTTGTACTAATCAGAGCATAACTCCCTCAATTTAACTCTGATGTAGGTGATCTTGGTGTCAATTTCAAGATAAAACAATTATCTAAAACTATTATGTTGAACATTGTAGCAAAATATTAAGCAATCAAGGTGATATTACTCCCTCAATGTACAGGTTATTTCTTCTCGAATAAGTTCTGACCTCTACCTACTAATCTGTCCATATCTCCCTCATAAGAATTTCAAATTAAGTGATTCCAGTGGCTAAAAATCCGTGACACATATATCTATAATTCATATTTTAACCATTGATTTTAATTCCTTATATAATGTTCTCAAAAATTAAAACACCGAAGCTATCCTAACAAATTCTTCCCTAATTAACCATTTTCTAACCTTTGTTTACTAATCGGAACATATCTACCTCATATGAACTCTAAATAGAATGATTCCAGTGGCTAAAAATTCGTGAGACATAAATCTACATTTGTTATGTTAACTATTTGTTTAGATTCCCTACAAAATGTTCCCAGAAATTAAAACACAGAAGTTTAAAATTCTACCACCCATAGCCATACCCATGCAGAACTATCTACACCAACCTAAGTATTCAAACATACATAATATGTAACATGATATAGCAACATCCATGACCAATCATCAAAGTTCTAAGATCAAAATCCCATATAAATATTACAAGTTTCAAAACTTTTCTTCAAAAAGAAATATTGTTAAACTTACCTGAAGCACTTAGTCTCCTAGACTTCTCCTTCATCTTTCGTCCTTTCTTCCTCTCCTTTCCTCACTCTACCTTGCTTCTATTTTTCCTCTCCCTCACTTGGACGAAATTCTCATATTGTAAGGGTGGGTTTTCTTATATAGACCACCAAAGAATTCACCTTTCATGATCATGGGTCTACCTTATCACAATTAGGTTACACTTGGTTAAATTTTTGGAAAACAAACAACTTATGTTCTTGTCTTCCTCTTCCTTAGTCAAGATATGCATAGGAAAAGGATATTTGTATTTTGAAAATTATGATAATATGTTCTTAAGATATGGGACAAGGTCCCTTTGATTTAGGGATTCATTTATTTTTTTCTTTTGTCTTAATCAATTATGATAGGTTTGCCTTTTTAAGTGAAAAATTTCTAGCCTTTCTATCTCCATTATTTGGTTGAAATTATTTGTGTGGGATAGAAATGTTTTGTCCTAATGCTATATATTACCATACCACTTGCTAAAATTATGAGTGTAGGATATAGATGTTTTGTCCTAAAGCCTTGTATTATCATACCACTTGTTAAATTTTTGTCTTAATGCCATTTCACCTAATCTTGATTACACCATTATCTTATCATTTTATTTTTATTTTTATTTTTATTTTTATTTTTATTTTTATTTTTTCTATTGGATTTGGGCTGACTCTTGTCCATTTTATTTACTTTGGTTAAAATTTTACATTTCATAATGGGTTTGGTTACATTTTCATGATTTTTGGACTACTGGTCCAATTTCTATATTCTAGTCCAAGTCTATGTTTTATTTCTTACTTAGGTTATCCAATGGGTTTGCTAAAAAAAATTATGTTAAGTGAAAAACCTCTATATGAATTGTACATAAGTGAAAGCCCAATTTATGGGTGAAGATACTAAACTTAGTAACTTTAACTCTTAAATTAGGAAAAATTACCCTAATCCAATCTTCTTGAAATTTTAAGACCTTTACTTACTTCACAAAAATTTATCTTCCTTATCCAAGAATTTCAAATTTCTCTGGTATGTTTATTTCTAATATTTCCTCTTAGGTTTTCTCTCTTTACCTAGTCCATTAATGTTAGAACATTTCTATGCATACACGTAAGTTGAAGAATTTCTAAGGATTATATTTCCTTAGGTATCTAAAAATTGTCTAATAAATTTTATTTCCTTAAATATTTATGTATGTTTATCCATAAAGGAAACGAAATTAGGGATGTTACAAACTCTAGAGTACAAATACATAAAACAACAAGAAACAAAGCCCATCAGGACAAATTTGAGCTCACCTATGAAATTTTACTGCTTCGGCGCATGCCTTCAATTTTAGCCTTATTTGAAAACATTTAAAAGAATGGGGTGGGTCTTGCGACTTGATTAGTAAATAACACAATTATAACATGTAGAAAAATTATCTTACATATTAAGTTATGATTCAGCTTATGAATATTTTGAAGTATTCTTGCTAGTTTTGTTTACTTATTCTCATTAGAAATAAGTTATGAATAGTATCTTTATTTTTAAACTTTAAATTCTTACTTCTGATCATTCATTTACCTTGGTTTAACCCAATCTCTTACTTTTTCTTATCTAGTTTCATCATCATATACATATAGGCCTTTAAGTGACCCCTGAACTTTTCTTAATCACTTTCCTTCATTGTTCCTCCTTTAAATAAACAATTGGACATTTCTACATGCAAATCTTTGCACACACTGTAATAAATAGGCTAGATCCACTTAATCATCTTTCTTAAAATTATGTCACCATACTATTATGCTCTTATGTCATATAAAAATATCCTATGTTATTTATGTACTTATAGATATGTATTTAATACTCAAGCTATATATATTCAAGAGTATAATTAAAGTAAAATAATTATATCTTCCAGTTTTATACTTTAATTATTATTATTATAATAATTTTTATTTAGCGTATTTTATTTAATTTGGAGGATTCCAATTCAGAACCATCTTAACATACCCAAGCACACAGTTTGATAAAGAAAAATCACCATATTACCCAAGCACACAACAAGGGTGGGTAAATCATCACATACATGTTTTATTATAGTTTAAGCTCCATTTCGTACTTTATCAGTGTAGAATTTGCCTAAACTCAGTATCTTAATTGAGGTTTGCCCCACCATTACTAAAGAGGACATGCGAAGGGACTCTAATATGATTATTTTCCAAGCACATAGCAATGGGACGGGTAAATCACAATATTCTCATTATTCATATCATAAGATTGGGAGGAGTTCCTCTCAACTCCCTAACATTTCCATATGATAATTGTTCTAAGCACACAGTAATAAGACGGATAAATCATCACATTCTCATCATAGGTAACTAAGCTAAATGCCACTGGCTACTAGAGGAGTCATACCTCAACTCCATACTTATTCACAATTCAATTCTCATATGCCCTTTCGCACAAGAGGCTAGCAACTTCTTTACTAGCTA
Source organism: Gleditsia sinensis (assembly GCA_037074535.1). Taxonomy (NCBI): domain Eukaryota; kingdom Viridiplantae; phylum Streptophyta; class Magnoliopsida; order Fabales; family Fabaceae; genus Gleditsia; species Gleditsia sinensis. The sequence goes on from CM073465.1 coordinate 36,858,414, forward strand.
GGGTTACAAGGTGCACCAAGGCTAGCTATCTCTGCCGCTAGCTAACAGTATTTTTGAAAATGAATCCAATGTAATTATTATTAATCTTATTTAATTATTTCTTTGTTTTAAAGTTTTAAGATAAAGTATTGTTTTAATCTATAGCTGATAATAACTCATCGTGATCACATCATCATACTCATTATATTCTCAATGGATATTTTATCATCACTGAACATCAAATTCAATATTCATAATATTTAATCATATAACTTCCATTCATTTTCTGATTTTTTTACTTATCTTTGTACATATAAATATCTATATGCCCATGCAAACCAAGAAATTTCGTTTTGATAGTTATATCTCAATTTTTCATTATTTTCAATCTTACGATCATATATCATTGTTTATTAATTCAATATCCATTAGGATTGCTAACATTAAATATTATCTTTCATTTTGGTATGAAAGCATATTTACATACACACACACACACACATATATATATATATATATATATATATATATATATATATATATATATATATATATTTGGTCATAGTATAATATCATATGTTGCATGAGATCATGATATTAAATTCTTCAATTAAAACCTTTCGCGCCTTTGACATTATACATATATAACCTATTCTAATAAATTTTCAAACCATTATGGATCATCTTTACTAATATCTGAACTATCCTCAAATTTACATATTTATATCTATAAGTCGATATAATTAGGAACCATACACCTAAAAGAATATATATACATCTATATAGGGTAACCAACTTTTCTTATTCTAGACTTCTACTAAGTCATATTTGATTCTCACATGTTAACATCCTCTCATGAATCTCAAGCCTTTATTACTTTCATTTTTAAAAGCATATCATTTTAGTTATTATCAATTCTGTTTAACTAGTCTGTTCGTTCTAAGAAGACTTTCCTCAACAATTATTCACACATGAATTTCTAATTTTGACATAATTCACATATTAAATACTAGATTAAATTTAACATGGTATAAATTGTTAACACAAATATTTTGATTACTTTACATTATTTTAGGACATGGTTCTCAAAATGTTTTCCATATTTTCAAATTAAGAGTTCACAGATTAATTTGAATCATACTTCCCATATTTTATTCTTCAAGAACTTCAACACCATTAATTCACTTTATTATACTTTTCAAAGCACCATAAGGCCATCAATCGTCTCATGCCGATCAATTGAAATTACCCTTTGGACCCTGGGGGTTGGTTTATATAAAGTGAACCCTCACTTTATTATATTTTTTAAAGCACCATAAGGCCATCAATCGTCTCATGCCGATCAATTGAAATTACCCTTTGGACCCTGGGGGTTGGTTTATATATAAGTGAACCCTCCCTTCAAGTAAGGATACTTAGCCTCTTTCAAATTTCATATCCCTTGTTCATGATTATTTTGATTATGTGTTGACTTAAGCATCAAAGTTCATGTTGGAGAACTTGGTCCTTGTGTTTTTTGTCTTTTGATTGTTCATTTATGAGACATTTTAAAAGTTTTTAACTAAAGGACAAATCATGGTTACCATACATAATTTTAAATATTTTAGACAACAATAAAACAACTTCTAGAAAGCTACAGCCATTCCAAACTGACTCTATAAATGAATATTTATGTTAATGATTAACTCTGATTTTAAATTGTTTCAATTTCTTATTTTAATTTATTTATATCGTTTAAGTAACTATCCATTTTTCATTTTTTATAACTTTATGAACTTTTAAAGCACCTCAAATCAAAAGAGATCAAAAAGTTCTAAAACCTTTTCATCCAGAAAAAGAAAAGAAAAGAAAAGAAAATTCTAAAACCTTAGTATAGATGACATTTTTTTTTTACATTTCAGTCACAATGAATTTTTTGAAAAGTACTTTTTAAATCTTGCCACTAATATCATGATTGAAAAATATTTATTTTAAAATTTTACAATACCAACCCAATTTTTGTCAACCACAAATTTCTTTTAAAATATATAACAATTAATTTTTGTGTTGGCCCAAACAGTGTTTTTTAATATATGTTTTATATATTTATTTTGATTGTACATCATAAATGCTTTTTATTAAATATTTTTATATATTTATTTTATTTTATTTTTTATATTTTAGTTAAATAACATATAAAAATATAATTAAATTAATCATACAAATATTTAAAATAATTTCTCCATCATTTCACAAAAAATAAAATATTTCTCTATTCAAATAATATTGATTCTAAATATATCATGTTTTGTAAATTGAAAGTAAAAATTATTTTTAAAAAATAATGATCAAACACTAATAATATCGATAAAAATATTTATCAAATGACTTAATCAAATACTATCTACTTTTTTATTGTTGTACTTTTAGAAAACTCATTTAAAAAAAAAAAAGAAGAAAAGCAAATTTAACTTATCATGTTTCTTTAATGTACTTGAATTATTAAAAAAAAATATTTTTTGGGTATAAGAGAAAAAAATTATATGTATATATATATATATATATATATATATATATATATATATATATATATATATATATTATTTATTTATTTAAGTTGATGATATTCTAATAAAATAAATCACACTTTTAATATTATTTTTACAAGATGAGAGTCCAACTAGCCATTTTTATTTAAATTTTCACACATTCAATCACTGAGAGCTGTATTTAGTATTCATTGTATTTTAAATTAAATAAAAATTTAAAATTAGTGAATTTATATTTATCAAATTTTCTTTTCGTTTTTTGTACTAAACAAAACAGAAAAAAAATATTCTTACTTATTTTACCGTGATTCATTTTCTCTTTATTTTATCCTTTAATAAATATTGAATTTATATACAATTTCATAATAGTCAATGTAGCTTGGAGAACTTTGTCAAATAATGCCCGATATCACCGGCAGAGAGACGGATAACGCCAGATTCGAGAAATGTAGGGACACGGGGTCTGTTACTTTTCTACGTTGGAAAACTGTGTAAGCTACACGATACTCGAGGCAAGGACAAGGTCACGGTTATTGTCGGTTATGGCAGTTTGCCACGTAATGTCCACGTGCTTTGCCAATCCTGATGTTTGTTATGTGGGCCCCACTCGACCTTGACGATTGACCGTTCCTGTGTACGGCTGCTTTGGCCCACCGTTTCCAATTCCTACCGACATATCTTTTGTTTTTTATTTTCTATAAATTTAATAGCATTGTCTTTTCTCTTTTCAGGTAATTCCTGGTAATTAAAGACTGAATAGTTTCACGAGGCACTTTCAAATTTCCATCGTCACCGCCATTGATTTTACCGAGATATTAAAATAAGCGTTCAAATTAAACTAAATATACAAAATGAATCTTGAAAATACAGTCATAAAATTTTATCTTTTAATGAAGTAGTCTTCAAAATTATAAAATTATTGTAAATTTATTTTTTTATTAACGCATTTACATTTTTTGTTTAAAATACTGATGCGAAACATGTGTCATTTCACTATAAAATTATTTATGTAGTAATGAGTCGCTCTTTATTTAGTGTCAAATAAATATAATCAAGTGATTTTTATGACATTTTATGCCATATTTTTTTGATAAAAAAATATAAAAAATTTAATGACACAATCAATTTATAATAATTTTATATTTTAAAATATTAATTTATTTAAAATAATATTTTTAAAAATTAAACTTTTTAATGATATATTTTTCAAGCACCATTTTTATATATTTGTTCGTTAAATTTAATTTTTAACATTATTTCACTTAAGAATCATAGTATAAAGAAATATTATAGTAGTTCAAATTAATCACATAGATAAATAAAATCGTTTCCTTTGTAAAGTTACATTTCGTTATTTAGAAGTTTAATGAAACATATATAATAATTTATTTTCCAATATTTTAATAGACTATCGTAAATTTGAAGTATAAATTATTAATATGACTATTTAAAAATATTTAAATAATAAAAGATCAAAGATAAAAAAAATTCCAAATCTATCAATTTAGAGATTTTTGAGAAATTGAAATGTGAAATGAAGACAGTGAATTGAAAATCTATCCAAACTCAACTTTTTCTGATAGTTTAAACTACCATAGAAAAAATGACTTGCATTATTTTCCTACCCCTTCCACTTCATCATTTCAAACAATCTTTAAGTTTTGTCCTTCAAAATTACTTAGTAATCATTTAATCATTAAATAAATAAAATAAAATAAAATTTTATATTTTATATTAATTAAATTTACAAATTAAGTAAAGATCATTTTCATGTGATTTTAAATAATTTAAAATTAACTATAATAAATTGAATAGAGTTATAAAAACAAAATTTCACAACCTTTCTTTTCTATCTTCATTCATAATACAAGATGTCAATTTAGCGTTTATTTATGAGGGCATTGAATGCATTTGGAATTATCAGCTGTGGTAAAAGGAGTAAACATGTTGGTTGCCTATATAATAATTCAAGGCAGATTTCATTTTGTCCTTGAGGATCTGCTTTCATGTTTTCTCTAAGAAGCTCTCTGCCATCATGTGAACTGACCAAAGCGCCCCCATTGAATAAACTTTATTTTCCCCTTTTTTTTTGTTGTTTGTGTGGTTTTGAACTGCAATAATAAATTTTTATATACAATAACAACAATAAATTGTTTTCATTAATTCAAATGAATTATATAGATAAAATGATATATAATATTATAATTTTTTATTATTCTCAAATTTACACATTATAAATGTTGTTGTTATTATTATTCTGTTAATAAAATTATAATTCAAATTTATTCATAAATTTATAATTTAAATATTAAATAAATTTTAATTTATTATTTAAAGAGTTTTTACAATGTCAAATATTTAAATGCACAAAAAATATTTATAAAAAAAATTAAATACCTCAAATAAAGTTAATATTATAATCAAAAGATAAGAACACTTAAATAAATTATAATTCAAACTCGTTATACTAAACTAATATTTTATTATTTTTTTCGATGACCTACACCCCACTTATATAATATTTGTGCACATTCATTTATAGAAAAAATTATGTTTATCTAGATTTATAAATTTAAATTGAATATTTATTTATTTTTATTAATTTAAGGCACACATGATACCAACTTTCTTAAAAGAATATATAGTAGAATAGAGTGAGGATTTTTTTTGGGTGTATTTGAGTAAATAATAAGCTTTTAACACATTTTAACTAAGTCATCTTTTTTTTTTTTATAAAAAATAAGCCGTTCATATTAAAAAAATAGTTTTTTTTTTAAATATTTTTTTTATTTTGTATTAGGCAATACTCAGCTTGCTTATATTTAATTAAGAATTGATTAATTTTTTATTTATTTATAATTTTAACTAATTTTTAAATATATTTTTATAGTTTAAAAGTTTGAAATAGCTAGAGTCTTTATAATTTTAATTTTTTTTTAAAATAGGTACTATTATTAAGTTGTCGTAAAAATCTGTCAATTGATATTAAATTAATTGAGAAGATGTAAATTACATGCGCTTTTTAGTAATTGAATTTTAAATATTTATGCATATATAACGTTAAATATGCTAGCTGCAGAATAACAACTGGGACTTGATTAAAAAAATAAACTATAAAATTCAATTTTAAACTTTTAAATTATAGAAACTTGTTAGAAATTAATTAAAATTATAAAGACTAATTATATAATTAAACCTTTAATTAATATATTTTTTCGTATAGAGAAAACATCAAATATGTCTATTCTAAAAAATTCACAAACAATTTTTTGTCCTTAAAAAATTAACAAATTTATATATCATTAAGATATTATTAAAGTTATGGTATACAATTACCTAACCAAACAAAACCCTGCACGTTCAGATTTATCAGTAGAGTCCATTTGACCGTATTATTCCTCCAATTGTCCAGACAACCTGAAATCCCGATCCGCCTGGAATTTTCTTATTTTGTTTCAATGAAACAAGCATTCCGCATTTTTGTTTGGTATATCTGCATGTTTCCATGTGATGGCTTTGCATTTGAAAATTTATATACAATGGAATCAATTTTAAATGATTTTAAATTTGTCTAAAATAAGATATCAAGTCATGTTTCTTTAAAATTTAAAAGTATAAAAAGAAAAAAGTGAGTAAATAAAGAAACTTTTGATCTAAAAACTTGATTACTTTAACACTATTACATTTATTAATTTAAAAAAGTTAAAAATTTGACTGATTGCCAAATGGATAAGATTCTAAACTAATTGCATTACGTTTAGTTATCCAATTTGAAAAGTATGACAACCATTTTCTAGAAAATGGAGAGAAAAACAAAAACTATTTAGTCAGTTTATTTTCCTTTTCTAAGCCTCCTACTACCCTGTGCTGTGCATGAGAAGGGAAAAAAAAAGAACGAGCGAGATTATGAATGAGGATAGAGGTGGGGTCCCACAGAACACAAACCCACATGGTGTGCTACAGAGAAGAGAGGGCATAAAATCTTCAACTGTGAGATAAGGGTTAGGTATGGTAGTTAGAAAGTCCAGTGTCATGCTCTTGTCCCTCCCTGGGACCATATTGTAAACTAACAAACAATGCAAGAACTTTCTCTTCTCTTTCCTTTTTTCCTTTGGTTGGAATAATTAGCAAAGCCACATAACTTTGCCCTTTCTTTCAACGCCACTTGCTTCTCTCCTGCTGATATTTATTTTTAATCTTACAATAATATATTTTTAGTCTTTTTTTGAAATTTTTAAAATTTGAATAATAGATCCAATATGAATTAAATAAATTTGAACTTTTTAAAAATTTTAAAGACTTTACAGAATAAATTTTGAACAGAGAAAAATACAGTTTAATAAAATTAATATTTAATAAATGAATGAGATTTATTAATTTAAATATAAGTTGCATAAAGTATGTTTTTTTCTCTGAATTTTTCATGTAAATTTTTATAAGAATTTTAGAGAATCTCAATCCAAATTGAAGTGAGTTTATTGTTCTTTGTAAAATCATGGACATTCTATGTAACCAAAAAAAAATTCTCATGTTTCATTATAAAAATTAGAGATACTTGGCTTGTTTGGTAATTATTTTTAAAATAAAAAATTCTTTTGAAAACTATTTTTTATTTTTGTTTTGAAATTTTTTTTTAGAAAAAAATTGTTTTTAAAACAAAAAAAAACATGAGAGAATTGTTTTTATTTCTTATTTTTGGTCCCAAATCACTAAAAAAAACATGTTTTTAAAACAGTTTATTAAATAATTTTTTTTATTTTTATTTTTTAGAACAATTTTTAAATATAATTTTTAGAAATAATTTTTTTTAAAAAAAAGAATTTAAAAAGAATTTTATGTTTTCAATTGCTTTCAAAACAAAAAAAAATTCATTTGAAAATTATTTTCTATTTTTATTTTGAAAACAAATTGTGAAAATAAGTCTTTTTTAAAACAAAAAAAATTAAAACAAGAGAGTTTTGTTTTTGTTCTCAAAAAATAACATATTTTCATAATAGTTTATCAAATATATTTTTTTTACTTTTTTTTTTGCAGAATAATTTTTAAATATATATTTTTAAAAATAAAAATAAAAAACAGAATCAAACAAATTATTTACTCACTATTTTTTTTAATGCTTTTGGGGACAACATATATTTTTTTTGTTTAAAGAATAATTAAAATAAACTAATTGACATAACAGCAAAATAATAACAATTGGAGGCAACTATGATTTTTTTATTTTAAAATTTTTAGGGTCAAGTATCGCTTGAAATTGCCTCGTACAAGTCACAAGGTAAGTTTGGATCATACCAATTGAATTTTATAAACAATTATTGATATAATTTATTATTAAAATGCTTATATAATATAATTATTTTTTAAAATTTCACTGATTATGTTAGTAGACACCAGCCTTTTCAATATCTTCAAAGCTCGCCAACATAATTTTAGTGTATATTGTATATTTTTTGTAATTTTTATATAGACTTTACATTGTAATTTTAAATTTTCAATGAATATAAATTATTTCTTACAAAAATTTTGTTCTTTCTATATTTGATGATAATCTGAATATTGTTTTTATATTTCAAACATAGGTAAAATTTTAAAAAAATTGAATAGTATAAAATTATTTACAGGCATAATTGTAATAGTATAAAAAAATATATATCGAAGTTAGTCCACTCAAATATATGTGTAAAAAATTTAGAATAATTAAAATAAAATAAATTAAATTTAGCACTGTTATAAAAAATTATAGTTAAGACAATGTCACTACGACAGTTAGTAAATCGTCTTGTTCCATATAATAATAACGACGGTTGCATAATTATTGTTATTTTATGGTATTATGATAGTTATAAAATTGTCATTTTAGTGTGGTATAACAATGGTTATTAAACCTTCGTTATTACATATTTTAACGATAGTTTACTAATCATTGTTATGACTAATCTTAATGATAATTTTTTTATGTTTGATCAAATTGTGGCAATGGAATTAATTCCACAATGGTTTCAACAACCATTGTCATGAATTTTAATGATGGTTGGAATTGTTGCTAAGTCTTCTATAAAACCATCGTTAATCCCTGTGTTACCTGCAGTGTTGTTCAGTTCAATCGGGAAAAAATAATAATATATATATAATGAACACAAATTAAAGCATGCTAGGTGAAATAATTAATTAATAAAAATTCAGAAACACGCTAAAGTATTGAAAAAAGTATATGAGAATAGAGAACAAACTTGCGATATTATTTATCTATAATTTAAATTATTGTAGGTTGTTGAAATTGCAAAACACCAATAAGATTACAGTAAATAAGAGGCAAAATAATAATAGTTATATCTAGACCATGCTGTTAGAGTGAGACTAATTTGCTCTCTTTAAGATAGTCTATGCCTCACAAAATATTCACAATAAATTTTTAAATGCTGTGAACTTTTTGACGTGTTATTTTTAAGACACATTAAATCAGTTATTATATACTATTTATTTTGATTAATAATCCAACATTCAGTAGTATTAAAATTATTTTCAAAATTAAATATTCAAATTTAAATTTCAATAATAGGGACTAAATAAAAAAAATATTATTTATCTTAACATTTTTGCACAAACCAATTTAATAAAGAAAAATGAATTAATTCACCGTACACTAGAACTAAAAAGCTATCACTTATATTTAGTTTAATTCAAAAAATTTTGTTTTTTTTATTTAAACAAATATATGACAATCTTTTAATTTTTTATTTATATAAATTTTGATCTTAATAGATTAAATATTTACTCTTTAATAAATTAAACACAATATAATGTTATTCAAATTAAAATATCAGAAAAGTGTTCATCAATCACCCAATCTGAACATATCACGAGAAAAAAGTCTCTCTTTTAGAGCAACTTCAATGGAGATTTTTAACCTCCATTGTGCATTGCTTACCATAGACGTGGTCTCCGATAGCACCAAAAATTTTATAAAATTTAAGTACTGTTATTTTTATAAGTAATAGTATTTAAATAAAAAATTATTTTTTATTATATATTTTTATTATTTTTAATTATTATTATTAAAAATATTATTTAAAATAAATTTATATATTTTTAAAAATTTTTATTTATGTATTTACTGTTTTAAAATTTATATTAAAATATTATTATTAAAAATATTACTTAAATATTTTTTATGTATTTATTGTTTTAAAATTAAAATATAAATTATTTATATTTTAAGTTGAAATATTAATAAATGTGAATAAAATATAAATGTGTGGAGTAATTTATAGAACTTATTTAATTAATTTTTTAAAATTGTACTATTGGAATGAAAAATTACTTAAAACAAAAAAAATAATGATACGATAATATATGATCCACTTAAGTAATTCTAATGAGTTGCACCATTAGATATACTCTTAACCTTCATTACACTCTTAACCTTCATTACACGTTGCTTACAGTGGAGAACTTTAAAAAATTTAAATATCGTTGTTTCTATAAACAACAGTATTTAAATAAAAAATTTATTTTTTATTATATATTTATTATTATTATTAAAAATATTATTTAAAATAAATTTATATTATTTTTAAAAATTTTATTTATGTATTTACTGTTTTAAAATTTAAATTAAAAATTTTGTTTTATTTAAAAATGTATAATAAAATATTATTATTAAAAATATTACTTAATTTTTTTTATATTTATTATTTTAAAATTAAAATATAAATTAATTATATTTTAAATTAAAATATAAATAAATATAATAAAAAATTATTAAAATAATGAAGAGTTATTTAAAATAAAAAAATAAAAAATAATAGTAATAATATAGAATTCTCTTATCAGAGATGTGTGCCACCTGGTTAGACTCCCTTGCACCAAGAGAACAGATCTTGAACCACCAGCCCCATGTATGAAAGATCGTCCTTTGCCAGCAACCCATCTCTGAACACTACCTGAGCATCTCCCTCGATCTGAATGTCTTAAATACCCAAAGATAGCAAAAAATTTGGCCCATGCAGTGTAACATCCCGTAAGAAAATAAAATTTATTAGACAATTTTTAGATATTTAAGGAAATATAATCCTTATAAATTTTTTACCTTACGTATATGCATAGAAATATTCTAACATTAATGGAATAGGTAAAGAGAGAAAACTTAAGAGGAAATATTAAAAATAAATATACTAACGAAAGGTGAAATTCTTGAGTAAGAAAGATAAATTTTTGTGAAGTCAGTAAATGTATTAAAATTTCAAGAAGATTGGATTAGAGTAATTTTTCTTAATTTAAGAGTTAAAGTTACTAAGTTTAGTATCTCTACCCATAAATTGGGCTTTTACCTATGGACACTTCATATAGAGTTTTTATACTTCACATGAATTTTTAGCAAGCCAATAGGATAGTCCAAGGAAGAAATAAAACATAGACTTGGATTAAGATATAGAAATTGGACCGGTAGCCCAAAAATCATGAAAATGTGACAAGCCCATTATGAAAGGTAGAATTTTAACCAAAGTAAAGAAAATGGGCAAGAATGAGCCCAAACTCAAGAGAAAAAATAAAAATAAAGTGATGGAATAATGGTGTAATCAAGATTAGGTGACATGACATTAAGACAAAAATTTAGCAAGTGGTGTGATATCCTACATTCATAATTTTAGCAAGTGGTATGATAATACATGACATTAAGACAAAACATCTATATTCTACACTCATAATTTTAGCAAGTGGGTAATAATACATAGTATTATGACAAAACATCTTTATCCTACACAAATAATTCTAGCTAAGTAAGGAAGATTCAAGGGTTGAAAATTTGCCACCTAAAAAGGCAAATCTATCATACTTGATATGTACCATTGACACATATCTAATAATTCTAACTTACCTCATCATAGTAATTCTATACCAGCTTATTAACATCATTAAACTCATTGTCAAAAATTTTAATTATTTCTTCTATCATATCCAAAAGCATCTCATTCTAGTTTATGTCAATCCCATTTAATTCACACAATCATTTTAAGAAGATTTTTCCTAACAATTACTTTGACATGAATTCTCAATTCCAACATAATTCACATCCTAGATACTAGACTCAATTTAGCATGATATAAACATTTAACACAAATATCTTGATCACTTACATTATTTTCGGACATAGTTCTCAGAATATTCTCCATATTTCCAAATTAAGAGTTCAAAGATTAATTTAAATCCTACTTCCCATATTTTATTTCTCAAGAACTTCAACACCACTAATTCTCTTGATTACATTCATCAAAACACCATAATAGTTGAGTTTCAAATATAATAATAATAATAATAATAATAAATAAATAAATAAATAAATAAATTAATTAACTTTTCTTGTAATATGAGAAAATAATCTTGCATTTAATGCCAAATATTAATGTAGGACAATGCAGTAGAACAGACGAAAGGCATAATAAAGAACGGTGCTAAAATAGAAAGTCAAAAGTTTGGACAAAACATTAAAGAGAGTTAAAATCGGTGACCGTAATTCTTGAAAATCTGAAAACAAAAATTTAGCTGTTATATCGGCAAAAATCAGTGGCCGCAAGGTTTGAATATATGTGCCAAAATCTACTTTAAATCTGTTGGTATTCGGTGAAAAGATATCACATGGAAAAAAATATATTTCTGAGCTTATAAAAGTATGTGAAAATCAAAGAATACGTAGTTAACTGGTAGTATGCAGTTGATTGTTTCAAAATAGATGTAATCAATCAACTGTAAAATAACCAGTCCAAATTAAAATTTCTCAAAATAGCTAGTCGACTTAATAATACAAATAGTTGACTGGCAAAAATATTGAGAAAACAAATAAATCATTTGATTGTCCTTCTTCAACAACTAACTTGTTTACATTTTCACTTTCTTTTGTTTTTCAATTACGCTTATCACCTACAACTTCTCTACAAGAATCAAGATATCAAGGTTACATCAAAGACAACAAAGATAAATTTATGATGATATCTTAATCTTATTCTCTTTATATGCCTAATATGAGCGACTATCACAACTACTATACATATACATACTTGCCGTCATTTTAGAAAATTTCACCTTCAACTTAGCTGATATCCACCAATCACTCATATAACAGTTCTAATTATTCCCGGCATATTCGCATAGCCATCATAAGTATGCCATTCTTCGAGTTCTATAAATGTACACATTAATATCTTTATTTTCATACTCCAAGTCAAGGTGTGTGCAACTATGGAGAGAATCGCATTTCGTCAATTTCGAAATATTTGTGTCTTTTGTGGTTCTAGTCCTGAAAAAGATGGAGAGTATGTGAAAGCTTCACAAAACCTGGGTATGGTACTGTCTAGAAGAAAAATTCATTTAGTCTATGGTGGAGGTAACCGTGGGTTAATGGGGTGTGTATCTACAGCTGCCCATGTCGGAGGATGCCAAGTTCTAAGTATTATTCCTATAGCTCTAGCTGCATCTAACATCGTAGGAAAGACAATTGGGGAAGAGTTTAGGGTAGCTTCCATGCATGAACGTATGGCTAGAATGATGAGCAATGCTGATGCCTTCATTGCCTTACCAAGTGGTTTTGGTACTTTAGAAGAGATTTTCCAAATAATTTCTTGGGCACAATGGAATATGCATAACAAATCGATAGGTTTGTTAAATGTTAATCACTTCTTTGATGGTCTGTTGCATTTTCTTGATCATACTGTGGAACAAAGGTTTATCTCACACTTAGCACGACGAATTCTTATCTCGGCTTCAAATGCTGAGGAGTTGATTGATGCTTTACAAGCATATGTTCATGTACCTGATCCAACTATGGCTCAAATAGAATGGACGACAGAAAAATGCAGGAAGCGCAAATTGGATTTGGATCTTCATCTTTAGATGTAGTAAAACGTAGCCATTGTTGTATCACTTTTACTTTCTTAGAGTCTACTTGGATACCATCATTACCAACCATACTCCCTTAGAGTTGGTAAAACTATCTTTGAATGTTGCTTATGATCCTCTGAACTTTTGAAATATTCTAGAATATCATCAATATATATAATAACAAATTGATCCAGGGATGTCCTAATTACTATTCATTAAATCTATGAATGCAGCTAAGATATTATCAATTTAAATGACATCACCAAGAACTCATAATGCCCATAATAAGTCCTAAAATAAAATTTTCATACATCCTCTTCTCTTATCCTTAATTAATGTTACTCATATCTCAAATCAATTTTTGGAAAAAGATTGAACACGTTATAACTAGTCAAACAGGTAATCTATACGAGGTAATGGGTCACCTTATTCAACTGTCTATAATCTATGCATAGTCATAGTGATCCATCTTTCTTTTTCACAGATAAAACTTGAGCACTCTGAATAAAAGTACTAAGGCATTTAAATCCCTCGTCTAACAAGTCTTGTAACTACTTTTTTTTTTAAATTCAATCGATATCATTCTATATAGGGATATAGATACTAGTTGGGTTCTAAGGAGTAAATCAATATCAAATTCTCGAATTGCTGTGGCAAGGTTGTGCAGGGTTTCTTCCGCATTGTTTGCCGGATTCCTCCTTGGTGGTGCCATTTCCTACTGTGGCAAAAAAAAGAGCCAAAGCCATAGAAATATCTGCATAACTAATTTTCTGAACATGGCATGGAAATATACTGAGAATTAAATCCCAGTAAGTTCAACAATAAATCATCATCAATATAACTCATCATGTCATGTTCAGCTGTGTAAACTACAGTAAATATCTTTGGTCACATGAATGCACTATATCTATGCACATGAGAATAGTACATTAATGACATGTATGACAGGATTAATTATTTTCAGAATATCATATGATGACTATCAATTTATTCTCATATCTAGCGACCCCGGTCAGGGTGAGTATTTTCTACTCTCCGGTACGGGCTTTTCTCGCTCCGTCCGATATGGCACACTTTCTCTTTCTTTTCTCATTAACATATTCATAACCGTTGGTAGAGCGTCCCCTACTGGTGCACCACACGGATTGCCATATGACCGTGCTCATTTCTTTTCTTTTCACAATGATAGCCAAATATATGCTTTCAATAACAAGTATGTTCATCAAAATATAACTATTACCAAAAATCATTGGTAATATGCCATGAACATAACCATTTCAAATATCACTTTATAAAATATTTCCATGTCAAAATTTCACACTTAAGATGGTAAGAAGTTCATACAATGGCAATGGTTATGGCATATACTAGTCATGTATTATTTTTATTTATAAGATTCTTCTTCTTTTTTAAATATTAATTTTATTTCTTTATTTTCTTGATGCAGGTTTTCATCTCATCTAACCTTCTCTTACTAATCAGAGCATAACTCCCTCAATTTAACTCCGATGTAAGTTATCTTGGTGTCAATTTCAAGATAAAATAATTATTTAAAACTATTATGTTTAATCTTTTAGCGAAATATTATGAAATCAAGGTGATATTACTCCTTCAATGTACAGGTTATTTCTTCTCAAATAGGTTCTGACCTCTGCCTACTAATCGGTCCATATCTCCCTCATAAAAATTCTAAATTAAGTGATTCCAGTGGCTACAAATCCATGACACATATATCTATAATTCATATGTTAACTATATATTTTAATTTCCTACATAATGTTCCCATAAATTAAAACACATAAGCTATCCTAACATAATCTTCCCTGATTAACCATTTTTTGACCACTGCTTACTAATCATACCATATCTACCTCATATGGACTTCAAATTGCGTAATTCCAGTGGCTAAAATTCTGCGACACATATATCTATAATTCTAATGTTAACCATTTATTTGAAATCCCTACAGAATGTTCCCAAAAATTAAACCTCAGAAGCTATCCTAACATGTTCTTCCCTGATTAATCATTTTCAACACAGCTTACTAATCAGACCATATCTACCTCATATGGACTCCAAATTGAGTGATTCTAGTGGCTACAAATCCGTGACACATATATATATAATTCTTATGTTAACTATTTATTTTAATTCCCTACAAAAAGTTACCAGCAATTAAAACATAGAAGCTATCCTAAAATATTCTTCCCTGATTAACCAATTTCTGACCACTACATACTAATCGGACCATATCTAACTCATATGTACTCCAAATTGAGTGATTATAGTGGCTAAAAATCCGTGAGACATAGATCTACATTTTTCATGTTAACTATGTATTTTAATTCCTAACCGATTCTTCCCAAAATATTAAAAACAGAAGTTTAAAAGTTTGTCATCCATAGCCATACCTATGCAGAACTATCTACACCAGCCTAAGTATTCAAACATACATAATATGTAACATGATAGAGCAACATCCATGACCAATCATCAAAGTTCTAAGATCAAAACTCATATAAATATTATAAGTTTTAAAAGTTTTCTTCAAAAAGAAATATTGTTAAACTTACCTTGAACACTTAGTCCTCTAGATTTCTCCTTCCTCTTTCTTCCTTTCTTCCTCTCCTTTCCTCACTCTACCTTGCTTCTATTTTTCCTCTCCCTCACTTAGACGAAATTCTAATGTTATATAGGTGGGTTTTGCTTATATAGACTATCAAATAATTTACTTTTTATAATCATGGGTCTACCTTATCACAATTAGGATGCACTTGGTTGAATTTTTGGAAAACAAATAACTTATGTTCTTCTCTTCCTCTTCCTTAGTCAAGATATGCATAGGAAAAGGAGATTTGTATTTTGAAAATTATGATGATATGTTCTTAAGATAAGGGACAAGGTCCCTTTGATTTAGGGATTCATTTCCTTTTTCTTTTGTCTTAATCAAGTATGATAGTTTTGCCTTTTTAGGTGGAAAATTTCCAACCCTTGAATCTTCCTTGCTTAGCTAAAATTATTTGTATAGGATAAAGATGTTTTGTCATAATGCTATGTATTATTACCCACTTGCTAAAATTATGAGTGTAGGATATAGATGTTTTGTCCTAATGCCATGTATTATCATATCACTTGTTAAAATTATGAATGTAGGAAACTTGCTAAATTTTTGTCTTAATACCATGTCACCTAATCTTGATTACACCATTATTCCATCACTTTATTTTTATTTTTATTTTTTCTCTTAGGTTTGGGCTCATTCTTGCCCATTTTTCTTACTTTGGTTAAAATTCTACCTTTCATAATGGGCTTGTCACATTTTCATGATTTTTGGGCTACCGGTCCAATTTTTATATTTTAGTCCAAGTCTATATTTTATTTCTTCCTTGGGCTATCCTATTGACTTGCTAAAAATTCATGTGAAGTATAAAAACTCTATATAAAGTGTCCATAGGTAAAAGCCCAATTTATGGGTAGAGATACTAAGCTTAGTAACTTTAACTCTTAAATTAGGAAAAATTACCCTAATTCAATCTTCTTGAAATTTTAATACCTTTACTAACTTCACAAAAATTTATCTTTCTTACCCAAGAATTTCACCTTTCTTTAGTATATTTATTTTTAATATTTCCTCTTAAGTTTTCTCTCTTTACCTATTCCATTAATGTTAGAATATTTCTATGTATATACGTAAGGTAAAGAATTTATAAGGATTATATTTTTTTAAATATCTAAAAATTGTCTAATAAATTTTATTTTCTTACAGGATGTTACATTCTTCCCCCCTTAAAAAATTCGGTCCTCGAATTTCAACCCATCCTACCACATGTATGGAATGAAATTAAGGCACAATTCAGAGTTACCAACTTTATTACCTAAATAATTAAGTATATCTTTTCTGTATATCATCTTTACTTTTTAAAATATCTATTCACTTAAATGATTTTTCCATATAACTTAACCATATGGATTTCTTTCATCCATAAGTTCTTCACTTTATATCCTCTAGCTCGCATGGATATATCTATGGGTCGATATTAGAAAACACACACATAAAGGAACATGTTCACCTTCATATTGGGTAACTATCTTTTCTTATTCCAAACTTCTATCAAGTCATTTTTGGTTTTCATATATCAACATCATCCCATGAATATCATCATCTTAATCTATCATCTAATTTTATCCTAAAATCCTTTAATCAATATGTTAAACATACATAGCAATAAATCCTCCAAACTTTTTATAACGTTGTAGCCACTGGAATCACTTAATTTATAATTTTTATGAGGGAGATATGGACCGATTAGTAGGCAGAGGTCAGAAGCTAGTCGAGAAGAAATAACCTATATATTGAGGGAGTAATATCACCTTGATTTCGTAATATTTTGCTAAACGATTCAACATAATAGTTTTAGATAATTGTTTTATCTTGAAATTGACACCAAGATAACTTACATCGGAGTTAAATTGAGGGAGTTATGCTCTGATTAGTAAGATAAGGTTAGATGGGATGAAAACCTGCATCAAGAAAATAAAGAAATAAAATTAATATTTAAAAAAGAAGAAGAATCTTATAAATGAAAATAATAAATGACTAGTATATGCTATAGCCATTGCCATTGTATGAACTTCTTACCATCTTAAGTGTGAAATTTTGACATGGAAATATTTTATAAAGTGATATTTGAAATGGTTATGTTCATGGCATATTACCAATGATTTTTTGTAATAGTTATATTTTGATGAACATACTTGTTATTGAAAGCATATTTTTGGCTATCATTGTGAAAAGAAAAGAAATGAGCACGGTCACATGGCAATCCGTGTGGTGCACCAGTAGGGGACGCCCTACCAACGGTTATGAATATGTTAATGAGAAAAGAAAGAGAAAGTGTGCCATGTCGGACGGAGCGAGAAAAGCCCGTACTGGAGAATAGAAAATATTCACCTTGACCGGGGTTGCTAGATATAAGATTAAATTGATAGTCATCATATGATATTCTGAAAATAATTAATCCTGTTATACATGTCATTAATGTACGATTCTCATGTGCATAGATATAGTGCATTCATGTGACCAAAGATATTTACTGTAGTTTATACAGCTGAACATGATGTGATGAGTTATATTGATGATGATTTATTGTTGAACTTACTGAGATTTAATTCTCACTATATTTCCATGTCATGTTCAGAAAATTAGTTATGCAGATTTTTCTATGGCTCTGGATTTTAGTGTACTTTGGATCGAGTTACTTTATGTTGGGCATATCCTAGAATCAAATAATATGTTTGTAGTCGAGTTGGTTCAGATCCCGGTGAAGGTACAACCACCCGCACCTATATCTCCGGAATTGGTCAACAAGAATAAATAAGATGTAGTTATTTATGTGTTTGATTTTTGTTGTACGTACATTTTGATTAATGACGTGTATATGAACTCTATATTGTATAATAAATAATAAAAAAAGGTTGTTACATGCAGCGCTGCTAGAGCTTCTAACACATCGACCTTCTCAGCCCTTGAAACTCTTTAGACAAGGCAGCCACAAAGCCTCTATTGGAGTCACGCAGATAAAACCCCACCACCCCAAAACCACCTCCGAATAGAGTCCCATCAACATTTAACTTGGTCAAATGAGGAGCGAGCTTACGCCAGCCGTCCCTACCTCTCCTCAAAGCTGGATCATTCTCGGGCTCAGAAGTAAAAGATAACTCCTCCCAGTTTAGAACTTAACCTCCATAAGTCGCCAAGGTCTCCAACTAGCTTGTTCAGCCTGATAAGGTTTCTTCTATCCCATAACCAAGATGCAGCCATAGCAAATAAGCAGAACTTTTTAATGAGCCAGTTACCTGTAGATCCTGCCAACCAATTCAAAAGAAGACACTCAACATTACCAGTAAGCTCCCTAGTCCGTGGTGTCATGGACCAGAGCTCCTTCGATGTTGCACAGTCCTTAAACACATCATCAATGGTCTGCATCGCATTCCTACACAGAAAGAAAGCGCCACCCAGATCCATTCCAGATTTGAATGGAAAGACAAGCTAATTGAAAATGAGGTGTCCTATAGAAAAAAAATCTTCTAGATGAGTCCATACACTTATAGCCCTTGTAATTTGTACAATAGCCAAGAAAAGCACATTTGGAGGAGTCATAATATTGAAACATTTGCTTATTATAAGGTCTCAGAAGCAAAAACATGCACAACCAAAAACCAGTTAAGAGATGAATAACCCAGTTTCTCTTTGAATAGTTGTTTGTCAGTTTAACAACTACATATGCAAGTGTATTTATCATGACTGATTGACTGTAATACAGTAAAGGAGCAGCGATCGTATCTCACGAGGAATCAATAACAATTACCTAAATACCATACTTCAACCTCTCAAAATTATTCAAATCAATGGAAAATCACTAAACTAGAAATCAAAACAACTAGAGCACATACTTATTTATAAGTCTTTTCCAAGATTATATGAACACAATTCTTTCCAACCAATCCTCTATATTCCTATGATAAATTGATTAAACAAGAATAAGTTCTTAATGACTACGCATGGCATGTATGTATATTCTTAGCCATACACATAAATCAATTCATTCAACTTTACACAAATGAAATTGATCATACTCTAACTCAAGTCTTAACATATAAATCCCTCACTACAAGAAAAGGGAGGTTTTGCTATGAAATTTTAATGATGGTTAAAAAAATCATCGTTAAAATGTCACACGACGACGATTTTCTAACCATGGTTAGATTTTCAGTCTTAATGATAGTTTATAAGAAACCGTCATTATTTAACAATGATTTACTGGAAGCTGTTGTTACTTAACTACAGTCAATGGAAACTATTGTTATTTATTATGTGACTGTTTATGGGAAACCACGCTACTTAACGACGATTCTATAGGAATGGTTGTTATCTTACAATGGTTTTCCAATAGTTGTAGTTAAACAATGATTTCTTATAACTTGTTGTTTGAATTGCAATTTTTTAATTGTTTATGGAAAAATGAGTTACTTGACGACGATTTATTTTAAATTGTTATTAATTTAACAACAGTTTTTTTTAATGAATCACTGTTAAGTCTATTTTAACTTCATTCCCTGCCTTCCCTTCTCCATTTTTCTACAACTTCTCCCATGCGCAATGTGCTCATCCGTATCTCACATCTTCTCGTCCTTTCACAGTGAAAACCTCCATTTTCTCCTATCATTTTTGCTGTTGAAGCAATTTTGGATTCATTCTTTTGCTTTCCTAGCTTGTGGCTCATCGTTTTCACTGAAGGTATGTCACTAGTGCTATTGTTCTTTTGCTTTAATGGATATTATATAGTTTCTCTATTGTTGCTTGCCTAAATAAGTTTCAGTGATGATGTTGTATAGCTTCAAATGGAGATATAGTCTATTTTTTAAATTGTATATAATTATAATTATATTATTTTGTATGTGCTGGATATACTGCCTGCTTATATGATATATTGCTTCAAATATATGCTAGATATATTGCTTGCTTATATAATTCTAATTATATTGTTTTGTTATATTATCAGTGCTGATGTTATATAGTTTCTAATGAGAATGTTATACTGGATATATTGCTTGCTTATATGATATATTGTTTTGTATATAATTAGTCAAATTGTATATAATTATATTTGATTGGTAAATTTTTTTATCTATTTTTTTTAAATTGAACGAAGATAGGTGTGATAATTTTGTCCTTTTGACAATTCTTTATTAGTGTTTCTATAATGAAAATTAAATGTGTATGGCTAATTACAAAAAAAAAACTTTGTCAAATAGTTAGTGTTCCTAATTCTTATAATGAAATTAGAAGAAACAAATGAAAACATAAATTTCTCATAAAAAATTAACAAACAGATGAATTATGTATGCATATATTAATAAAGTAATATTACAAAATATAAAATGAACACTTCTCATAAAAAAAAGAATGAACACTTTTGGTAGTTTTAATTTAATTTATTTAGTACAAGAATAAGCAATTTGTCCTTCTTATTTTGAAATGATTCATAATGAGATTGTGAGCTCTTTAATCTTATTATATTTTCAAAAATGGATAAGTCTTAGATTGCCAAGCCTTGAAATACCCGTGAATATTTGGATGGACTGAATAAATTTCTAGACTTTGCATTTGCTAGCTCGAGTGTGGAGGGTAGAATAATATGCCCATGTCCTAAGTGTAAGTTTAGAAATGGCAAGTTATACAAGATGTTTGTGGCCACTTGATTGTTAAACCATTTTTGCAACACTTGATTGTTAAACCATTTGTCCAAAGGTACAATTTATCAGTTATACATGGGGAAAGAAGGACAGAAGAATCTCATGTAGAACATCATGTAATGCCACAAGTGAGAGAAGAACTAATTTATAAGGATGACCCTGTGCAGGAGATGGTCTATGATGCATTCAAGATTTATCATGAAAATGAAAGTGTAGAATCTATGGAGATGGTAATTCCATTGTCAGGACAAAGGATGACTAATGATACGAAAGAATTTCATGAGTTAATTAAGGATCAACAACAAAAACTATATGAAGGGTGCAAGAAGTACTCTAAATTGTCTTTTTTTGTTGAGTGATGAGTGAGTTTTATATTCATAAATTAAATATTTTCATCTTATCTTTTTGCCATAATTAAGCATAAATCTCCCTTACTTGTCTTTAGTTTGTGTATTTCTTGAAGATGGAGAGAAGAGTAGAAAATGGACTTAATTGGAGGAATCAGAGTTAAATTGTGGTTCTTTGGGAATGATGTCTATAAATCAAGCAGATAAAAAAAATTCATTAAGGATGGCTGAGTAAGGAGCATTATCATATTGACTCTTGAGACGCATCCTAATGGAGATATGTACAAATTTATTCTTGATTTAGGATCACATTTCCAAAAGAACTAAAACATAAAGATTCACGGCAAAGCACCCAATGTTGAGAATATGTTTGTTGTTTGTAGTCCAACCCAACCTTGCTGCAATACTTGGGCCATATATCCGAAAATACATATTCAATATGTATGCAATTTGGTAGGTGTGTAGCTGACACCATTGGATAAAACTTTCATGTTCAAGTGGTCAGAAAATTCAGACATTAAAAGGGTCAAAAGTGGGCTAGAATAGAATCTGTCTCTTACTGCAGTCCAACCCGACTTTGCTCTAATATTTTGACCATAAGTCACAAATTACGTATCCAATTTGTCCATAATTTGTCTTTACGGAAAGATAATGAAATTTTCTACAACTTTTGTGTTGATGGAGTTAGCCAATTCGGCGGATTTCAAGACGATATTCAAGGTACAAATTCGGTGCACATGATGGAATCCAAATTGTCAACTTTGTACAACTTCCTACCTAACAATTTTGACAATTACCACACCTACCACACCTAATTGTTTCTATAAATAAAGGGCTTGAGGGGTGAGTTAGGGAGCTTTTGAAGGAGCTTTGGAGAGAGCTTGGAAAAACTTTTTTGAAATTCTACGTACTTGTAATGTTATTCTCTCTTTAGACATTTTGTATTTTTCATTTTCTTTCGTAATATTATCATGTTCCTTTATCTATCATTTTACTTTCGCACTTTAATTATGGAGAACTAATCTCCTAATGCTAAGGTGAAAGGGTGAAACTCTTAGTACGAGAATAATAATTTATCTAATTCTTAATCTTAATGTTTATCTTTGATATTGTATTTACCTTCTTATTTCTTTTCTCATGATTATTTCTTAATGGCTGGTTTTATCTTACCGCCGATTTCTTGTTATTTTATTGGCTGGTTTTATCATACCGCCTATCTCTTATTATTTTTATGGTTGGCTTCGCCACCTATCTCTTGTTATGTTTCTTCTTCTTACCTTTTTTCATTCTAATCTTATAAACTTGGAATCTTGATACATTGTAGACAATCTTTGGCACAATGAATGCTTGAATCAATCTTGATTTATTGTAGACAATATAATGATTGGCACAATGTACGCTCGACTTTAAGTACAAGTTATCTTTTGCATCTTTATATTTTTAATCTTGCGAAGTGTGAATCTTGATATATTGTAGACAACATGACAATTGGGACAATATATACTTGAATCCATTTTACAAGAATGTTTTAATTATTAGTGAGGAGGTAAATATAATTCATGTATAAAAAAATTTGAGCTTAAATTAACATATCATCCAATTAGAACTTCATTCGTGTAAGAATTCTAATTGAGTAACAAAAGAGTTAAATTTATCTTTATTCGATATACTAAGAGTGGATCCCCTAACCTTAGCATGCTTCTTTACTTTGAATACATCTTCATTTAATTTCAGTATATTAGTTCTTTGTGTAATTTGTTCAATATTCCTCTCACAAAAAAGACATCGGGAACTAGGTTAGAAGTATTTATTTCAGATCTATATTAGAAAAAAAGGAGTTTGTATAATTTTGTGATTTTTTTTGTGGTATTTGCATTTTGTTGTTGTTGTGTAGTTAGATTCTTTTTCATAATTAGGAAGCAATTTTTTTTAGTTTATCTGTGCTTGGAAATGTGATAAAGATAAGCGGTTGGTTAGGAAAAGTTTAGGGTCAACCAGTGATTGTACAATAGAGACATTAGATTCTGCTGGATCACCATTAAAAATGGAAGAACAAGTTGTGCATAATAAAACTCTTATGGAGTACTTCTCACCTATCCTAGCCAATACTCCATCTTGCATAGTTTTTCCACAAACTAATGCAACTCATTTTGAAATCAAACCATCCATACTCCAACTTTTACCATCATTTTATGGTTTGGAAAGAGAAGATCCATACATGCACATTAAAGAGTTTCTTGAAATCTGTTCGACATTTCGCTTCCAAAATTTCAATGATAAGTCAATCAGGCTTAGAATGTTTTCATTTTCATTGAAAGATAAAGCTAAATCCTGGTTGAACTGCCTTTCTACAGGAACTATTACTAGTTGGAATAAATTGGTAAATAAGTTTCTGGCAAAATTTTTTCCAATGTCTAAAACAGATGCCCTTAGGAGAGAAATTTTTGATTTTTTTCAAAAAGAGGGTGAACAATTTTTTGAATGTTGGGAAAGATTTAATGATCTTCTTTTGAAATGTCCTCATCATGGTTTTGAAACTTGGAGGTTGGTGAAATATTTCTATGATGGTTTAACTTCATCGAACTGTCAAATGATCCAAAGCATGCATGGTGGGAGATTTTTATAATTGAATGAGGGGGAAGCTTGGGAATCCTTAAGATCTTTATCTGAAAATTCTCAGCATTGGAACTGCATAGATCCCAGGGATAAGAAGTCTCAAATACAAAAATGGGGAGGAATTTACGAAGTGAGTGATGACACAGATGTGAGAATTGCCTTAGCTAGCCTGACTAGAAAGGTAGAAGCTTTAACTTTAAGTCACACTCTGAAACCTTCTGCCAATACTAGGATAGAGGCATGTGCCTTATGTTCTAGTACATCTCACATTGCACAATTTTGTCCATCCATACCAGCTTACCAAGAAGCATTTTCTGAGTAAGCTAATTCTCTTCAGTCTTATGGAAAATCATCAGATAGTCCATTTGCATCCATATATAATCCAAATTGGAGGAATCATCCAAATTTTTCATGGAGGCAAAATCAACCTGCAATGAATCAAAATGGGCAACAATTTGCCCCTTCCAATTCATACCCTCAAGTTCCTCAACATGCTCCTTCTTTCGGGGTACCACAACAAAGAAAACCTTCTTTGAAAAATACTCTGCAACAATTCATGCAATCAACCCAACAAGTTTTACAATCTCACACTCAATCCATTTCAAAGATTGAAACACAATTGGGTCAATTAGCCAGTGCTGTAGGAGAGAGAGAAAAAGGAAAATTCTCCAGTCAACCTATTCCTAATCCTAAGGGTCAATATGAAGTAGGATCATCAGCAAATCCTAAGGAAGAAGTAAAGTCTGTGACAACCCTTAGATTTGGAAAAGTCATTGATAATCATGTTCACATGCCAGAAAATGAGGAACAGAGTCAACATGAATCCCAAACTAATGACTCAAGTGAAAAGAAAAGTGAACAGATTTTTTGTACCCTTAAAGCTCCTTTCCCTCAAAGACTTGTGGCAAATAAGAAAGGTACTCAGTATAATGACATTTTAGAGGTGTTTAAACAAGTAAGCATTAACATCACTTTTCTTGACGCTATCAAACAAGTATCTGCTTGCTCAAAATTCCTGAAAGATTTGTGTATGGTGAAAAGGAAAACTAATGTTCCAAAAAAGGCATTCTTGACTGAACAAGTAAGTTCTATAATTCAACAAAAAACTCCTATCAAGTACAAAGATCCTGGTTGTCCTACAATTTCTTGTGTGATAGGTGACCATGTGATTAACTGAGCCTTACTTGATCTAAGAGCAAGTGTGAATCTGTTGCCTTACTCTGTGTATAAGAAACTTAGGTTAGGAAAACTGAAACCTACACCAGTGACCCTTCAGTTAGCTGATAGGTCCACAAAAATTCCTAGAGGTGTCATAGAAGATGTGCTCATTAAGGTTGATAAATTCTACTTTCCAGTAGATTTCATTGTTCTTGACACTGAACCTGTTGAGAATACATAGACACAAATTCCAGTCATTTTGGGTAGACCATTTCTGGCAACATCCAATGCAATCATTAATTGTCAAAATGGAATTTTGAATTTATCTTTTGGAAATATGACTGTGGAACTAAATTTTTTTAATGTCTCTCATCAACCTATGGACATGGATGATTTATGTGAGGTCAACCTGATTGAAAGTGCCATTTATGATTCATTTTTAGACTCTTTTAGTAATGATCATCTTGAAAAATATTTGATTCATTTCGATAAGGATAAAAATGAGGATTATTTGGTTCGTGAAGTAGTCTCTTTGTTAGAGACAACTCCACTAATGGATACTGATAAATGGAAAGCCAAAAAAGAAAAAGTCTCACCTTTTGAGTCAGTTCCACTGCCATCTATTGTTCATACTGTTTACCCACATGGTGCAGTAAAGATTGAAAATCCCAAGAACGGTGATGTGTTTAAAGTAAATGGTCAAAGATTGGAAGCATTTTTGGAATTACCAAATCCGGAGATAGAGGAGACACCTTTGCGTGATCCTGTCTACAACGATTGATTTGCTTCTATTGTTAAAATTTACCGTGCACGTTATCAAGGTAAGATCTTTCTTTATTTAACTTGCATTAATTTTTTCCTTCAGTGTTATCTTCTTTTGAATTTCTATTTTTTTCCCTACCTTTGTTGCTTTTGCTTTTTTTTAAAAAAAGAGAGTAAAGAACAATTGAGTTAAAAATGGAGGACATTCTCACAAAATTGAAAAATCATTTTCCTTTTCTTCCACCCAATGCATTGAGAGAAATTTACAAAGCACGGGTTGCAAGATTAAGGATGTTGATGAACATGAGGATGCCTACTGATATCCGTTCACTAATTGAAGCTAAGGTACAGTTATCAAGTGAGTCTGCAAATAATTTCATCTCTTACATGCCTGGTTTGGGAAAAAGCAGTTTTGCTAAAAAGTGCAGAGCTAAACGAATGGGTGTTTGTCACAAATGTGGACGTGAAACTTGCAACAAACGTTGCCGTTCTTTGGGTTGGGTGTCTGTAAGTCGGGAAGAAAAAATTAAGTTCATTAAGGATGGCTTGAGTAAGGAGTCATTGGATGATGACTTTCATCCAACGTCTCTTGAGACACATCCTAGTGGATCTGTGCATATCGGTATTGTCGGTTTATGGCCCCATTTCAAAAAAGAACATAAACAGTACAGTTTTGGGAGTCTGACGTTAAAAGACCTTGTTTGCCAATTTATAAGAAAATTGGATGGGAAGCATATCCTCGACCCATAGAGGGCGTTTAAGTCGTTATTGGATGTAAAATTAGAGGAAGATGTGAGCCACAATCACAACTACTGTACATATGCATACGTGCCGTCATTTTTAAAATTTTCACCTTTAATTTAGCTGACATTTGCCGGCCCACTCATATAGCTATTGAAATTATGCCATCAGCCTATTCACATGGCTATTACAAGTATGCCCTTATCTGAGTCTTATAAATGCACACCTCATTATCTTCATCTTCATACTCAAAGTTAAGGTGAGTGCAGATATGGTTGGAACCGTAGTTCATCACTTTCGAAATATTTGTGTCTTTTGTGGTTTTAGTCCTGGAAAAAATGGAGAGTATGTAAAAACAGCACAAACTTTGGGTATGGTACTAGCTAGGAAAAAGATTCATTTAGTTTATGGTGGAGGTTGTTGAGGGTTAATGGGGAGTGTATCTGGATCTGCATATCTAGGAGGATGCCAAGTTCTAGGTATTATTCCTACTGCTCTAGCTGCATCAAACATTGTAGGAAAAATAATTGGGGAAGAATGTAGGGTATCCTTCATGCATGAACGAATTGCTAAAATGATGTGCAACGTTGATGCCTTCATTGCCTTACCTGGTGGTTTGGGTACTCTAGAGGAAATTTTTCAAGTCGTCTCTTGGGCACAACTGAACATGCACCATAAACCCATAGGTTTGTTGAATGTTAACAATTTCTTTGATGGTTTGTTGTCTTTTCTTGATCATGCTGTAGAACAAAGGTTTATCTCACACTCAGCACGTCAAATTCTCATCCCGGCCTCAAATGCTGACGAGCTGATTGATGCGTTACAAGCATTTGTTCATGTACCTGATCCAGTTATAGCTCAAATAGATTGGACAACAGAAAATCGTAGAAAGCGCAAACTGGACTTGGATCTTCATTTGTAACACCTTTTACTTGCTTGAATAAATTTTTATTTTCTGTTTAGTTTGCTACAGGTTCATCTTTTCTTAGATCTCCTTCCAGGTAATATCTCTTTTAATATTTATTGTTTATTTTGTGTTTGTTCATCTAAAAAAAATTGAGTGATGTTTTGGGATTAAGCAAAGTTAGCACCAATGATGAAAATGGTTTAAAATGCTTGTAACCTTTGAAAAATTGATGAGTTCTGAGTGTTATGTGTGAACTTGAACTCTAATGTAACTTATGTTTTATTTAAGAATCCTAATATCTTGTGCACTTAATCTTTTACATTTGACTGATTGTTTATTCAGAAAAGATTTATGTGATTCAGATATGTTAATTGATCTCATAAGACTCTAGAACTTATTTAATTGTCACTTGAGGCGAAATCCTAGACTACTCTCCATTTAAGAAATGCATTAGGCATTGTTGGAATCGTTTGAGCCTTTCAAACCAACCTATACATGATGCTATCCCTAGCAACCTATTTTGAGCCTATATTCATCCTTTCTTGAACACCTATATTATTATCTAGCTTTTAAATAAAAATATTTCTAACTCTTACCTTTCACTCACAGGAATGATAATTTGAAAAGCTATGGTTCAGGGGTCGATGGTAGAAGTTTAAAAAAGAAAAAAAGAAAAAAAAAGAGAAAAAAAAGAGAAAAAGAAAGTTAATACTCCCTAAATAAATAAGTTTGGGGGTGTTTATCTTTTAAAAAAATAGTATGAGTAAATAAATGTAAGGATGATGAAAAGGTTGGAGATAGAATTCACAGTATAATATCAAAAGTATTTGGGAGGCTTTAAATGATCATGGATGTTGAAGTGTGAATTGAGCTTTCATTCATATCATTTTATCCACCTTTAACCTATGCCATGCATTACAAGCCTAATGAAAGTCCTAATGATCTTAAATGTTATGATTAGTCTACATTAGTGGAGAGTGACATGAAAAATAAGCTTATAGAGTCTCAAATGCATATATCTAGAGATCTGTTTTAAATATTTGATTACATAAATTTATTTGAATGCGAAAAGTCTAATGTCATAAGACTACTACACACACACACACTTGGGATTCAAGAGTAAACCATATGTTGCATTTGAATAAAAGTTCTACATAACCTTGAAATTTTGATATTTTTCTTGGTTGCACATTTTAGATCCTTGAGGAATGCTTAGTAGGCCAAAAACAAGTAATTACTCACTCATCTTTTAAATTTTTAAGTTTGTGTGTTTTGCTTGAGGACAAGCAAAAGATTAAGTTTAGGGGTATTTGATGAGTGACTTTTATACTCATAAATTAATTATTTTCATCTTATCTTTTTGCCATAATTAAGCATAAATCTCCCTTACTTGTCTTTAGTTTGTGTATTTCTTACAGATGGAGAGAAGAGTAGAAAATGGACTTAATTGGAGGAATCAGAGCTAAATTGTGGTTCTTTGGGAATGATGTCTATAAATCGAGTAGATAAAACAAATTCATTAAGGATGGCTGAGGAAGGAGCATTATCATATTGACTCTTGAGACACATCCTAATGGAGATATGCACAAATTTATTCTTGATTTATGATCACATTTCCAAAAGAACTAAAACATAAAGATTCACGGCAAAGCACCTAATGTTGAGAATATGTTTGCTGTTTGCAATCCAGCCTAACCTTACTCCAATACTTGGGCCATATCTCTGAAAATAAATATACAATATGTATGCAATTTGGTAGGTGTGTATCTGACACAATACGATACAACTTTCATGTTCAAGTGGTTAGAAAATTCGGACATTAAAAGGGCCAAAAGTGGGCTAGAACAGAATCTGTCTCCTACTATAGTCTAGCTCGACTTTGCTCTAGTATTTTGACCATAAGTCACAAATTACGTATCCAATTTGTCCAGCATTTGTCTTGAAGGAAAGATAATGAAATTTTCTACAACTTTCATGTTGATTGAGTCAACCAATTCGGTGGATTTCAAGACGATATTCAAGGTTCAAGTTCGGTGCACATGATGGAGTCCAAATTGTCAACTTTGTACAACTTCCTACCTAACAATTTTGACAATTACCAAACCTACCACACCTAATTGTTTCTATAAATAGAGGGCTTGAGGGGTGAGTTAGGGAGCTTTTGGAGGAGCTTTGGAGAGAGCTTGGGAAAGCTTTGTTGGAATTCTACGTACTTGTAATGTTATTCTCTCTTTAGATATTTTGTATTTTTCATTTTCTTCCGTAATATTATCATGTTCCTTCATCTATCATTTTACTTTCTCACTTTAATTATGGAGAACTAATCTCCTAATGCTAAGGTGAAAGGGTGAAACTCTTAGTATGAGAATAATAATTTATCTAACTCTTAATCTTAATGTTTATCTTTGATATTGTATTTACCTTCTTATTTCTTTTCTCATGATTATTTCTTAATGGCTGGTTTTATCTTACCGCCAATTTCTTGTTATTTTATTGGCTAGTTTTATCATACCGCATATCTCTTATTATTTTTATGGTTGGCTTCGCCACCTATCTCTTGTTATGTTTCTTCCTCTTACCTCTTTTCATTCTAATATGATAAACTTGGAATCTTGATATATTTTAGACAATCTTTGGCACAATGAATACTTGAATCAATCTTGATTTATTGTAGAAAATATAATGATTGGCACAATGTACGCTCGACTTTAAGTATAAGTTATCTTTTGCATCTTTGTATTTTTAATCTTGCGAAGTGTGAATATTGATATATTGTGGACAACATGACAATTGGCACAGTATATACTTTAATCCATTTTACAAGAATGTTTTAATTATTAGTGAGGAGGTAAATATAATTCATGTATAAACAAAGTTGAGCTTAAATTAACATATCATCCGATTAAAACTTTATTTGTGTAAGGATTCTAATTGAGTAACAAAAGAGTTAAATTTATCTTTATTCGATATGCCAAGAGTGGATCCCCTAACCTTAGCATGCTTCTTTACTTTGAATACATCTTCATTTAATTTCAGTATATTAGTTCTTTGTGTAATTTGTTCAATATTCCTCTCACAAAACAAGACATCGGGAACTAGGTTAGAAGTATTTATTTTGGATCTATATTAGAAATTTCTCTCAATTGGTAATCTCTGTGGGATCAATCTTGCATACCACTAAATCTATATACCAATATATTCGTGCAATTGCGAGTTTTAATTAAAACAACAACATTGAGCTTGTATCACATCAAATGTTTGAGTGGCATAAGTGACAAGGCTATGTTGATGATACTGGAGTTGTTGGCTAACGCCTTCCGCATGCAAAGGTTCCGCCTTTATTCTATGAGGCTGGTAAAACAATTAATAAATTAGGGGTCAACTACACAAAAATGCATGCATGTCCGAATAATTGCTTGTTATAGTAGGGGATGATGAAAATATAGATGTTTGTAAAAAGTGTAACATATCTAGATGGAAACTATAGAAGAAAGGTGAAAAGCGGAAGAAGGTGCCTGAAAAAATCTTCAGATACTTTCCACTGAAGCCACGACTGAAAATCTATTAATGTTTTCTAAGATGGCTGAACATATGAGATGGTATGCCATGGACAAGAATAATGATGGAATGATGAGGCATTGAAGGAATTTAAGGCATGGAAGAGATTTGACATGATAAATCCTCAATTCTCATCCTCAAAATGTACGGTGGCCCTGTCCACCGATATTTTCAATCCGCATGGCAACTTGAGTACAAGTTAAAACATCTGGACAATAATACTAATATCTTACAACCTCCCTCCTTAGATGTGTATGAAATAGAGTTCCTTCATTCTCTAAATGATAATTCCAAAGGCACAGATGAATTATATAGATGTGTATTTGAAACTGCTAATAGAAGAGTTGAATGATTTATGGTCTGTTAGAGTTGAAACATTTGATTTTTTCACTAGTGAAATATTCAAGATGCATATAGCTTTGAAGTGGGCTCTTAGTGTTTTTTCAGGCTCAAAACCTTATTAAGATGGGATACTCATACTGGTTTAACTTGTCCCCATTGTAACACTTAAAGACAATTTTCAACTGTTTCCCATATCTTATAAGGACTGAAGGTCTATTCCTATTGGTTATAAGAACAACGTATTTAAGGACTCTATATAGGCAATAACATATTAGTTATTTATTTCTTTTAGCACCTTGACTTCATATCTTTATTAAATTTTCTATTCTCTCTTGTAGGAAAAGTTTGTTGTGTAAGATGTACATAAGAAGATAATTTTTCAATCAATTGGATAAAAGTGAAGATTTGCATGTTACAAGTTATACAAGTTAAAAAATGATGGGACTCACATGAGAGAACAATTATGTGCTAACTGTAACATCCCTAATTTCGTTTCATGTATTAATAAAAGTACAAAAGTATTCAAAGTAACATCCCTAATTTCGTTTCCTTTATGGATAAACATACATAAATATTTAAGGAAATAAAATTTATTAGATAATTTTTAGATACCTAAGAAAATATAATTCTTAGAAATTCTTCAACTTACGTGTATGCATAGAAATGTTCTAACATTAATGGAATAGGTAAAGAGAGAAAACCTAAGAGGAAATATTAGAAATAAACATACCAAAGAAAGTTGAAATTCTTGGATAAGGAAGATAAATTTTTGTGAAGTAAGTAAATGTCTTAAAATTTCAAGAAGATTGGATTAGGGTAATTTTTCCTAATTTAAGAGTTAAAGTTACTAAGTTTTAAAGTTACTAAGTTTAGTATCTCCACCCATAAATTGGGCTTTCACTTATGGACAATTCATATAGAGGTTTTCCACTTAACATAATTTTTTTTAGCAAGCCCATTGGATAACCTAAACAAGAAATAAAACATAGACTTGGTCTAAGATATAGAAATTGGACTGATAGTCCAAAAATCATGAAAATGTGACCAAGCCCATTATGAAATGTAGAATTTTAACCAAAGTAAAGAAAATGGACAAGAGTGAGCCCAAATCCAATAGTAAAAATAAAAACAAAAATAAAGTGATAAGATAATGGTGTAATCAAGATTAGGTGAAATGGCATTAAGACAAAAATTTAGCAAGTGGTATGATAATACAAGGCTTTAGGACAAAACATCTATATCCTACACTCCTAATTTTAGCAAGTGGTTTGATAATACATAGCATTAGGAAAAAACATTTCTATCTCACACAAACAATTTCAACCAAATAATGGAGACTGAAGGGCTAGAAATTTGCCACTTAAAAAGGCAAACCGATCATAATTGATTAAGACAAAAGAAAAAGTAAATGAATCCCTAAATCAAAAGGACCTTGTCCCATATCTTAAGAACATATTATCATAATTTTTAAAATACAAATCTCCTTTTCCTATGCATATCTTGACTAAGGAAGAGGAAGACAAGAACATAAGTTGTTTGTTTTTCAAAAATTCAACAAAGTGTAACCTAATTGTGGTAAGGTAGACCCATGATCATGAAAGATGAATTATTTAGTGGTCTATATAATAAAACCCACCCTTACAACATTAAAATTTCATCCAAGTGAGGGAGAGGAAAAAATAGAAGCAAGGTAGAGTGAGGAAAGGAGAGGAAGAAAGGAAGAAAGAGGAAGGAGAAGTCTAGGGGACTAAGTGCTCCAGGTAAGTTTAACAATATTTCTTTTTGAAGAAAATTTTTGAAACTTGTAATATTTATATGGGATTTTGATCTTAGAACTTTGATGATTGGTCATGGATGTTGCTATATCATGTTACATATTATGTATATTTGAATACTTAGGTTGGTGTAGATAGTTCTGCATGGGTATGGCTTTGGGTGGCAGAATTTTAAGCTTCTGTGTTTTAATTTCTGGGAACATTCTATAGGGAATCTAAACAAATGGTTAACATAAACAATGTAGATTTATATCTCACGGATTTTTAGCCACTGGAATCTTTCAATTTAGAGTTCATATGAGGTAGATATGTTTCGATTAGTAAAAAAGGTCAAAAAATGGTTAATCAGGGAAGAATATGTTAGGATAGCTTCGGTGATTTAATTTATGGGAATATTATATAAGGAATTAAAATAAATGGTTAACATATGAATTATAGATATATGTGTCACGGATTTTTAACCACTGGAATCATTCAATTTAGAGTTCATATGAGGTAGATATGGTCTGATTAGTAAACAAAGGTCAGAAAATGGTTAATCAGGGAAGAATATGTTAGGATAGCTTCGGTGTTTTAATTTCTAGGAACATTATATAAGGAATTAAAATAAATGGTTAACATATGAATTATAGATATATGTGTCACAGATTTTTTGACACTAGAATCACTTAATTTGGAATTCTTATGAGGGAGATATGGACAGATTAGTAGGTAGAGGTCAGAACCTATCCGAGAAGAAATAACCTGTACATTGAGGGAGTAATATCACCATGATCTCTTAATATTTTGTTCAACTATCTTACATATTAGTTTTAGATAATTGTTTTATCTTTAAATTGACATTAAGATCACCTAAATCGGAGTTAAATTGAGGGATTTATCCTCTGATTAGTAAGAGAAGGTCAGATAGGATGAAAACTTGCATCAAGAAAATAAAGGAATAAAATTAATATTTAAAAAAGAGGAAGAAGAATTTTATAAATAAAAATAATAAATGACTAGTATATGCTATAGCCATTGCCAATGCATGAACTTCTTACCATTCTAAGTGTGTAATTTTGACGTGGAAATATTTTGATGAAACATTATGGTATGTGAGTATAATGAACATACTTGTTATTGCAAATCATATTTTTGGCTATTAATGTAAAAAGAAAAGAAATAAGCACGGTCACATGGCGATCCGTGTGGTGCACCAGTAGGGGATGCCTTACCAACAGTTATGAATATGTCAATGAGAAAAGAAAGAGAAAGTGTGCCATGTCGGACGGAGCGAGATAAATCCGTACCAGAGAGTAGAAAAAATACTCACCCTGACCGGGGTAGCTTGATATGAGAATAAATTGATAGTCATCATATGATATTCTGAAAATAATCAATCCTATGATACATGTCATTACTGTACGATTCTCATGTGTATAGATATAGTGCATTCATGTGACCAAAGTTATTTACTGTAGTTTATACAGCTGAACATGACGTGATGACTATATTAATAATGATTTATTGTTGAACTTACTTGGATTTAATTCTCACTATATTTCCATGTCATGTTCAGAAAATTAGTTATGTAGATTTTTCTATAGCTCTGGCTTTTAGTGCACGTTGAATCGAGTTATTCTATGATGGATGGATCCTAAATAAAATGTTTGTGGGCGAGTTGGCATAGATCCCGGTGAAGGTGCAACCACCCGCACCCGAATCTCCAGAATTGGTCAACCAGAATAAATAAGATGTAGATATTTATGTGTTTGACATGTTGTACGTACGTTTTGATTAATGATGTGTATGTGAACTTTATATTGTATCGCACCCGAATCTCCAGAATTGGTCAACCAGCATAAGTAAGATGTAGATATTTATGAATTTGAAATGTTGTACGTACGTTTTGATTAATGATGTGTATGTGAAATTTATATTGTATAATAATAAATAAATAAAAATTTGTTACATAGTTGGTATCAGAGCAGGTCGATCCTAGATGGCCAGTGGGTGGATGGTTATCTGAATCGATCTTATAGTGTCTTGAGTATGTTTGTGGTTGTGCTGTGTAGGGGATCGATGAATTCATATAGGTAAGAAATTACTAGTGTTTCCTATCTATATGCCTGGGTGGTGTTATGACTGTTGTTAAATATTTTTGAACTAACTATTGGGCTTGATCACCTCAATAGCAGCATAAATTTGTTTTTTCCATAATAGGAAATGGCACCACCAAGGAGGAATCCAGCAAACAATGTGGAGGAAACCCTGCATAACCTGGCCATGGCAATTCTAGACCAGGTCATGACCACTAACCAAATTCTACAATACCTCCAAAATGCTAATAACTCGAATGGTGCTAACAACTGGATGGCTGGAAATGATAACGGAAAATCTGAGTTCCTGAGGACTAGGCCACCTTGTTTTCAAGGCGGCTTTGACCCGATTGTAGCTGAAAGATGGATAAGGGAGTTAGAGAAAATCTTTGAAATGATGAGTTGTACTGAGAAGCAGCAAGTAATCTTCGCTGCATATATGCTAAAAGATGAATTAGAATACTGGTGGCGGGGAGCTAGAGAACTTTTAGCTCACCAGGGAAGGCAGATCACTTGGCAGGTGTTCAAAGATAGCTTTTTGGAAAAGTACTTTCGAAGTACTGTGCGGGCGGAGAAGGAGATCAAATTTCTCCAACTCAGGCAAGGCAGCATGACCATAGACCAGTACATCGTGAGATTTGAGGAGTTGTCTAAGTTCTTCTCTTACCTGCGATTTAACCCAGATGAAGTATGGAAGGCTGTTAAGTTCGAAGCGGGACTGAACCTAAAGATAAAGAATGCTGTTATAGCTATGGAGATCAGGGAGTTTGTACCTCTGATAAATAAATGCAGACTCCTGGAGAAGAGTTTGAAGGCAGTGGAGGATGAGAAACAAAGACAGAGCATTTGGAAAAGGAAGAATGGGCCAAAAAATTCTAGCAAAAATGTCAGAGGAAAAGGACAGGGTACTGGCAAGAGGCCAATGATTGTGAGTCCTCGACTCTTCCAACAAGACCTTGCTCTAGTCAAGTGAACTAAGTGCGGATGCATGCATGGTAACCGGCCATGCTACAGGGGACTAGATGTCTGTTTTAAATGCAGACAGAAGGGCCATTTTGCAAGAAGCTGCCCACAAAATATAGGAAACCAGCCAGAACAGAGGTCTCAGGTGAAAGGAAGGGTTTTCACCTTGAGCAGCCAAGAGGCAACTCAATCTTTTGAAATGATTTAAGGTACATGCTATATCTATGGATTTGCTCTTATGGTATTGTTTGACTCTGGTACTAGTCATTCATTTATATCGGAAGAATGCATTAGGAAGTTTCAGTTTCCTATTTCTGAAACTCCCTATAAGCTATCAGTAGTTACTCCCACAGGGGAAATGGTATTAACTTCCTCTGTATGTAAGGACTGTCAAGACACCATGTAACAACTCCATTTATGTAAATGTAACAATTTTTTTTTATATTTGTAAAATTCCATGAAGTTATTACTACTTTAATTTTAACCACTTAACTCGTAATAATAATCACTTTAACCAAGCATAATTGTTATTAACAGTGATACAATACTGAGTTTCCATACACACCATTATTTTACAAACATTTGTACAAAGATACATATTAGCTTTAATCATCTATGTTGACTACTTCCGGGGACACTGGTGCGGGTGGCACCTCCACCGGAATCTCAGTCACATCTACTACAGATACATCTGATATAATTGGTAGTTGCCCAAGGTAGGGCACCTCGATCTAACGTACGGAAATAATAAGTGTCATTGAGAAAATCTGCATTATTCTTCTGAACATGATATGGAAATATAGTGAGCATTAAATCCAGTAGGTTCAACAACAAATCATAATTTACCATCAATATAGTTCATCATGTCATGTTCAGCTGTATAAACTACAGAAAATATCTTTAGTCACATGAATGCATTATATCTATGCACATAAAAATCATACAGTAATGATATGTATGACAGGATTAACTATTTTCAGAATATCATATGATGACTATCAATTTATTCTCATATCAAGCTACCCCCGGTCAGGGTAAATATGTTTTACTCTCCGGTACGAGCTTTTCTCGCTACGTCCGACATGGCCCACTTTCTCTTTCTTTTCTCATTAACATGATCATAATCGTTGGTAGGGCGTCCCCTACTGGTGCACCACACGGATTGCCATGTGACCGTGCTCATTTCTTTTCTTTTCACAATGATAGCCAAAAATATGCTTTCAATAACAAGTATGTTCATCAAAATATAACTATTATCATAAATCATTGGTACTCATGCCATAAACATAACCATTTCAAATATCACTTTATAAAATATTTTCATGTCAGAATTTTACACTTAAGATGGTACGAAGTTCATATAATGGCAATGGCAATGGCATAAACTAGTCATTTATAAGATTCGTCTTCTTTTTTAAATATTAATTTTATTTCTTTATTATCTTGATGCAGGTTTTCATCATATCTAACATTCTCTTACTAATCAGAGCATAACTCTCTCAATTGAACTACAATGTAGGTGATATTGGTGTCAATTTCAAGATAAAACAATTATCTAAAACTATTATGTTGAACATTGTAGCAAAATATTAAGAAATCAAGGTGATATTGCTCCCTAAATGTACAGGTTATTTCTTCTCGGATAGGTTCTGACCTATACCTACTAATCAAGCCATATCTACCTCATATGGACTCCATCTTGAGTGATTCCAGTGGTTAAAAATCCGTGACATACATATCTATAATTCGTATGTTAACTATTTATTTTAATTCCATTCAAATAATTCCATGAAATTAAAATACAGAAGCTATCCTAAAATATTCTTCCCTGATGAACCATTTTCTGACCTTTGACAACTAATCAGCTCATATCTTCCTCATATGGACTCCAAATTGAATGATTCCAGTGGCTAAAACTCCGTGACACACATAGATATAATTCTTATGTTAATCATTTATTTTAATTCCATACAAATAATTCTTAGAAATTAAAACACAGAAGCTATCCTAACATATTCTTCCCTGATGAACCATTTTTTGACCTTTGCTTACTAATCGGACTAAATCTATCTCATATGGACTCAAAATGGAATGCTTCTAGTGGCTAAAAATCCGTGACACATATATCTTTAATTCTTATGTTAACCATTTATTTTAATTCCCTACAAATAATTTCCAGAAATTAAAACACAGAAGCTATCCTAACTTATTCTTCCCTGATGAACCATTTTCAGACTTTTGATTACTAATCGGACCATATCTACCTCATATGGACTCCAAATTGAATGATTCCAGTGGTTAAAAATCCGTGACACATGTATCTTTAATTCTTATGTTAACCATTTATTTTAATTCCCTATAGATAATTCTCAGAAATTAAAACACAGAAGCTATCCTAACATATTCTTCCCTGATGAACCATTTTCTGACCTTTGCTTACTAATCGGACCATATCTACCTCATATGGACTCCAAATTGAATAATTCCGTTGGATAAAAATCCATGAAACATATATATTTAATGCTTATGTTAACCAATTATTTTAATTCCCTATAGATAATTCTCAGAAATTAAAACACCGAAGCTAAAATTTTTGCCATCCATAGCCATACCTATGCAGAACTTTCTATACCAGTCTAAGTATTCAAATATACATCACATGCAAGATCATTATGTAACATGATATAGCAACATCATGACCAATCATCAAAGTTCTAAGATCAAAATCTCATATAAATATTATAAGTTTCAAAAGTTTTCTTCAAAAAGAAATATTGTTAAACTTACCTAAGAATCTCCTTAGCTCACTTAGTGAATTGGTTTTCTTGTTTCCTCTTGAAAGAAGTAGCAAGATTCCTCCCTTCCCTTAGATTTTCTAGCCGCTTAGGTAAGAGAAGGAGGGTGAGTTTTTGAACCTCAAGGATGAAGAAGAAAAATGGATTCAAGTGGAGATTAAAATAACTTACCTTGAGTACTTAGCCTTTTAAACTTCTCCTTTTTCTTTCTTTCTTTCTTGTCCTCTCTTTCTATCCTTTCCTCACTCTACCTTGCTTCTATTTCTCTCTCTTCCTCACTTGGACGAAATTAAAATGTTGTAGGGGTGGGTTTTGATTAAATAGACCACCAAATAATACACCTTTCATGATCATGGGTCTACCTTATCACAATTAGGATACACTTTGTTGAATTTTTGGAAAACAAACAACTTATGTTCTTGTCTTCGTCTTCCTTAGTCAAGATATGCATAGGAAAAGGAGATTTGTATTTTAAAAATTATGATGATATGTTCTTAAGATAAGGGACATGGTCCCTTTGATTTAGGGATTCATTTCCATTTTCTTTTGTCTTAAACAAGTATGATAGGTTTGCCTTTTTAGGTTGCAAATTTCTAGCCCTTGAATCTCCATTACTTTGTTGATATTATTTGTGTGGGATATGAATGTTTTATCCTAATGCCATGTATTATCATACCACTTGCTAAAATTATGAGTGTAGGATATAGATGTTTTTGTCCTAAAGCCTTGTATTATCATGCCACTTGCCAAAATTATGAATGTAGAATCACACCACTTGCTAAATTTTTGTCTTAATGCCATGTAACCTAATCTTTATTATTATTACATTATTATATCATCACCTAATTTATTTTATTTTATTTTTCCTCTTAGATTTGGGTTTATTCCTACCCATTATGGACTTATTCCTACCCATTTTCTTTGCTTTGGATAAAATTCTACCTTTCTTGGAGGGCTTGGTCACATTTTCATAATTTTTGGGCTATCGATCCAATTACTATATCCTAGTCCAAGTCTATGTTTTATTTCTTGCCTAGGTTATCCAATGGGCTTGTTAGAAACTTATGATGTGAAGTGGAAAAACTCTATATGAAGTGTCCATAGGTAATAGCCCAATGTATGGGTAAAGATGTTAAACTTAGTAACTCTAGTTCTTGAATTAGGAAAAATTACCTTAATCCAATGTTCTTGAAATTTTAAGACCTTTACTTGTTTCTAAAAATTTATGTTCCTTATCCAAGAATTTTGCATCTCTTTAGTATGTTATTTCTAATTTTTTTTCCTATTAGGTTTTCCCTCTTTATTTGTTCTCTTAATGTTAGAAACATTTTCTATGCATATACATAAGGTGAAGAATTTCTAAGGATTATATTTCCTTAGATATCTAAAATATTGTCTAATAAATTTCATTTCCTTAATTAAATATTTATGTACTTTTATCAATAAAAGAAACGAAATTAGGGATGTTACACACCATCCAGGAGAAAACTTTTTCTAAAGATCTCGTCTGTTTACCTTTAAGAGGTATTGAGGTCATTTTAGGGTTAGACTGGATGTCTAGAAATCGGGTCTTGCTGAATTGTTGTAACAAGACCGTTGAATTTCTACCTCCTACTCCAAAAGATGAGGTGCAGTTATTGATGCTTAATGCCAATCAAGTTAATAGGGAGTTGAAGAATGGAGTACTTGGATACATTCTCTTGCTCTTATCAAATCTAGAAGTTAAAGCGAAGCTTGATGAAATTTCAATAGCTAACGAGTTTCCTGAAGTATTTCCATCAGATATTCCAGGCTTACCTCCTAAGAGAGAGATAGAATTTTCTATTGTTCTCTTACCTGGGATAGGGCCTATCTCTATTGCACCTTATAAAATGGCCTCGAAAGTACTACAGGAACTCAAGAAACAACTGGAGGAACTGTTAGACAAGGAATTTGTTAGACCAAGTGTATCACCTTGAGGAGCTCCTGTATTGTTTGTTAAGAAGAAAGATGGAAGCCTTAGACTATGCATAGACTACAGACAGCTAAATAAGGTGACTGTAAAAAACAAGTATCTTCTCCCTAGGATAGATGACTTATTAGATCAATTGAAGGGAGCCTCTATCTTTTCTAAGATTGACTTGAGGTCGGGATATCATCAGATTAGGATCAAGGAGGAAGATGTACCAAAAACTGGCTTCAAGACTAGGTATGGGCACTATGAGTTTCTCGTAATGCCTTTCAGGTTGACAAATGCACCTGCAATTTTCATGGATTACATGAATCGCATTTTTCGACCCTACCTAGATTAATTTGTGGTAGTGTTCATTGATGACATCTTGATATATTCTAAGAGTGAGAAAGAATATGAATAACATCTCTGAATTGTGCTGCAAGTACTGAAAGAGAAAAAGTTGTATGCCAAATTGGAGAAGTGTGAATTTTGGCTGTCAGAAGTAAAGTTTCTCAGATATGTCATCTCAAATAGAGGGGTAGCCATAGATCCTAGCAAGACAGAAGCAGTAATTCAATGGGAGAGACTAAAGACGGTTACAGAAGTCAGAAGTTTCCTGGGTTTGGTAGAATACTACAGGTGGTTTATACAAAACTTCTCTCGTATAGCCTTGCCATTGACTAAATTGACTAGGAAGGGAAGTCTTTTCAAATGGACTGAGCAATATGAAGCTAGTTTTCAGTAGTTTAAGACAAGACTGAGCACTCCTCCAGTTTTAATTATTCCAGACCCCACAGGACATTTTGAAGTGTATAGTGATGGTTCAAAGAAAGGGCTAGGGTGTGTGCTAATGCAAGACAAGAGAGTAGTTGCTTACGCCTTTAGACAACTAAGACCCCACGAAGGAAACTATCCAACCCATGATCTTGAATTGGCGGCGGCGGTGTTTGCTTTAAAGATTTGGCGACATTACTTATACGGAGCAACCTTTGAAGTATATTGTGATCACAAGAGTTTTAAATATCTCTTTGATTAAAAGGAGTTAAATATGAGGCAACGAAGATGGGTGTAATTTCTCAATGACTACAAGTTTGAGATAAAGTATCATCCATGAAAGTTGAATGTTGTAGGTGATGCCTTAAGTCGAAAATCTCTACACATGGGCCAGATGATGCTGTATGAGATGCAAATGCTAGAGGAGTTTAGGAATTTGAAGCTGGACACTACTTTTTCCTCAAAGAAGCTAATCATTAATGGTTTAAGTATAGGGTGTGACCTTAGAGCCGAGATCAAAGAGGCTCAAGTTCACAACCAATACTTACAGGATCATAAAGATCAAGGAAATTTTTCTGTCATGGAAGATAGAGCAATCATGTATCAAGGAAGGATTTGTGTCCCTCAAGAACGAGAGTTGAGGACTAAGATCCTACAGGAAGCACATCAGAGTAAATATACTGTCCATCCTAGTTGCACTAAAATGTACCAGGACTTAAAGAGGATGTATTGGTGGCCAGGGATGAAAAAGGATATTGCGGAGTTCGTGGCGAAATGTCTAATTTGCCAAAAGGTGAAGGTGGAGCATCAAAAGCTAGTGGGATTTCTACAACCTCTTGAGATCCCTAAATAGAAATAGGACAGTATCTCGATGGACTTTGTTGTGGGTTTACCTAAGACTTCAGTGGGACATGACTCTATCTGGGTAATAGTTGATAGATTAACCAAATCTGCTCACTTTCTGTCCATAAAAATTAACTTTTCACTGGATAAATTGGCCCAACTGTACGTCCAAGAAATAGTTAGGCTGCATGGGATTCCCTTAAATATTGTTTCTGATAGAGATCCGAGGTTCATGTCGAGGTTTTGGAAGGCGTTGCAGGAACCTTTTGGTATTCAGTTGCGGTTCAGTATTGCCTACCATCCTCAGACTGACGGGCATACAGAACGGACCATTCAAACTCTAGAAGACATGTTAAGGGCCTGTGTGATAGAGCAAGGTAAAGGATGGGATAAGTACCTACCTTTAGTAGAATTTGCTTATAATAATAGTTATCACTCCAGTATTAAGATGGCCCCCTACGAAGCTTTATACGGTAGGAAGTGCCGATCTCC
This sequence comes from Gleditsia sinensis, assembly GCA_037074535.1. Classification (NCBI taxonomy): domain Eukaryota; kingdom Viridiplantae; phylum Streptophyta; class Magnoliopsida; order Fabales; family Fabaceae; genus Gleditsia; species Gleditsia sinensis. The sequence continues at coordinate 36,902,136 of CM073465.1, forward strand.
ACTATGTTGGTTTGAGGTAGGAGAAAGGAACTTGCTGGGTCCTGATCTAGTTCAATAAACCACTGAACAAATCAGGATGATACGAGATAAAATACTCACAGCTCAAAGTTGTCAAAAGAGTTACTATGATAAGAGACATAGACCTCTGGAATTTGAGGAAGGGGACCATGTATTTCTAAAACTTTCTCCGACCACCGGAGTTGGTAGGTCTCTCAAGACCAAAAAGTTAAATCCGCGATTTTTAGGACCCTACCAAATTCTGAAGAAAGTAGGCACGTCAGCATATTAAGTTGCTGTCCCACCTAATTTGTCCAACTTACATAATGTTTTCCATGTATCACAGCTCTGAAAGTATCTTCCAAACTTCTCACATGTGATACGAGATAAACCAATCCAAATAAAGGAGAACATGACATATCAGCTAGTACTAGCATCTATACTGGACACTGACGTGAAGCAATTCCAGAACAAAACTATTCTCTAAGTTAAGGTGTTATGGGAAGGTTTGACTCCAGAAGAAGAAACATGGGAGCTAGAAGAAGTCATGAGGAAGAAATATCCGAAATTGTTCTTACTAGGTAACTTTTGAAATTTTGAGGACAAAATTTCCTTTAGGGGGAGGAAAATGTAACATCCCTAATTTCGTTTCATGTATTAATAAAAGTACAAAAGTATTCAAGGTAACATCCTTAATTTCGTTTCCTTTATGGATAAACATACATAAATATTTAAGAAAATAAAATTTATTAGACAATTTTTAGATACCTAAGGAAATATAATCCTTAGAAATTTTTCAACTTACGTGTATGCATAGAAATGTTCTAACATTAATGGACTAGGTAAAGAGAGAAAACCTAAGAGGAAATATTAGAAATAAACATACCAAAGAAAGTTGAAATTCTTGGATAAGGAAGATAAATTTTTGTGAAATAAGTAAAGGTCTTAAAATTTCAAGAAGATTGGATTAGGGTAATTTTTCCTAATTTAAGAGTTAAAGTTACTAAGTTTAGTATCTCCACCCATAAATTGGGCTTTCACTTATGGAAAATTCATATAGAGGTTTTCCACTTAACATAATTTTTTTAGCAAGCCTATTGGATAACCTAAACAAGAAATAAAACATAGACTTGGACTAGGATATAGAAATTGGACCGGTAGTCCAAAAATTATGAAAATGTGACCAAGCACATTATGAAATGTAGAATTTTAACCAAAGTAAAGAAAATAGACAAGAGTGAGCCCAAATCCAATAGGAAAAATAAAATAAAAATAAAAATAAAGTGATAAGATAATGGTGTAATCAAGATTAGGTGAAATGGCATTAAGACAAAAATTTAGCAAGTGGTATGATAATACAAGGCTTTAGGACAAAACATCTATATCCTACACTCATAATTTTAGCAAGTGGTATGATAATACATAGCATTAGGACAAAATATTTCTATCTTACACAAATAATTTCAACCAAATAATGGAGATCGAAGGGCTAGAAATTTGCCACTTAAAAAGGCAAACCTATCATAATTGATTAAGACAAAAGAAAAAGTAAATGAATCCCTAAATCAAAGGGACCTTGTCCCATATCTTAAGAACATATTATCATAATTTTCAAAATACAAATCTCCTTTTCCTATGCATATCTTGACTAAGGAAGAGAAAGACAAGAACATAAGTTATTTGTTTTCCTATGCATATCTTGAATTGTGCTACAAGTACTGAAAGAGAAAACGTTGTGTGCCAAATTGGAGAAGTGTGAATTTTGCCTGTTAGAAGTAAAGTTTCTCGGATATGTCATCTCAAATAAAAGGTTAGCCGTAGATCCTAGAGAGACAAAAGCAGTAATTCAATGGGAGAGACCAAAGACGGTTATAGAAGTCAGAAGTTTCCTGGGTTTGGCAGGATACTAGAGAAGGTTTATACAAAACTTCTCTCGTATAGCCTTGCCATTGACTAAATTGACCAGGAAGGGAAGTCCTTTCAAATGGACTGATCAATGTGAAGCTAGTTTTCAGTAGCTCAAGACAAGACTGAGCACTCCTCCGGTTTTAATTATTCCAGAACCCACAGGACATTTTGAAGTGTATAGTGATGGTTCAAAGAAAGGGTTAGGGTGTGTGCTAATGCAAAACAAGAGAGTAGTTGCTTACGCCTCTAGACAACTAAGACCCCACGAAGGAAACTATCCAACCCATGATCTTGTATTAGCGGCGGTGGTGTTTGCTTTAAAGATTTGGAAACATTACTTATACGGAGCAACCTTTGAAGTATATTGCGATCACAAGAGTCTTAAATATCTCGTTGATCAAATTGGAGAAGTGTGAATTTTGGCTGTCAGAAGTAAAGTTTCTCGGACATGTCATCTCAAATAGAGGGGTAGCCGTAGATCCTAGCCAGACAGAAGCAGTAATTCAATGGGAGAGACCTAAGACTAGGGGCGTGACAAGTTGGTATCAGAGCATTAGGTTTCCCTATGGCTATCAGAGCAAAGGATTCTTTAGTAGGACCTTTAGTATCGATATGAGTTGGATATATTTATACTTCAGGTGCTGTTGAGGGATTCTATAGGATGTTCACTTCCTTCTTATTCTAAGTGTGCTTAAATTCCTAGTGTAAGGATTGAATACATATGATAGTATCTTAAAGAGGTGTTTTATTCTGTATAGTAAATGATGCCGCCAAGAACTAGAGCGGTCACTAGATAAGAAGCTGTAGATCGTGCACCCTCTATTGAAGAGTCTGCACAATCTATAATTCCAGTGCAAAGAGGTCGCGGTAGAGGCCGACCTAGAGGAAGAGGTAGAGGTAGAGGTAGAGGGCATGCACGGGGTTTGAGAACCCCAAGACAAGATGAACAGACCCATGTATCTGATAGAGTTCTTGAGGAAAGAGTAGAACCTCCTCAGGAGCCACATGATAGAACCACTGAGATGATTGCTAGTATACATAGGAGTTTGGAGACATTGGCTGGATTTATAGTGGAACAGGGTAGAAGTGAAGGCCAGCCACCAGAAAATGCTCCTGAAGTGCAAAAACTAGGAAGAACAACTGAGCAAGAGGATAAGCTTACAGGGATTGAGGTGTCATTACCGCAATTCCTTAAGTTGAAACCACTGACTTTTTTTGGGTCAGATGTTCAGGAAGATCCACAAATATTTCTTGATGCTGTGGAACGAGTCTTCAGAGCCTTAGGGTGCTCTAGTCGAAGATCTGTTGAACTGGTATCTTTTCAACTATCTGATGTGGCTCAAGTATGGTTTGAGACACATGTACAAGGACGAGCAGTTACTTTACCACCAATGGAGTGGGAAGAGTTTAAGGAAGCATTTATGAACCGCTTTCTGCCAATGAGTGAAAGAGACAAGAGGGCTAGAGAATTTGAAGAATTAAGACAGACACCGAACATGACAGTTTCTGAATATGACATATGTTTTATCCTGTTGTCTAGATATGCACCATATTTGGTCTATACTGAAAAAGATAGAATTAAGAGGTTTGTCTCGGGATTAATACGCTCATTGTTTAAATCGGTGGGCCCTCAGATGAATTATTTTGCAACTTATTCAGCAGCTGTGGACTGTGCTAAAATAATGGAAACACGAGAGCCAGTAGATATTGAAGGTTTAAAAAGAAGAAAAAGAGAGTGAGATAGTAATGCTCAAACAAGTTCTAATCCTAATGTCAGAGGATCAAGATTTCAAAATCCACAGCGCTTCACTCAAACAGGAACTGGTAGCTCTAATCAGACATTAGTAAATATCAACAAGCAAAGAATGAGTCAAAGAGATATGAGACCTGTTAGCCAACAAGATTCAAGATCAATTCCACCATGTCCTATTTATGGCAGGTCTCATATTGGACAGTGTCATAGAGAAACTGGTGCATGTTTTAAGTGTGGACAAATGGGTCTTTTGATGAGGAATTACCTATAACCACAAAGTTTTAGTTAAGCATCGGTACAACCAGTTTTACCTCCTGCATCTGTGCCAGCACGACCAAGTAGAGCAGCTTCAGTTCAAGCAAGTAGTGGTGGTACTGGTAGGGGATTAGGAAGTCGAGGCCGAGAACTAGCTCGATTTTTTGCTTTGACAAGACAGGATTCTCAGGGTTCAAATGCAGTCATGACAGGTACATTAGCCGTATGTTCCCATAGAGCATATGTCCTGGTCGATCCTGGTTGTACTCATTCTTATATATCACCATGCTTTGCTAAGAAATTGGATAGAGATCCTGTTAGTTTACATTGTTCTTTCGTGGTTGCTACTCCAATGGGAGAATTATTATTAGTAAATGATGTGTATAAATCATGTGAGATTTCGATAGAAGGCAAGGAGACTCTTGTAGATTTGATAGTTCTAGATATGGTAGACTTTGATGTGATTCTAAGAATGGATTGGTTGTCATCATGTCTTGCCATTCTAGATTGTCACCATAAGGTGATTAAGTTTAATGTCCTTGGAGAATCTTCCTTTATGATACAAGGAGATCGTAGTAAGGAGTCTAGTAATTTGATTTCAGCTTTAACAGCTCATAAGCTGTTACAAAAAGGATGCCAAAGGTATTTAGCAGTAGTCAAATATGTTGAAATGAAGTATACTAGTGTATAGCAGGTTCTAGTGGTTAGAGAATTCCCTAATGTGTTTCTTGAGGAATTGCCAAGATTACCACTAGACCGAGAGATTGAGTTTGGTATTAATCTTCTCCCTGAAACACAACCAATATCTATACCTCCTTATAGGATGGCACCTGCAGAACTTAAGGAATTAAAGGAGCAACTGCAAGATTTACTAGATAAAGGTTTTATTCGACCCAGTACATCTCCTTGGGGTGCTGCTGTTCTTTTTGTGAAGAAAAAACATGGTTCCCTATGCCTATGTATTGACTATAGGCAGTTGAACAAAGTGACTATACGAAACAAATATCCTTTACCCAGAATAGATGATCTGTTTGATCAGTTACAGGGTGCCCAATGTTTTTCAAAAATTGATCTAAGATCTAGTTACCATCAACTAAGAATTAAGAAAAAGGATATTCCAAAAACCGCCTTTAGGACTCGATATAGGCACTACGAGTTCTTAGTAATGCCATTTGGTTTAACAAATGTCCCAGCTGCATTTATGGATTTAATGAATAGAGTGTTCAAACCTTTCCTGGATCAATTCGTCATTGTATTCATAGATGATATCTTGGTATATTCAAGAAGTTCAGAAGAGCATGAACGACATTTAAGAATAGCATTGCAAACCCTGAGGGAACACTAGCTGTATGCTAAGTTTTCAAAATGTGAATTTTGGCTTAGTAGTGTTACCTTCTTAGGGCATGTGGTTACTAAGGATGGTATTCAAGTTGATCCTAAAAAGATAGAAGCAGTACAGAAATGGCCACGCCTTACGACGGTTACAGAGATTCATAGTTTTCTTGGTTTAACAGGCTATTACCACAGATTTGTTAAGGATTTTTCTAGGATAGCTGCTCCTTTGACAAGGTTGACAAGAAAAGGAATAAAGTTTGACTAGACAGAAGAATGTGAAAGAAGTTTCCAGAAGCTTAAAGAATGTCTGACTATGGCGCTAGTATTGGCTATTCCTTCAGGTACTGGAGGATATACGGTATACTGTGATGCATCGAGAATTAGATTAGGATGTGTATTGATGCAAAATGGTCGAGTCATTGCATATGCATCTAGACAACTTAAACCACATGAGCAAAACTTTTTGACTCATGATTTGGAAATGGCAATTGTAGTTTTTGCTCTTAAAATTTGGAGGCATTATTTGTATGGTGAGACATGCGAAATTTATACATATCATAAAAGTCTCAAGTATATTTTTCAACAAAAAGATCTTAACTTGAGACAAAGACGATGGATGAAATTATTTAAAGATTATGATTGCACAATATTGTACCATCGAGGTAAGGCCGATGTTGTGGCTGATGCATTAAGTAGGAAGTCTATGAGTAGTTTGGCTCATATCACAATGGTAAGAACGCCGTTGATTAAAGAGATGCATAAGCTGGAAAGTGATGGGGTAGTAATGGAAGTAAAAGAGCTTGGAGTATTATTAGCTCATCTGCAATTTCAATCATCTTTGATTGAGCAGGTGAAAAAGGCACAGAAAGAGGATGCTTATTTGTGCAAGAAAATTGAAGAGGTGAAGAATGGTGGTGAAGTTGAATTTACTGTAGACTCTGAAGGAATTATGAGATTTAGCAAGTGGATATGTGTACCTGATAAAGAAGAACTTATGAATTTTTTTTTAGAGGAAGCTCATAGATCTATGTATACGATTCATCCTGGAATAACTAAAATGTATAAGGATGTAAAAGAAATTTATTGGTGGAAAGGTATGAAGAAAGACATAGTGGATTACGTGTCTTGATGTTTAACTTGTCTACAGGTGAAAGCAGAACATCAAAGGCCTGCAGGATGACATAAGTAGATAGAGATACCTGAATGGAAATGGGAACGAATAACTATGGATTTTATTACGGGGATACCGAGAACACCAAAAGGGTTTGCTTTAATATGGGTGATCATTAATAAGTTGACTAAGTCAGCACATTTTCTACCAGTGAAAACCACATACAATGTAGCTCAGTATGTAAGATTATATCTGAATGAAATAGTGAGGCTTCATGGCATGCCAATATCAATTATTTCTGATCGAGGACCACAATTCACAGCTCGTTTCTAGAGAGCATTTCAAGAAGCTTTGGGCACGAAGTTGAATCTCAGTACTGCATTTCATCCTCAAACAGATGGGCAGTTTGAGCGAACCATTCAAATATTGGAAGACATGCTTCGAGCTTGTGTTTTAGATTTTCAAGGTAGTTGGGAAAGATTTCTACCTTTAGCTGAATTTGCTTATAACAATAGCTATCAAGCCAGTATACAAATGGCTCCTTTTGAGGCTTTATATGGTAGGCGTTCCCGTTCCCCAATTGGATGGTTTGAGATGGGCGAAGTGAAGGTTTTAGGGCCTGATATGGTACAGGATGCACTGGTTAAGATAAAAATAATTAAGGAAAGGTTGTTAGCAGCTCAGAGTAGATAGAAGGCCTATGTTGATAATAGACGTCGCCTATTGGAATTTGCTGTAGGTGAACATATTTCTCTAAAAATATCTCCTATGAAGGGAGTAGTAAGATTTGGAAATAAAGGGAAATTAAGTCCACAGTATATAGGACCATTTGAAATTCTTGATAGAATCGGTCCGGTAGCTTATCGTTTGGCTTTACCTCCTGAATTAGGTAATGTCCATCCAGTTTTTCATGTGTCTATGCTACAAAAATATTTACCGGATCCTACACATGTTATACAGTGTCCACAGATTCATTTACATGAAGATTTAACCTATGAAGAACAATCAGTAACAATAGTGGAAAGACAAGTAAAGATGTTGCGGTCAAAGGATATACCTACAATGAAAGTGATATGAAAAAATCACTCTTCTGAGGAAGCTACTTGGGAAAGAAAGAAGGATATATGCACCAGATATCCGTATTTGTTTGAACAATGAGGTTAGTATTTTATCTGCAATTATGGTGATAAAATTCGGGGACCGAATTTCTTTAAAGGGGAAGAATGTAATAGCCGTAAATTTAATTAAATTTAGATTAAAGGAAATTTGGAATTAAAGAGAGGATTTTGAAAATGGAGATAAGAACCGGTGAAAATAAGTTTATTATCTGCATGGATTAAAGAATTACAAAATAAATATGAGAATTTACGTTTTGGGGCCAAAATGCAATTTCTTAAAAGTTTTGGGGTTAAAATGTAAATAAGGAAAATTTGCAAGGAGCCAAGGACCTCCCTCTAAAATTGAATTTTTGCAGAAAGGTCCGCCGGGATATTTTAAGGGCCTTAGCCACTCAAGAGGCCGATTATTTTCCAGAATTTTCCATCTCTTCTCAAGAATTTTCCTCCCGAAACCCTCTAACTTCTCTCTAAGATTTCTCCGCAACCAGACCTCGAATTTTGACACCACCACCGCCAACGGACTCAGAAAGAAGAGTTCTACAAATCTATCCGATTAGTTTCTAGAAAATTGGCTAGAGATTGGTTGGAAAGTTGAAGGAAAAATCGCCTAAAAAGGTATCGAAACCTTTGTATCTAAAATTTCAGGTCCAGAATCCCTTGCATGTGCCCCCACGCACCGAATCTACCCCGGAGAGTGAAGCCCACGTGCAGCCTTCCCTCGTGGCGCGTGTAGCGCGTGTACCCAGACCTTGTTGCATTGACTTACGTTGACCGAGCTCCCGGAGGCTAAATTTTGCAAATCCAAAGTCATTTAAAAGGTTTTTGGACGTTTCGGACTCGATTTAGGAATTTATTTTGCTAAATTCGGACCAGAAACATGGATTTTGGGGTTGTCCAACTTGGTACCTTAATTTTGTGAGTAGATAATTCTTTCTATGGCTTGTTTTTACTCTTCTTGAACTTTACATTGATAAATGAGCATGATTACAAGTTATTTATACTTTTATATGTTCCTGAAATGGTTTAGAATATCTGAAATGGTTGTAATATGATATCTAGTTCAAGAAGAGTATGACTTTTGAAATGAATTTTGAAATACATTGAACATGTGATTTTTACATGTATTTTCCATGATATGGCAAAGGAAATATGTTATGAATATGATATTGATTTATACAGTGAAATGTTTGCCTCGGATATAGGCATGTATTATATGTGATTCCCCTGATTGGGAAGTATTGACAGAGGAATATATTGAAAATGAAAATGCTGCATTAAAGAGTACCTCTGTTTTGATTAATATGTAATATATGAGAATATGGATATTATGGAGGAATCCTATTGGAAACACTGTCTGCTAACAGCAGGTGATGTTAGCTCTGGTGCGCACCTTGATTGCCTCAGCTAGCAGGGGTTGTGGTGCTAGCCTCGTGTGAGGGCCAACACACGGGAGATGACATGTGATGGAGAGCGAAATGCCTCCTATATGGGCGAGATGCCAGTTATATGAGTTATGATTTGCCTTCCCTTGCTGTGTGCTTGGGAAAACCGATATAGAGTCCCTTCGCGTGTCCTCTTGAATGGTAGTAGGGAAAACCTTAGCGGGATGCTGAGTTTAGGCAAATCCTATACCACGAAAGTACGGAAGGGGTTAAACTCTGATATGGGATCCTCCAAATGTTTTTGTAAGATTTATGTTGATGCATAACATGATTTTATTACCATTTTTATATCATTATTTATGCATTGAATATGCTTATGAATTTGAACATAGTTTATTTGAAATGCGGGTCCCATATGAATGTACTTTCGAATTGTGAACTTCAATGTGAAATTTTTTAAAATAAAGAGTACATTCATATGTTGACCTAAGAAGTCATAGGAGGTGTTATCTGCTCACTGAGTTGTAAAACTCACTACACGTGGTTTATATGTTTTTCAGATGAAGACCCAGAGTTTGGTCTTGCGGCTTCTTGAACGACTAGATGTCGTACTTCAGTGGTGAGCTTAAATTATTTTTGGGCTCTCAATGTGTAAAATTGTAATATATTTGTACTCTAGAGTTGCTCTGAACGCCACAGGAAGGATCTTTGCTTCCGTTGTAAAACTGATAAATATAGACTTGACATGTATAATTAGTTATATGGACAACTTGCAAACGTATGTTATTATTCTGATATGCCATAATATAACGTTGATTGCAAATAATTAATGATAAAGTTATCAGGCAGTAGTGTTATTGTAACATCCCGTAAGAAAATAAAATTTATTAGACAATTTTTAGATATCTAAGGAAATATAATCCTTATAAATTCTTTACCTTACGTATATGCATAGAAATATTTTAACATTAATGGAATAGTTAAAGAGAGAAAACTTAAGAGGAAATATTAAAAATAAATATACTAAAGAAATGTGAAATTCTTGGGTAAGAAAGATACATTTTTGTGAAGTCAGTAAAGGTATTAAAATTTCAAGAAGATTGGATTAGGGTAATTTTTCCTAATTTAAGAGTTAAAGTTACTAAGTTTAGTATCTCCACCTATAAATTGAGCTTTTACATATGGACACTTCATATAGAGTTTTCTACTTCACATGAATTTTTAGCAAGCCAATAGGATAGCCCAAGGAAGAAATAAAACATAGACTTGGACTAGGATATAGAAATTGGACCGGTAGCCCAAAAATCATGAAAATGTGACAAGCCCATTATGAAAGGTATAATTTTAACCAAAGTAAAGAAAATGGGCAAGAATGAACCCAAACTCAAGAGGAAAAATAAAAATAAAATAAAATAAAGTGATGGAATAATGGGGTAATCAAGATTAGGTGACATGGCATTAAGACAAAAATTTAACAAGTGGTATGATAATACATGGAATTAGGACAAAACATCTATATCCTACACTCATAATTTTAGCAAGTGGGTAATAATACATAGAATTATGACAAAACATTTTTATCCTACACAAATAATTTTAGCTAAGCAAGGAAGATTCAAGGATTGGAAATTTGCCAACTAAAAAGGCAAACCTATCATACTTGATTAAGACAAAAGAAAAGGAAATGTATCCCTAAATCAAAGGGACCTTGTCCCTTATTTTAAGAACATATCATCATAATTTTCAAAATACAAATCTCCTTTTCCTATGCATATCTTGACTAAGGAAGAGGAAGACAAGAACATAAGTTGTTTGATTTCCAAAAATTCAACCAAGTGCATCCTAATTGTGATAAGGTAGACCCATGATGATGAAAGGTAAATTATTTGATAGTCTATATAAGCAAAACCCACCCTTATAACATTGAAATTTCGTCCAAGTGAGGGAGTGGAAAAATAGAAGCAAGGTAGAGTGAGGAAAGGAGAGGAAGAAAGGAAGAAAGGGAAAGGAGAAATCCCGAGGACTAAGTGTTTAAGGTAGGTTTAAAAATATTTCTTTTTGAAGAAAACTTTTGAATCTTATAATATTTATATGAGATTTTGATCTTAGAACTTTGATGATTGGTCATGGATGACAAAATATTTAGCTTCTGTTTTTAAATTTTTGGGAAGAATCAGTAAAGAATTTAAAGAAATTGTTAACATGAAAAGTATAGATCTATGTATTACGGATTTTTAACCACTGGAATCACTTAATTTGGAGTTCGTATGACGTAGATATTGTTCGATTTGTATGCAGTGGTCAGAAATTGGTTAATCAGGGAAAAATATTTTAGGATAGCTTCTATGTTTTAATTTCTGGTAACTTTCTGTAGGGAATTAAAATAAATGGTTAACATAATAATTATAGATATATGTGTCACGGATTTTTATCCACTAGAATCACTCAATTTGGAGTCTATATGAGGTAGATATGGTCTGATTAGTAAGCAGTGTTCAGAAAATGGTTAATCACGGAAGAACATCTTAGGTTAGCTTCTGTGTTTTAATTTCTGGAAACATTATGTAGGGAATTCAAATAGATGGTTAACATAGGAATTATAGATATATGTATCAAGGAATTGTAACCACTGGAATTACGCAATTTGGAGTCCATATGAGGTAGATATGGTCTGATTAGTAAGCAGTGGTCAGAAAATGGTTAATCAGGGAAGAATATGTTAGGATAGCTTCTGTGTTTTAATTTTTGGAAATATTCTGTAGGGAGATAAAATACATAGTTAAGATATGAATTATAGAAATATATATATATATGTCACAGATTTATAGCCACTGGAATCACTGAATGTGGAATTTTTATGAGGGAGATAAGGACCGATAGTAGGCAGAGGTCAGAACCTATCCAAGAAGAAATAACCTGTACATTGAGGGAGTAATATCACCTTGATTTATTAATATTTCGCTAAACTATTCAACATAATAGTTTTAGATAATTGTTTTATCTTGAAATTGACACCAATATCACCGATATCAGAGTTAAATTGAGGGAGTTATGCTCTGATTAGTAAGAGTAGGTTAGATGGGATGAAAAATTGCATCAAGAAAATAAAGAAATAAAATTAATATTTTAAAAAGAAGAAGAATCTTATAAATGAAAATAATAAATGACTAGTATATGCCATAGCCATTGCCATTGTATGAACTTCTTACCATCTTAAGTGTGAAATTTTGACATGGAAATATTTTATAAAGTGATATTTGAAATGGTTATGTTCATGGCATGATTACCAATGATTTTTGGTAATAGTTATATTTTGATGAACATACTTGTTATTGAAAGCATATTTTTGGCTATCATTGTGAAAAGAAAAGAAATGAGCACGGTCACATGGCAATCCGTGTGGTGCACCAGTAGGGGACGCCCTACCAACGGTTATGAATATGTTAATTAGAAAAGAAAGAGAAAGTGTGCCATGTCGGACGGAGTGAGAAAACCCGTACCGGAGAGTAGAAAATACTCACCCTGACCGGGGTAGCTTGATATGGGAATAAATTGATAGTCATCATATGATATTATGAAAATAATTAATCCTGTCATACATGTCATTAATGTACGATTCTCATGTGCATAGATATAGTGTATTCATGTGACCAAAGATATTTACTGTAGTTTATATAGCTGAACATGACATGATGAGCTATATTGATGATGATTTATTGTTGAACTTACTGTGATTTAATTCTCACTATATTTCCATGTCATGTTCAGAAAATTAGTTATGTAGATTTTTCTATGGCTCTGGCTTTTAGTGTACATTGGATTGAGTTACTTTATGTTGGATAAATCCAAAAATCAAATAATATGTTTGTGGTCGAGTTGGTTCAGATCCCGGTGAAAGTGCAACCACCCGCACCTATATCTCCGGAATTGGTCAACCAGAATAAATAAGATATAGTTATTTATGTGTTTGATTTTTGTTGTACGCACATTATGATTAATGACGTGTATGTGAACTCTATATTGTATAATAAAAAAAAAAGGTTGTTACAGTTATTCGCGTTCCTAAGATTATGGGTGTGACACCAAATCTCTTTACCAAATACTATACACAATCTGAAAAAAATTATGCTCATGTATATGCAATCAGTACCCAAATCCTATAAGTTTGTTTTTTATCATTCTCTCAACTAATGTAGACAACAATTACGTATTTATCCGCTTGTATTGAAATGGTAGGGTGAATGTAGGATAAGGGGTATTCTTTTAGGCTTGATTTACCTTAGGCACTTTCTGCTTCTTTTTCATTTATTTTTCTATTTCAAGAGCCAACATTCTTTCTTTCTTTCTTTCTAGTTACACCTTTTTTTTTCTAGGTTCACCACTATTCTTTCTTTTTCACACTTTTAATATAAGTTTTCTTCTCTTTTAATTTTCTTCTTTTTTCTTTTTCTTTTTCTTTTGATCGCCATTTTTCTTGTTGAATCTCTCTTTTTCATACATAACATGCCTAAACGATCAAAGTTTTTCAAGATATTTCATTAGGTTAGGCTTTGATATTGTGTTGTGTGTATTTTACAAATTACCGCAAGCGCACGGTGTAGCTGTAGCTAATCCGGCGAGTACGGGTCGTATCCCATAGAGAACAATGTCAATTACTATAATGATGTGAAATATGCTATCTAAATCGATGTAATTCAAGGGCGAGTTTGTCATAATTAATTAAATTGAGGATTTAATTAACTAAAGCCTAGGGTTACGATTCACCACACTTATGATATTCAACATCCAATTTGTACCTCTAATTGCGATTATCTAGATTAGTTGGAGATGGTTTAGCCTTAATTAAGTAGCAATCTCTTTCAAGCATTACTAATCGTGCCTAGGTTAATCAAATTGCCTACTTTCGTAGTTCTTAGCTTAACCTAGGTTTATTAAGTTCTATGCCAACCATAAAAGTCAATTAATCGGTTTTCTCTTGCCCACTAATTGATTCAATCCTAGAGAATCTTAAACTACTCTCGTGATTAAGATATCCCTAATTAACTATTACATTCTGGTATTAATTTTCACCTTTCAGTTCATCAATTAAAAACTTAAGATGTGATAGATTGATGATTGACATGCTTTAAATTAAGCATGTATTTAGCATATTTTATGTTTCTTTTTATTTTATTTAAATGATAAATAGATAGGTTTTAATTAAATTGTGTGTTTTATGTTTTTAGGAATAATAAAGAAGAAAAGAAGAGAAAAATAGAAGAAAATCATGAAAAATGCTGATTTCTGACCTTTTGTCACTAATGGAAGCATATCTCACTCATTTGAGCTCCGATTGAGCTGATTCCAGCGCTATGGAAAGAAGAAACATAGAGCTACAACTTTCGTGTTCGGCATTTTGGCAAAATCTGGCGTTTTCTAGGCGCCGCGGCGCTCACAATACAGCGCCGCGGCGGCCCGTCATGGATGTCTCGTAGAGCCGCGGCGCTGGTTATTGGTGCCGCGGCGCCCTTGCCCCAGAACCACGAGCGCCGCGGCGCTGCATGGGTGCGCCGCGGCACCCCGTGGATGAAGTTTCGCAGCGCCGCGACGCTGAACTTATGCGCCGCGGCGCCGCCGCTCCGGAAGTCGCGATTTTAGGGTTTTTTTGCCTGATTTGAAGCCCAATTGATGGAGATTTGACCTAAAAAATTTCCTACTTCGACTAGGAGGGTTTAATCGATAAAAAGGAAGGAAAGTAAGCAGAGAAGGTATCCATTCATTCAGCAAAGAATTCATTCAAGTTCTCAACTCTTTTCTTTACTTCTTGTTTAGTTTTCTATGGCCCTGCGTAGCTAATTTTCTTTAGTTGGTTGAGGGAGATTGAAACCTCAAGGGATTTGATGTCATTGTGAGATACGGATTTGATTTCATTGCATTCAATCTTAACCGGGTATTGTTTATTCATCTGTTCTTGTTTTCTTAATATTATGCATGTGATTGCTAGGAGGCCTACTAGTATATTGTATGTGTAGCTGCTGAATTAGGTTTTGAACAAAGCTTTTATTACTTGATTCGTGAAGCAAATAGGATTAAGGATTTTGGATTATAAATCGTTAACCCTATGATGAATATCAACTAAATTGAATATAACCGATGTGCTTGTATTCGTTTAGCTCTATTAGTTTCTCTTGTTCTTCATGCGGTTAATAAGTTATGCTTTACCGATGTGCTAAAGGATTGCTCATTAATTAGAGTATAATTAGTGCGATTGTCATTAATTTACTAGGCTTAAGGAGGAACCGGGATAGAATCCCAATGATAGATATTTGGTTTAAGATTGATAATTTTGTCAATGATCAATGCAATCCCTTGATGGTGAATATCGACCGAAACCAACGCTTTTCTCATTAATCACTTTCTCTCAATTATTTTTGCTATTGTTTACTTAATTTTAATTGCGACTCTCAATCCCCCCTTTCTGAATCACATAAGGTAATTCCAGTCTCTGTGGGATCGACCCTTACTCCCACTACTACTGGTTAGTGTTGAGGTAAGGTTTTAATTTGGGCGTGCCTGCGACAGTGCGCACCAATGATCAGGCATTCTACCAACTCTTATTCATGCATATAATAGTTAATCCTAATCAATCTAGAAGTATCACAATTAGGGTTCCAACATTTTACTCAATAACATAGTATCATCATATCACAAGTGGGTTTACCAAAACCCTAGATCAAATTTACTCACACATCATAGAAACAGAAATCAAATTCATTTTCATTAAATAATTCATTCGAGTTCAGTGCAATCTAAGGAGAAGGAGTAGAAATAAAAGAAGAGAATTAAAGTAGAAAGATGTAACCTGATTTGCAGAAAAGTAAGATGAAAATACAACCTTCAATGAACGTAAATCCTATTCTAGAATATAAATTCAACAATAATTCAAGTAAAAACTAACCTAGGAGTGTTTTCTAAGCCTAAAAACTGAGTCTAAAGTGTCTCTCTAAGTCTCAATGTCTTCCTCTGTGTTTCCCCAACCATATGTATCAACTTGGCAGCCAAAAACCCTAAAATTCACGTGCTGTACGGACTTGAAGTACAGCCGTGTTCCAAGACATGACCTGGCCGTGCTTCGAGCTGGATTCTGGGAAGTTTCTACATCTTTCGCCCAGAGCACGGCCTGGCCGTGCTTCATGCACACCAAGCACGGCTTGACCGTGTTGGGGGCTGCCATGCTCCTTTCTTGCCAATTTTTGGTGTGTTGCCTCCTTCCTTCTTCCTTAGCATATTCTAAGTCTATATGGCTCTTCTCATGATTGTTTTTCTTTGCTTCTTGGTTCTTTTGTTCACCTACAAGCATAAAACAAACCAAAGCAGTATCTAGAGCAAAGCATAACCAAATGATAGGAAATAATTACAAGTTTACTACTAATTAGGGGATAAAATATAACCAATAAACACTCAAATTTTCCTTTTATCATATTGGCAATTAAAAAAAATAGGTTTAAGTGTTTTAGGCACAAATAGGGTAACTAAAGAAAAATTCACTCATGTAGGTAAGTTTGATAGGCTTAACAAGTCTAAACAGTGCTTAAATCATGTCCCTAACTAATGCCGTCTAGAATTTTGCCTTACAAATGAATTGAACAAATTCTAGGATTATATAAAATATGCAAAGAACATAAACTTTCTCTAGATAACATGCAATATTTGAAAAAGATCACTAGCACAATTTTTCCAATCATACTTATAATAGCATTCACAAAAGAAATAAACTATTACTATAGTGATATCTACATGTTACTATAATCCATATACAACACAACTATTATCCTAAATGGATAGGGAAAAACACTTAAAACCATACAATTTGCAGCTTTTTAGTCATACCAAGTCAAGAACATTTGATTAAAAATTTGTTTATGGAAATTAGAGTGAATAAAAGAAAATTGTGTAGAAAACTAGCATTTCACTTAGTTCATATATAAGGAATATTCCTTCACCAAACTTAAGATAAATCAAGAAAATTCAAAAGAAATTTGATCAAACTCAAAGAAATCATCCCCCCAAAAATTAAATTGAACATTGTCCTTAATTTTAAGAAAATATAAAGAGAACAAGAATAAGAGAACTACTCTAACTATTGCAGAAGTGTATGTTAACTCCTCATTGTGTTGGTCAATAGAGATTTGTTGATGTGGGTATGGTGATTTAGGTGAGGAAGGTTGGATGTAGGGGTAGGGAGGCCTAATTTTCAACTTAGGTTTCTTTAACTAGTAGCCGCGATGCTAAGCCTTAGTGTCGTGATGCTGTAACCACTGGCTCTTGTGATTAAAATTTTCAATAATGGGCATTGCACCCTAACTTCTACCTTGGCACACTTTCTCCGTTTAAGCATCAATTTGGGGTTCTTTGGCACCTGCACACACAATAACTACCACTAAGTTACTAAAGAGCACTACTAACACTAAAAAATACAAATAAAATAAACTAACTAAATACACTAAAAAAATGGAAAGAAAAACTTGGGTTGCCTCCCAAGAAGCACCTAATTTATAGTAATATGCTTAACTATCTCAAAAGTTTCAAGTTGACTCAGCTTACACCAATTAGAGTGGGATAGAGTCAATGTTGGTCCCTTATAAAAAGACTATGTTATGCTCAGAAATTCTTGCATGCCTTACAATTTGATGGGTTATCTTATATTTGCTCTAGATTTTACCAATGTTCCTTTATATTCTTGATGTGTTTATAATTAAGCATGGTTTTAATACCTTTAAGCTTACTTTCTGTTTGATTTAAGTAAACTATAAATAGAAATTAACTGAGTTTTGTGTTTTATGTTTTAGGAAGAATAAAGAGGAAAAGAAGAGGAAAATAGAGAGAAAATCATGAAAAATGCTGATTTCTAACCCTTAGTAATTAATTGAGCATATCTCACTCATTTGAACTCCGATTGAAGTGAATCCCATGGTTATGGAAAGAAGAGACATAGAACTACAACTTTCGTGTTTCGTACATTAGCAAATTCTAGAATTTTTTGGGCACCATGACGCTTACAAAAAGAGCTACGACGTAGCATCACAAAAGATCCAGAGCACCGCAGCACAAAGTTTCTAGGTCCCGTAGCACCGCAGCACTGGCCACTAGCATCGCGGCGCCTGAGCACCTAAAGGACCCAGCACTGGGGTGCCCTACCCATCCCATTGTGGTGCCCCGTGGCTAGATTTTCAAAGCACCGCAACATTAGCTCAAGCGCTGCGGTCATCGTGATGCCCGTCGTCGTACCAGAATGCTGAAATCATGATTTTTAGGTCTTTTTAGTTTTAATTGAAGACCAATGGGTTGAGTTTTGACTTAAAAACAATTCTACTTCAATGAGGAGATGCCAATCTATAAAAAGGGGAGAAATCAAGCATAAAGAGATTAATCAAGCTCTTAATTACCTTCTTCAATTCTTTTCTAGATTTTCTTATGACCCTGTGCAGCTGATTTAATTTTAGTTGGTAGAAGAAGATTGAAACCTCAAGATATCTTCATGCATTGTGAGATTTGAATTTGATTTTATTAGTTCAATCTTAATTGGGTATTGATTATTCATCTACTTTTCTCTTCTTAATGATTATTCATATGATTGCTTGGAGGCATGCTAGTATATTTTTTGTCTTAATCCACTGTTGATTTATATTTTGAATACAATTTTTATTACTGTATTCATAAGGCAAATAGGTTTAAGGATTTTGGATTATAAATCATTAAACCTATGATGAATAATTGACTAAATTAGATATAGCCGATGTGTCTATATTTGTTTAGCTCTATCAGTTTCTCTAGTAATTAATGCGATTGATAGGTTAGATTTTACGGATGTGCTAAAAGATTGCTTACTAATTAGGGTTTAATTGAAATGATTGTCATCAATTACTAGACTTGAGGAGGAACATGGTTAAAATTCCAATGAATGATATTCAAATTAAAATCGGTTATGTTGTCAATTATCAATGCAATCCCTTGACGGTGGATATCAACCGAAGCCAATATCTTTATTATTAATAACTCTCAATTACTTTCATTCTTGTTTACTTTGCTTTATTTGAAATTATCAATCCCTTTTTTTCTCAATCATATAAGGTAATTCTAGTCTCTATGGGGTTGATCCTTGTTCCTACAACTACAGTTAGTTGAGAGATAATATATCAATTTGGGTGTACTTGCAACAATAAGCACTAAATTTTGGCACTGTTGCCAAGGATTGCGGCTATTACCTTTTTGTGATTTTTATTTTTATTTATGTCTGTCACTCGATTTGCTAACTCTCAGGATTTACAGTTCAATCAAGATATTGGAAAATCTGTTCATAGGCATAGTAAAGAACTTAATGAGGACATTTATCAAGAGAAGGAGAAAGTAGTCATGGCTAGGTATCAGACCTTGAAGGAGCTTGCAACTCCAGATTTGTACCAACAACCTTTATACATTACTTTTCTTAACTTTGATGAAAACTTTAATTTTGAATTGAAATCTGGACTGATTCATCTCTTACCGAATTTTCTTGGTCTTGTAGATGAAGACCCACATAAGCACTTGAAGGAATTCCATGTGATGTGTACCAGTATAAAACCCCTTGGAGTAAAAGAAGAACAAATTAAACTCAGGGCTTTTTTTTACAACTCCATTTTTTTACATGTATACATTTATATATTTGTAAAATCCTATGAAGTCATTACCTCTTTACTTCTAACTATTTAACTCATAATAACATTCAATTAAATTAAGCAAGCATAATTAAGGTTTATGGTATACCATTAACATTGATACAATTCTGGGTTCACATACATATCATTAATTAAAAACGTCCGTACAAAATTCAAACACACATATGTCTACATCTCATTCATCCATATTGACCAGTTCTGGGAATACTGGTACGGGTGGTTGCAGCTTCACCGGGATCTTAGCCAACTCGACCTAACGTACGCTAAAAGCTGGTCATAGAGAATATCTACATATTTAGTCTTTTGAACATGATATAGAAATATAGTGAGAATTAAATCCCAATAAGTTCAACAATAAATCATAATTATCATCAATATAGCTCATCATGTCATGTTTATTTGTGTAAGTTACAGCAAATACCTTAAGTCACATGAATGTACTTTATCTGTGCACATGAAAATCGTACAGTAATGACATGTATGGCATGAATAACTATTTTTAAAATATCATATGATGGCTATTAACTTATTTTCATATCAAGTTATCTCGATTAGGGTGAGTACTTTCTACTCTCAAATACGAACTTTTTTTGTTCCGTCCGGCATGACACACTTTCTCTTTCTTTTTTTTATCATAATCATAGCCGTGAGTAGGGCGTGTCCTACTGGTGCACCACACGGACCGCCATGTGACCGTGCTCGTCTTTTTTCTTTTTTTTTCTTTTCACATTAATAGCCAAAAATATGATCTCAATACTTAGTATGTTCATTATACTCACATGCCATAATTTATCATCAAAGTATAATCATTACCAAAAATGATTGGTAAAATGCAATCATGCCATGATCATAACTATTTTCGAATATCACTTTATAAAATATTTTCATGTCAAAATTTCACACTTAAGATGGTAAGGAGTTCATGTAATGGCAATGGCAATAGTTAGGCCATACACTAGTAATTTATAATTTTCATTTATAAGATTCTTCTTTCTTAAATATTATTTGTATCTTTTCATTTTCTTTATGCTTGGCCTTTAGTTACTTTTCTCATACGTATATAATTTTCAACACATGTTCTCACAATTTTATAGGGCATTCTTCTTCAATTTGGTTTATATTATTATCCTATTGTTAATGAGGTTTATTTATGGTAGAAAAATGTTGAAAATAAGCTTTATTAGCTCATAATACAGCTAGGCCATGTTCTAGGACACAGTCATACTTGAAAAATACTTCAAACGTACTTAAAAACAGCCTACTCATGCTAAAGCAACCCAGAACACTGCTTGGCCATGTTCTGTGACCTTTCCTCACTTATTCAACCATATCTCCGTCATACAACTCCAATTGAGGTGATTTCAAAGCCTATAAAAATATAAGACAATTATATACAACTTTCATGGGTATTATTTATTTATATTCCTTACGCATTATTCCAAGAAATTCGAAAACAATAAATTTACCACCCTGGATTCTAGACTGATTCTGACCTCTGGTAATTAATAAGTCATATCTCCTTCATATGGACTCCAAATTAAGTGATTTCAGAGCCTATAGATATGTGGGACATATATCTATATTTATTATATAAATAATTTCCTTTAATTCACTACTGATGTTGCCCATAAATTCAAACACAGAAGCATAGTTAACAGAGTGTTTCCTGGTTAGCTAGTTTTTAACCATTGCTTACTAATCTGACCATATCTCCCTCATATGGAATCCAAATTAAATGATTTTAGTGTCAAAAAATTCATGACACACACACACACACACACACACACACAGATATATATATCTAAACCCATCCTAAGGTTTTAGTTCAATCTTTTATTAAGTCCTCTTCCATATTATTCCTAATTTACATATAATCATGTTCCATCAATTTTTCACCACATTCAAATATACATAACAGCTGCATAAAAACCTTAAAATTTTGTCACCCATAGCCATACCTTTGCAAAAATTTCCACACCAACCAAAGTATTCAAAACATCCATCATATGCAAGATCAACATGTAACATGATATAGCAACATTCATGGCCAATTATTAAAGTAACAAGTATTGTAAATTTCATCAAAGTTATGGGATCAAAATCCCATATAAATGTTATAAATTTCAAATTTTTTCTTCAAAAAGAGATATTGTTAAACCTACCTAAAGATCTCCTTAGCTCATTTAGTAAATTCTTTTTCTTGTTTCCTCTTGAAGGAAGTGGCAAGATTCCTCTTTTCTCTTAGCTTTTCCAGCCGCTTGAATAAGAGAGGGAGGGTGAGTTTTGAACCTAAAAGATGAAGAGAAAAGGTGGATTTAAGTGGAGATTAAGCTAACTTACCTTGAGTACTTAGTCCTTTAGACTTCTTCTTCTTCTTCCTCCCTCTCTTCTCATCTCTTTCGATTCTTTCCTCACTCTACCTTGTTTCTTTTTTTTCTTTCCCTCACTTGGACAAAATTATAATGTTATAAGGGTGGTTTTTGCTTAAATGAATTATCAAGTGGTCCTTCCCTCATAATTATGGGTCTACCTTATCAGAATTAGGATGAACTTGGCTGCTTTTTGGAGGAAGACAACTCATGTTCTTGTCTTCGTCTCCCTTAGTCAAGATATGCATAGTAAAAGGAGATTTGTATTTGAAAATCATGATAAAATGTTCTTAAGACAAGGGACAAGGTCCCTTTGATTTAGGAATTCTTTTTCTTTTGTCTCACTCAAGTATGATAGGTTTGCCTTTCTTAGCGGCCAATTTTTAGCCCTTGAGTCTCCTTTGTTTGGCTGAAATTATTTGTGTAGGATAGGGATGTTTTGTCCGAATGTTATGTATTATTACCTACTATATCATCACATGGCTTGCTGAAATTATTAGTATAAGATATAGATGTTTTGTCCTAATGTAATGTATTATTACCTACTATATCATTACATGGCTTGCTGAAATTATTACTGTAAGATATATATGTTTTGTCCTAATGTTATATGATCTAATCTTGATTATCATTACACTACTATTTCATCACATAGTTCTTATTTTCCCCCTTGGATTTGGGCTCATTCTTGCCTATTTCCTTTGCTTTGGCTAAAATTCTACATCTCATGGAGAGTTTGGTCACATTTTCATGATTTTTAGGGTATCGGTCTAACTTCTATATCCTAGTCCAAGTCTATGTTATATCTCTTGCTTGGGCTATCCAATTGACTTGCTAGAAACTCATGTGAAGTGGAAAAATAAACTCTATGAAGTATCCATAGTTGAAGGCCTAATGTATGGGTGGAGATGTTAAAGTTAGGAACTCTAACTCTTGAATTAGGAAAAATTACTCTAATCCAATCTTCTTAAAATTTTAAGACCTTTACTTACTTTCAAAAATTTATCTTTCTTACCCAAGAATTTCGCCTCTCTTTAGGATGTTATTTCTAATTTTTTTTATTAGGTTTTCTCTCTTTACCTATTCCTTTAATGTTAGAAAATTTTTCTATGCATACACATAAGGTGAAGAATTTCTAAGGCTTATATTTTTTCTTAGATATCAAAAAATTGTTTAATAAGTTTTATTTCCTTAATTAAATATTTATGTACCTTTATTAATAAAAGAAACGAAATTAGAGATATTACACTTTTACTTTTTCCTTATGAGATTCAACCAAAGATTGGCTGTATTTTTTACCATCTGGGATTATCACTATTTGGAATAAGATGAACAAGTTATTTCTAGAACATTATTTCCCTGTATCTAGAGCCAGAAATATATGAAAAGAAATATGCAGCATTAGGAAATTATGTGGAGATACACTTTATGAGTATCGGTAGATGTTTAAAAAGCTTTGTGTAAGCTACCCACATCATCATATTAGTGAGCAGCTACTAATTCAATATTTATGAAGGTCTTTTGTAGGGAGACAGGAGAATGATAGATGCAGGTAGTGGATGACCACTAATAGATAAGACTCTTGAAGTAGCCAAAATCCTGATATCAAACATGGCTGGCAACTCCCAACAATTTGGCATTATACATAATTATCCAGTTCAACATGCCTATGGGGTAAGTAATTCCTCCATTCAGCAACAGATATATGAACTTATCTATTTTGTACGCCAAATTGCTATAGGTACACCGCAGCAAATGAAAATCTATGGAATATGTTCGACAAAGGGGCACCCAACTGATATGTGCCCTACACTTTAAGAGGAATCCCTAGAACAATCTAATGTTGTAGGAAGTTTTCCTAGTTAACCAATGAGGTATGATTCTTATGCTAATACATATAATCTTGGATGGAAGGATCATCCGAACTTCAAATATGTGAATGCACCAAATAGGCTTGTAGGAAAATTTTTTTAGCAAAATTAATATGCCTATTATCCTAGACAGAATACATCTCAGGACCCCCAGGTAAGTAATTCCTTAGAAGATATTGTTAAAACTCTTGTGCATAACTCTTAGTAATTCTAGCAAGTGACAAGAGCTAGCATTCAGAACCTAACAACTTAAGTGGGTCAATTAGTAACTACAGTTAGCCGATTAGATGCTCAAAATTCAGGTAAGTTGCCATCTCAAACTGTGATAAACCCAAAGGAGAATGTAAGTGTCATCATGCTACAAAGTGAGAAGGAATCTGAGATTCAAATGCAAAAGGTACAAGCACCAATTGAGCAAGAGGAAGAAAAACATAATGCAACCATGAAAGGTAAGCATCTAGAAGGTAAGTTTTCACCATTATTTGAATATGAACCTACACCTCTCTTTCTTAAAGCTTTGAAAGAAAATAGATTGAATTAAAAAAATTCTGACTTATATGAGACCTTTAGAAAGTGTGAGGTGAATTTTCCTCTTTTAGATGCAATTATCCAGGAATCCCGTTATGCCAATTTCTTGAGGGAATTGCACAACCAAAAAAGGAAGCAGATGTTAAAAGGAGCTGAGAAAGTAAAAGTAGGGAAACATGTTTATGTAATTATTCAAAGAAAACTCCCTACTAAATGCAAGGACCCATGTATGTTTTCCATTCCCTATACTATATGCAATACCAAATATGAGAAAGCCATGATAAATTTAAGAGCATATATTAATGTCATGCCATACTCTATTTATGCATCTTTAACACTAAGACCTTTAAGAGAAACTTGTGTTATAATCCAATTGGCTGACAAATCTAAAACCCTTCCTGAGGGTGTGGTTGAGGATGTTTTAGTGCACGTTGGTGACCTAATTTTCTTTGCTGATTTTTATGTACTTAATATGGAGAGTGGTGATCAAACCACTCCAATTTTGTTAGGGAGACCATTCTTGAAATCATCCAAAGCCATAATAGATGTTCATAGTGGCACACTAACAACGAAATTTGAAGAAAAATTATGAAATTGAGTAATTCTAGTGCCATGAAAGTTCTTACTACCTATACTATTAATGTGGTAGATTCTATAGTATAGGATGTTGAGCCTTTAGAGAAAACGGTTGAAGAACCAGCCTTGAGTGTTCACTTGCAGGAGAATAATGAAGAACTAAAAGTAGATCCAAAAGTGTAGCAAACAGGTAACCTTAGTACCAAATTCTAATGAAGTAAGTACATATTCTATTTTACAAGATCCTAGATTAAATCTGTCACCTCTTCTTAATCACTTGAAATACTTGGAAGTTGGAGATGCATCACCTTTCATTGTGGCAAAAAGTCTAGGTGCTCAAAGAGAGAAGGCATTAATGCATATTCTTCAGGAAAAAAAGTGCCATTGCAAAAATAGTTGCAAATCTTAAAGGCATAGACCCAACTGTAGAATTGCATCAAGCTCTAAAAATCAAAGGGGTTAGACCCCGCAAAGGTAAGAAATTTGTCCCTTGGTTTGGACCCCTTGTTATTACTAATGTGGTTGCTTGTCAGGCAATAGGAACTTCAAGGCTTAAATTAATACAAAAAGTTTTAGATTAAAGTAGACATCAAGGATCCTCCATGAATGAGATAAGGAGCTTTAAGTTGAGCCAACGACATTAAACAAAGGCGCTTATTGGGAGGCAACCTAACATTGATATTAAAAAAAGTGAAAATCAGAAATATTCAATGTCTAGTAATGCAGCACTCTATTTCTACCCCAAACAAATTCAAGGAAGTTCACTTAACTTAAATCTCTTTATATCTCTCTCTTATTTATCAACTTTAGTTTACATTGAAGACAATGTAAAGTTTGACTGTGGGGGTGGTAGTAGCTGAATTTTGCTTGAATAATTCTGACCCTATTTTTGAGCATCAATTTTTTTATTTTCATTATCACTGCATATTTATTGCGTTCAAAAAATTGAATGGTTGTGTGAGTATTTCAATTTATGTTTTATGTTTTGTGACCCTATTTTTTTGCATCAATTTTTTTTATTTTCACTATCATTACACATATATTGCGTTCAGCAAGTTGAGTGGTTGTGTGAGTGTTTCAATTTATGTTTTGTGTTGTTAAGCACAACCAATAGCCAATGATATGACTATTCCAAATTTTTAACTCTTGAAAAATGTAAAAACATTCATGGTTGTGTACAATTAACTCTTTTGCAATTTACTTTTACTTTAGAATCCTGAAACATTTTTGCACAATAAATTTGGGCATTTAATTTGTCTTTTACTTAGAGAAGGTTTATATACCTCAAAAATATTTTATGATCTCAATAGGATTCTATAACTTATTTGAATGCTACTTGAGGTGAAATCCTATGCTAATACTATTAATTAGGAGATGATTTATGCATTATTTGATTGATTGAGCCTTTCAAGCCTAACCCTAGCAATGAAATATGTAATGCCCCCAATTTACGAGCAGGTGAAATAAACAATTTTTTTTTCCGCAATAATATATTTTCCATAACAAGCATAACACTATTCTTTGTCATGGAAATAGATACATATAGATTCTCTCATGTATATACACTATACAGACCAAGTTATAAATGTCAAAGTAACAACAGAAGTAGAGATTCTGTCTATGGCATTTGGAGCACACTCTAGAATATAAATACAATATATTTCAAATTTGTGAGCCTTGAAAGTAACGTAGACTGACTCAGAGAATATGCCACCTAACTGATCACCTATTTGTAGGATCAGACTGTATTCTTATCTAAAAAAATGTGAAAATATCGTGTAGTGAGTTTGACAACTCAGTAAGCAGATAATATCTCCTATGGCCTCCTAGGTCAGCATGCGGATGTACTCATATTTTAAAATTTGACACATAGAAAATGCAGTTCAAAATTACATCCATATGGGACCCGTATTTCAAATATTCTCAAATAAAAAGATATTCAGATATCCAAAATCATATTCAGCACTGTATGATCATTAAACAAATGTTGTTATGCTCAGCTGTATAAATTATAGTAAAATAATAAGTTTTTGAGATAAAGTTATAACTTCTAGAATGACCTGCCTCATTTGGCGATCTGGTCAACCCACACACTCATTTGATATACGCATAGTGACCGATCGACTATAGTCACAATAGTGATAAGGGAATGTGAGTTCATCACCCATTTGCCTCCTCACATTACTACTATCACTCAGTTGGAGCGGCCCTCCCTCGGCTCACTCAGGCTAATAGGGCGTCCTCTATTTGGTACCGTCATAAGCCATACAACTCGTTGATATTCATCCACACATATAAATACATATATTTAAATGCATATTCATCAAATGCAATGTATAATTATCAAGCAACTCGCAATGAGTTTTACGCTTGCCATTCAATTATAATCAATAACTTTATAGTTTTATAAATCAATGCCTCATGCACATAATATTCACTTTGCCAAATAATGATAAATACATTTAGAATCACATATACATGCCCTTTCTCGAGGCAATCATATAGCTTTATAAATCAATATCGCGTGCATAAATATTCATTTCACCATTTAATGAGAAATACATGTAAAATTAGATATACCATGAGTTCAGAAATCTATTTCTCAAAACTATACTTTTATTGAACTATAATCAAAATTGTAAGCAATTTAGATAATTTTAATGCATTTTAGAAACATATAAAAGTGTAAACATCTTATAAACATAATCAAATACACGTTTAAAGATCAAGAAGACTATAGGGCAAGTCATAGAAAGAATTATCCACTCACAAATTAGGGCTCCAGGTTGGACAGCCCCAAATGTATTTTTCCTAGCCAAATCTGATCAAATGGATATCAAAAACGAGTCAGGAGGGTCCAAAAACTTAACAAATGACTCCGGGAGCTTGGTCACTGTTCACTATTTACCACTGAAAATCACTATTTACGAAGAACAAAAAATTGTCAGATGGCCGAAAAAATTCATATTCTAAGGTTTATCTAGCTCCTGAATCCAACTACGGTGTCAGATTTTCAATTTAAGGTCTCTAAGTAGAAGTTTCAGAACTTACCTTTTTTTAAGATTTTCTACTTCCGATCTGCGGCTGATTTGAAAAATTGTTCGGTCAAAATCGTAGTATACTCTGTGCTGAATTTAGTGGTGCCCCTAGTTTTGAGATCAGAGGCATGTAGACACTCCAGATCTAGAGAGAAAACTTGGAGGTTACTGTTCACACTATTAATCGATTATGGAAATCGAATCGCATTTCTTTCACGTTCCATTTCCCCCTCCCCTTTTTCCTTCTTTCTATTTTATTATTTAATAATTAATTATTTAAAATTTATTATTATTTTTTATTATATACATATAAATTATATTTTTTATCCTAAAATATCTCAAAAATTTCTAAAAATTCACATTCTTATAAAACTTTAGTTGAACTCTTAAATCGTGACTTTTCTTGATAAAATTTTTAATAAAAAAAATCACAAAATAAATATCTTTATACATAATCAAAGAAAGAATATTTCTAAAAATAACATAACAATTTATTAGAGGACAATATAATTATTTTAAGTAAAATAAAAATCATTTTAATTAAAAATATATTTGCTTTCAGCAAAACATAATTATTTAAAATAAAAATATTTCTTTTGTCGTAAAACATTATTTTTAAAAAATTATGGGATATTACATTCTTTTTGCCTTAAGAAATTTAGTCCCCGAATTTTAACCATCCTTCCACATGTAGGGAATGAAATCAAGACATAATTCGGAGTTACCAAGCTTATTACTCAAATAATAGGGAATATCTCATCTACATGTCATCTTGTACTTCCCAGGTGGCTTCCTCAGCTGAGTGATTTTTTCATATACACTTAACCATAGGGATTTCCTTCAACTATAAGTTCTTCACTTTTCGATCCATAATAAACATCGGGTTTTCTTTATGATTAAACTAAATTCTCGTCCAATTGAATTTCTTAGAATTAGATAACATGAGAAAAATCTGATAGGTACTTCCTTAGCATTAGTGCAAGAAAGACTATATTAACATTACTTAATCCTGATAGCAAAGCTAGGTTATATATACTATGCATACTTTATCCAAAATTTCAAAAGAGCCTATACACTAGAACTTAACTTTTTCCTTCTTTCCAAACCTCATTACCTCTTTCATGGGTGAGTCCTTTAAGAAAATTTGGTTACCAACTGATAATTTTTAGTGCTCAACATTCATATTCCTTATAGACTTTTGGCCTATATTGAGTTGCTTGTATATTTTTTTTCTAATCAATTGCACTTTATTAACGACATCTTACCATAAGTCTGACTCCACTGAGTCATCTAACAGAAAGTTTGTAACACCTCTTATATAAGGCTTTAAATAATCCAATAACACTTTATTATAGGCAAATTTTGCTAAGGGATCTCCCTCCAAACTCGAAGACATACGCTTGAAGCATACTCTTTAAATTAACATCATCAATTTAGGTTAGTCATATTCTATCTATTGCATGATATTCCAAATTAGATTCCAAAAAGTTAACTTTACTTAACTCACTCACCTATTAAGAAACCTACGAGGTTCATGTAAAATTTCAAATGATGTCATTTATATGTTGGCCTAATAATTATTGACAGGGGCAAATTCAACCAAGGATAAATGATTTTCTCCAAAATTTCACCAAAATTATATAAAGATACCTAAAGCATAACTTCTAAGGTATAAACATATCATTTAGATTTACTATTATCCATACTATAATCTAGTTAAGATCCTAAACTTTCTGATTAGCTCTTTTGAAACAAAATATTTAATTTTTTTTACTTGTTGACACATAGAACAACAAAAGAAATATCAATTGTATATTCTTTTTACCATTATACTAGTACAATTCTTTCATATGCTAGTATCCTTATTGCCTTGGGGTTATCAAAATTCAAAATCTATGAATTTTCTAAAATCTCTTTTCTCAACAAATATTCACACGTGAATTTCCAACCTCAACATAATTCACATTCTCAATACATCTTAGATACTAGACTCAACTTAGCATGATATAAACCCTTAACACAAATACCTTGATCACTTTTCATTATTTTCGAACATGGTTCTCAAATTATTCTCTTTTCCCTTGTCAACCACATTAGGTAAACTTAGGTGTTCTTTATACCTTAATACTCAATCAGTATATACTGTAAACTCATTATTCTTTATAATTTGCACATAATTTGCTAACTTACACAATTATACATACTTGATACAAAGATTTTTTTACAATGCATTCTTTGCTAGATAAATTCTTTCAAAATCTCCATACTTTTACCTACTAACCACTTGGACACCATAATAACTGAGTTTCAAAGAAAAGAAATTAACTTTTCTTATAATAAGGGAAAAGAACTTTGCATTTAATGCCAAACATTAATAAGGAAGAATATAGTAGAACAGACGAAAAGCATAATAAAGAATGGTTCCAAAATAGAAAGTCAAATATTTAGACAAAGCATTGAAAAAAAATTAAATTCGGTGGCCGTAATTTTTGAAAATCTATAAACAAAATCTAGCTGTTATTTAGGAAAAAATCGATGGCCGCAAGTTTTGAATATATGTGCCAAAATCTACTTTAAAGTTATTTGTATTCGGTGGAAAAGAAACATTTCTGAGCTTATAAAAATTTGTGAAAAACAAAGAATACATAGTTAACTAGTAGGATGCAGTTGATTACTTCAAAATAAATGTAATCAATCAACTATAAAATAAACCAGTTCAAATTAAAAATTCTCAAAATAGCTAATCGACTAAATAATACCGATAGTCGATTGGCAAGAACATTGGGAAAATAAAATAAACCATTTGATTGTTCCTCTTCAACAATTAACTTGTTTACATTTTTACTCTTTTTTTTTACAATTACGCCTATCACCTATAACTTTCCTACAAGAATCAAGACATCAATGCTTTATCAAGGACAACAAAGAAAAGACAAATTTCTAGTGGTATCTTAAACTTATTCTCTTTATGTGCTTAATATGAATAACGATCACAACTACTGTACATATACATGCTTGCCACGAATTTAGCTAATATCCACCAATCACTTATGTAACAACTCCATTTATGTAAATTAAATTTTTTTTTTATATTTGTAAAATTCCATGAATTTATTACTACTTTAATTCTAACCACTTAACTCGTAATAATAATCACTTTAACCAAGCATAATTGTTATTAACAGTGATACAATACTGAGTTTCCATACACACTATTATTTTACAAACTACACACCATTATTTTACAAACATTTTTACAAAGATACATATTAGCTCTAATCATCTATGTCGACTATTTCTGGGGACACTGGTGCGGGTGGCACATCCACCGGAATCTCAGTCACATCTACGACAGATACATCTGAAATAACTGGAAGTTGCCCAAGGTAGGGCACCTCGATCCAACGTACAGAAATAATAAGTGTCATAGAGAAAATCTGCATATTTATTCTTCTGAACATGATATGGAAATATAGTGAGAATTAAATCCCAGTAAGTTCAACAATAAATCATAATTTACCATCAATATAGTTCATCATGTCATATTCAGCTGTATAAACTACAGAAATTATCTTTGGTCACATGAATGCATTATATCTATGCACATAAGAATCATACAATAATGATATGTATGACAGGATTAATTATTTTCAGAATATCATATGATGGCAATTAACTTATTCTCATTTCAAGCTACCCCGGTTAGGGTGAGTATCTTCTACTCTCCGGTACGGGCTTTTTTCGCTCCGTCTGACATGGCCCACTTTCTCTTTCTTTTCTCATTAACATGATTATAACCGTTGGTAGGGTGTCCCCTACTGGTGCACCACACGGATTGCCATGTGACCGTGCTCATATCTTTTCTTTTCACAATGATAGCCAAAAATATGCTTTCAATAACAAGTATGTTCATCAAAATATAATATTACCATAAATCATTGGTAATCATGCCATGAACATAACCATTTCAAATATCACTTTATAAAATATTTTCATGTCAGAATTTCACACTTAAGATGGTAAGAAGTTCATACAATGGCAATGGCAATGGCATATACTAATAATTTATTATTTTCATTTATAAGATTCGTCTTCTTTTTTAAATATTAATTTTATTTCTTTATTTTCTTAATGCAGGTTTTCATCATATCTAACCTTCTCTTTATGCTTGGCCTTTAGTAATTTTCTTCTTATTTATATCATTTCCAACACATGTTCTTACAAATTTATAGAGCATTGTTCTCCAATTTGATTTCTACTATTACCCTATAGTTAAAAAGGTTCATCTAGGGTAAAAAAATGTTGAAAACAGGCTTAACTAGCTTCCAACACGGTCTGGCCATGTTCCAGGACATGGCCATGCTTTAAAAATACTTCAAATGTACTCAAAAACAGCCCTGAACACGGCTAGCCCGCCCTTGAAGCACCCAAAACACGGCCTGACTGTTCTATGTGACCTTTGCTCACTAATCAGAGCATAACTCCCTCATTTTAACTTCGATTGAGGTGATATTGGTGTCTATGGAAAGCTAAGACAATTATCTAAAACTATTATGTTAATCATATCAGCCAAATAGTAATTAATCTTGGTGTTATTACTCCCTTAAATTCAATATTATTTCTTCTCGGGTAGGTTCTAACATTTACTTACTAATCTGACTATATCTCTCACATACGAATTCCAAATTAAGTGGTTCAAGTGGCTAAACATCCGTGACACATAAATATATAATTCATATGTTAACCATTTATTTTAATTCCTTATATAAGTTTCCCAGAAATTAAACCACCGAAGCTATCCTAACATATTCTTCCCTGATTAACTATTTTCTGACCTTTGTTTACTAATCGGAACATATCTACCTCATATGAACTCTAAATTGAATGATTCCAGTGGCTAAACATCCGTGACACACATAGCTATAATTCTTATGTTAACAATTTATTTTAATTCCATACAGATAATTCTTAGAAATTAAAATACAAAAACTATCCTAACATATTCTTCCCTGATGAACCATTTTCTGACCTTTGACTACTAATCTGACCATATCGACCTCATATGGACTCCAAATTGAATGATTCCAGTGGCTAAAATTCCGTGACACATATATCTTTAATTCTTATGTTAATCATTTATTTTAATTCCTTATAGATTATTCCCAGAAATTAAAACACCGAAGCTTAAAATTCTGCCAACCATAGTCATACTCATGCAGAACTATCTACACCAACCTAAGTATTCAAACATACATCACATGCAAGATCAATATGTAACATGATATAGCAACATCCATGACCAATCATCAAAGTTCTAAGATCAAAATCTCATATAAATATTATAAGTTTCAAAAGTTTTCTTCAAAAAGAAATATTGTTAGACTTACCTAAGAATCTTCCTAGCTTACTTAGTGAATTGGTTTTCTTGTTTCCTTTTGAAAGAAGTAGCAAGATTCCTTCCTTCCCTTAGCTTTTATAGCAGCTTAGGTAAGAGAAGGAGGGTGAATTTTTGAACCTCAAGGATGAAGAAGAAAAATGGATTCAAGTGGAGATTAAGGTAACTTACCTTGAGTACTTAGCCTTTTAAACTTCTCTTTCTTCTTCCTTCCTTTCTTCTCCTCTCTTTCTCTCTTTTCCTCACTCTACCTTGCTTCTATTTCTCTCTCTTCCTCACTTGGACGAAATTAAAATTTTGTAGGGGTGGATTTTGCTTATATAGACCACCAAATAATACACCTTTCATGATCATGGACCTACCTTATCACAATTAGGATACACTTTGTTGAATTTTTGGAAAACAAACAACTTATGTTCTTGTCTTCCTCTTCTTTAGTCAAGATATGCATAGGAAAAGGAGATTTGTATTTTGAAAATTATGATGATATGTTCCGAAGATAAGGGACAAGGTCCCTTTGATTTAGGGATTCATTTCCATTTTCTTTTCTTAAACAAGTATGATAGGTTTGCCTTTTTAGTTGGCAAATTTCTAACCCTTGAATCTCCATTATTTGGTTGATATTATTTGTGTGGGATGAGAATTTTTTGTCCTAATGCCATGTATTATCATACCACTTGCTAAAATTATGAGTGTAGGATATAGATGTTTTTGTCCTAAAGCCTTGTATTGTCATGCCACTTGCCAAAATGATGAATGTAGAATCACACCACTTACTAAATTTTTGTCTTAATGTCATGTAACCTAATCTTTATTATTATTACATTATTATATCATCACCTAATTTATTTTATTTTATTTTTCCTCTTGGATTTGGGCTTATTCCTACCCATTTTCTTTGCTTTGGATAAAATTATACCTTTCTTGGAGGGCTTGGTCACATTTTCATAATTTTTGGGCTATTGGTCCAATTACTATATTATAGTCCAAGTCTATGTTTTATTTCTTGCTTAGGTTATCCAATGGGCTTGCTAGAAAGTTATGTGAAGTGGAAAAACTCTATATAAAGTGTCCATAGGTAAAAGCCCAATGTATGGGTAAAGATTTTAAACTTAGTAACTCTAGTTCTTGAATTAGGAAAATTTACCCTAATCCAATGTTCTTGAAAATTTAAGACCTTTACTTGTTTCTAAAAATTTATCTTCCTTATCCAAGAATTTTGCATCTCTTTAGTATGTTCTTTCTAATTTTTTTCCTATTAGGTTTTCCCTCTTTATTTGTTCTTTTAATGTTAGAAACATTTTCTATGCATATACATAAGGTGAAGAATTTCTAAGGACTATATTTCCTTAGATATCTAAAATATTGTCTAATAAAATTTATTTCCTTAATTATCAATAAAAGAAACGAAATTAGGGATGTTACAACTTACATAGTTGTTCTAATTATGTCCGGCCAATTCGCATAGCTATTGTAAGTATGTCCTTCTCTGAGTTTTATAAATGCTCACGTTAGTATCTTTACCTGCATACTCAAAGTTAGGGTGTGTGTAGCTATGGAGGGAATTGTATTCCGTCAATTTCAAAATATTTGTGTCTTTTGTGATTCTAGTCTTGGAAAAGATGGAGAGTATGTGAAAGTTGCACAAAACTTAGGTATAGTGTTGGTTAGAAGAAAAATTCATTTAGTGTATGGTAGAGGTAACCGTAGGTTGATGGGGTGTATGTCTACAGCTGCACATGTAGGAGGATGTCAAGTTTTAGGTATTATTTATACAGCTCTAACTACATCCAACATTATAGGGAAGACAATTGGGGAAGAATTTAGGGTAGCTTCCATGCATGAGCGCATGGCTAGAATGATGAGCAATGCTGATTCCTTCATTGCCTTACCAGGGGGTTTTAGTACTTTAGAACAGATTTTTCAGGCAATCTCCTGAGCACAACTAAATATCCATCACAAACAAATAGGTTTGTTAAATGTTAACTATTTCTTTGATAGTCTGTTGTCTTTTCTTTATTAAGCTGTGGAATAGAGATTCATCTCACATTCAGCACGACGAATTCTCATCTCAACTTCAAATGCTGAGGAGTTGATTGATGCTTTACAACCATATGTTCATGTAATTGATCCAATTATGGCTCGAATAGATTGGAAGACAGAAATTCATGGAAAGCGCAAGTTAGATTTGGATCTTCATCTGTAACTGTAGTAGGACATGCCATTGTTGTACCGCTTCTACTTTTTTAGGGTCATCTTGGATACCATCCTTACCAACCATACTCTCTTAGAGTTGGTAAAACTATCT
Source organism: Gleditsia sinensis (assembly GCA_037074535.1). NCBI lineage: Eukaryota > Viridiplantae > Streptophyta > Magnoliopsida > Fabales > Fabaceae > Gleditsia > Gleditsia sinensis. Next base: position 36,937,774 of record CM073465.1, read on the forward strand.
TTAAATGTTGCTTATGATCCTCTATACTCTCGAAACAAATTAGTATTTCATTAATAAAGATAATAATAAATTTATCCAAGAATAGTTTAAATACTCTATTCATTAAGTCCATGAATCCAGCTGGGGCATTTGTCAAACTAAATGACATCACCAAAAACTCATAATGCCTATAATGAGTCCTAAAAGAAATTTTCTAAATATCCTCTTCCCTTATCCTCAATTAATGATACTTATATCTCAAATCAATTTTTGAAAAAAATATTGAGCACCTTGTAACTGATAAAAAAGATCATCTATACGAGGTAATGGGTTTTTATTCCACACTGTCACCTTATTTAACTATTTATAATCTACACATAGTCATAATGATCCATCATTCTTTTTCACAAATAGGTCTAGAGCACCTTAAGGAGAGTACGAGGGCGTATAAATCCCTTGTCTAACAAGTCTTACAACTAATTCTTCAATTTTTTGAGTTCAGTCATTACCATTCTATATGGGTTATAGACACTAGTTGGGTTCCAAGAAGTAAATCAATACTAAATTTTATTTTACGTTTCGATGTAATCCTGGCAATTCCTTAGAAATTACATCAAAAAATTCTCTAACCACTGGAACTTGATTTACACTAGTATATTTCATATCAACATCTCCCACCACTGCCAAATATCCTTGGCATTTTTTTTGTAATAACTTATAGGCTGCTAAAATAGAAATTAGATTTTTGGGTACCTCAATATGGTCTCCTTGTATCAAGAAAGAAAATTCTTTAAGAGTATTGAATTTAATCATCTTCGGATAACATTCTAAAATGGCTTGACATGTTGCTAACCAATCTATTTCTAATATCACATCAAAGTCTATCATATCTAGACATTCAGGTAAAACAGATATTATATTCAGAAACAATCATATTTGGCATTTGTCTCAATTCTTTAAATTCTCTGGGACACATATCACTTTCACTTTCAAGCAGTAATTGACCCATAGATACCTCTTAAGATGTCACAATATTCAATCAACTTTATACTAAGAAATTTAATAACTTAGAATAGAAACGAAATTGAAACCCTATAGAATCCCTCAACAGCACTTGAAGTATAAATATGTCTGGCTCATACCCATACTAAAGGTTCTACTAAAGAATTGTAACACTCGAAATTCTGCTAATAATATTCACAAAATGGAATGGTAAGAAAGGATTAAAAAGAGTTAAATGGGGTAGTTATAAGGAAATAATTGTGAATATTTAATAAGGGTTTTCTCATTTTTGGAGGGATTGTTTAAGGAAGAGATATTAATTTCCTTGTTTATAGGACCACAAATAGACAGCAATAATAGAGATATGGAGCCATGAAGAAAGTTGCACAAAAATCCTTTGAAGCAAGGCTCAAAGAAGAATTAAACACTTGGTAAGTTTTCTTGCGCCCAAACAAGGCCTTAGCCAACCCCCTTAGTCACAATGTAATGGAGTGGCATTTTGGAAATTGTTAAAGAAAGGAGGAGCTATTGTTAAGGGGGCAAGTGGCTTCTTAAGGAAGTCACTATTATTTTAATATATTTCTCCTTGCTTGGTGGCCAAGTCGCCACTCACTCAGCAAAATAGAAGGAGATTCACGGCAAGAAAGAAGAGAGGCAGAGAAAGAAAAGGGAAGGAAGGAGAGAGAAAGAAGAAGAAAGCTAGAGAGAGAAGTGAAAAATCAAGAAGGAAAGGTAAGATTTCAACTCTTGATCTCTTGCTTATCCCCAAATCTTCTATGGAACTAATGGATGGAGAAAATGTACTGTTTTGGTGATGCTTTCTAGAGAGAGAAAGTAGCAGAAACAAGAGAGAGAAAGCAAGCTTGTGGGAAGAAGAAGGTAAGATCAACATCCTCCTTTAAGATTTATGGTTGGATGACTTTATGGCTGGTTGTATGTGAGCATTTAAAGTATGTGGGGAGGTAGATATAGCTTTTATTGAAGTAGTTATGGCATCCATGGTTACTATTCATTCTTGTGCATGTGGTAATGTTTTGGGTGAACTTTGTGTAGTTGGTTTTGAGATTAAATCCACATTTTGGTTGGTTGTTTTCTCTGGAAAAATTGTGTTTTTCATGCTCAAAATATTGGTATGTTTATTGTTGATTATTATTGGATGGTTTGGGAGAAAAAAAATGAAATTTTTGGGGTTTTCGTGCTCGAAGCACGGCTGTGCTTGGAGATACGGTCAGGCCGTGCTTGGAGTTGGTAAGAAGAAATCTAAAAATCTAGAAAAAATAATGGACACGGCCTGAAGCATGACTGTGCTTGGGGTTGGCCTGTGTGAAACATTTAATATCCCATAATTTTTAAATAATAATGTTTTGCTATAAACAAATATATTTTTAATCAAAGTGATTTTTGTTTTGCTTAAGATAATTATATTGACCTCTAATATTTTTTATTTATTTTTAGAAATATTATTTCTTTTATTATACATAAAGATATTTATTTTGTGATTTGTTTTATTAAAATTTTATCGGAAAAAGTCATGATCTGATATTGCAACTGAAGTTTTGCAATAATGTAAATTTTTAGAAATTTTTGGGATATTTTAGGATGAAAAATAGTATTTATATGTATATAATAAAAATAAAAATAATAAAAATAAAAATAATAAATTTTAAATATTTAATTATTAAATAATAATAATAATAAAAATAAAAAAAAATAAAAGGGGGAGGGGGCATACCGCGGAAGAGGAATGCGAAAATCGTAACCGATGAATAGTATGAATAGTAACTTTCATTTTTCTCTCTAGATCTGAAGTGCCTATTGGCTTTTGATCTCAAAACTAAGGGTACCACTAAATTCAGGACAGAGAATACTACAGTTTGATCGATCAATTTTTCAAATTAGCCGCAGAAATACCGCAGATCGAAGGTAGAAAGTCTTAGAAAAAGGTAAATTTTGAAACTCCTACTTAGAGTCTTTAAATTGAGAATCTGACACCGTAGATGGATTCAGGAGCTAGATAAACCTTAAGATATGAAATTTTTCAGTTATCTGACACTTTTTGTTCTTGGTGAATAGTATTTTTCGACGATGAATAGTATTTTCTGGCGGTAAATAGTATTTTCTGATTGTAAACAGTAACCAGTGTTGACCAAACTCTCGGAGTCATTTTCTAGTTTTTTGGACCCTCTGGACATGTTTTTGAGGTTTAATTGATCAAATTCGGATTGGAAAAGTACATTTTAGGGTCGTCCAACCAGGAGCCCTACCCTGTGAGTAGATGATTCTTCCTATGACCTATACTTTTCTTTATCTTTAAACATGTATATGATTATGTTTATGAGATATTTACACTTTTATATGTTTCTGAAATGCATTAAAATTATCTGAATTGTTTACAATTTGAAATATAGTTCGAGAAGAATATAGTTTTGAAAATGAATTTCTAAACTCATAGTATATCTGATTTCATATGTATTTCTCAGTAAATGATAAAGTGATTATTTTTGCACATGGCATTGATTTGTAAAACTATAAAGTGATTGATTATGATTGAATGGCAAGCGTAAAGTTCATGGTGAGTTGCTTGATAATTTTACATTGTATTTGATGAATATACATTTATATATATGTATTTATATGTATGGATGAATATCGATAGGTTGTATGGCTTGTGACGGTACCGAATAGGGGACGCCCTATTAGCCTGATTGAGCCGGGGGAGGGCTGCTCTAACCGGGTGACAGTGGTAATATGGGGAGGCAGGAGGGTGATGAACTCACATTCCTTGATCATTTATTGTGACTGTAGTCGATTGGCCACTATGCGTATAGCAAATTGCATTGACCAGACTCCGAGTGAGGCAGGTCATTTTACATTGAGTGTGTGGATTGACCATATCACCGAGTGAGGCAGGTGCATTAAAAGTGATGATTTTATATCCAAATCATAATATTTTACTTTAGCTTATACAGCTGAGCATAACAACATTTGTTTAATGATCATACCATGGTGTATATGGTTTTGGATATCTGAATATTCTTTGATTTGAGAATATTTGAAATATGGGTCCCATATGAATGTACTTCTGAATTGTATTTTCTATGTGACACATTTTAAAATATAAGTACATCCATATGCTGACCTAAGAGGTCATAGGAGGAATTATTTGCTCACTGAGTTGTCAAACTCACTACACAATATTTTCACATTTTTTTTCAGATAAGAATATCAGAGTCTGATTCGGCAGATTGGTAACATATTCTCTGGGTGAGTCTACGTTGTTTCCAAGGCTCAGTTTTTGAATTATACCGTTGTATTCTAGAGTGTGCTCTAAATGCTACAGGTAGGATCCCCGTTTCTGCTGTACTATGATGTTTATGGACTTGGTCTGTATATTGTGTATACATGAGAGATCCTATATGTATCTGTTCCTATGATAAAGAATTGAATTATACATCTTTATGGAGAATATCTGTTTACGGAAATAATAAAGAAAAAAAAATTTATTTTAAGTAACGTAAATTGAGGGCTTTACAAGTTGGTATCAGAGCATTAGGTTTCTCTGTGGCTAACAGAGCAAAGAATTCTATAGTAGGACTTTGAGTATGGGTATGTAACTACAGACATATTTATACTCACGGTGCTATTGTGGAATTCTATAGGGTATCATCCTTTTCTTCCTTCTAACTCTTTTCCTTAGATATGCGATGTTTAAACATCTATGCGTATGTCCTAGATGGTACCTTTTGTGTGTGGACTACTAGTTCAGCTTTTGAACTTGTTTTGACGAAAAGTGATAAAGAGAACCCTCTTAGGTGATTAGCTGAACATAAGAAGATTCCATCCGAACATAAAGGTAATGGCTTGTTTGGATGTCAAGAAGGTTTGAATTGGTTGTTTGATTTGCTTATGTGAAGCAATATGATGATTGGTTAATACAATATTGATAGTGGGTTATGATGTGATCGAGGTTGTTAACTCTAAAATAACGGCTTGTAATAAAGTGAGTATTTTGGAAATAGATGTAAATATCTTTTTTGGATGGATGAGTTAGAACCTATGTATATAAATAAATTTGGCAAGCAGTGAGGTGGATTGAATTTAAGAGCAGGAAATCTATGAAGATAATTCAATGATAGATTTTGTTGATATAAAAGATTCGAAAACAATTTAGTTTTCAATAATATTTTGTACAAGCATTATGAGAAAGGAAGGTTTGCCCATAGAAATTTAAAATTTGAGATATACAAGATGGGTAATTCATGTGAAGGACTCTTGGATAGACGTAAGATTTTCATGGTTGATTGTTCAGACATGTCATAAGCATGTTAAAGAATAAAGTCAAAATGGGTTGACGTTGTTTAAGTGTTTTAAAGTACGTTCTAACTGATACAGTATGAAGATGTCATCAATAGTAGAAAATGTTAGTAAAGGAGTTGCACGTAGTGAACAATCATGGACGCAAGTACCCAGTAATTTAATTTCACCTTTAACAACCATAAGTTATTACATAAAGGGTGCCAAGGATATTTGGCAGTGGTGAGAGATGTTGATATAAAGTATACGAATGTGGATCAAGTTCCAATGGTTAGAGAATTTTCTGATGTATTTCTTAAAGAATTGTCAGGATTAACCCGAAACGTAAAATAGAATTTAGTATTGATTTACTTCTTGGAACCCAAGCAGTGTTTATACCCCCATATAGAATGGCACTGGCTAAACTCAAGGAATTGAAGAATCAGTTGTAAGACTTGTTAAACAAGGGATTTATATGCCCTAGTATCCTCCTTGAGGTGCTATAGTCCTATTTGTGAAAAGAATGATGGATCACTATGATTATGCATAGATTACATACAGTTGAATAAGGTGACAGTGAGTAATAAATACGCATTACCTCGTATAAATAATTTTTTTGACCAACTATAGAGTGCTCAATGTTTTTTTTAAAAAAAAAAGATTTAAGATCTGAGTATCATCAATTGAGGATAAGGGAAGATAATATTCCAAAAAGAACTACTTTTAGGATTCGGTATGAGTACTATGAGTTCTTAGTAATGTCATTTGGTTTGAAAAATACCCCAGCTACATTCATGGATTTGATGAATAGTGTACTTAAACTGTTCCTGGATTGATTTATTATTATATTTATTAAAGATATAATAGTATATTCCAAAAGTTTAGAGGATCATAAGCAATATTTGAGGACAGTTTTACAAACTCTGAGGAAGTATCAATTATATGCTAAGTTCTTAAAATATGAATTCTGACTTAGTAGTGTTACTTTCCTAGGGAATGTGGGTTACTAAGGATGGTATTTAAGTTGATCCTAAAAATGGAAGAAGCGGTGCAGCAATGGTCATGCCTTACTACAATTACAGATATCTGTAGTTTTCTTGGTTTAACAAGTTATTACCGTAGATTCGTTAAAAATTTCAAAAATTGTTGCTCTTTTGACCAGATTGACAAGGAAATAAATAAAGTTTGACTGGTCAGATGAATGTGGAAAAAGTTTCAAGAAACTAAAAGAATGTTTGATACAATGCCAGTACTGTCTATTCCTTCAAGTACTGAAGGATACATGGTATATTATGATGCATCAAGAATTGGATTAGGGTGTGTGTTGATGTAACATGGTCAAGTCATTGCATATGAATGTAGACTCTGAAGGAATTTTGAGATTGGCTAAACGATTGTGTGTATCTAATAAAGAAGAGCTTAAGAAAGGGATTTTAGAGGAAACCTATAGATCCATATATACCATTCATCATGAGGTAACAAAAATGTATAACGATCTAAAAAAAATTTATTGGTGGGATGGTATGAAGAAAGATATAGTTGATTATGCCTCTTGATGTTTAACTTGCCAACAGGTAAAAGCAGAACATCAAAGGCCTATTGGATTACATCAGCAGATAGAGATACTTGAATGGAAATGGAAAAAAATAACTATGGATTTTGTTACAGGGCTATTGCAGACACCAAAAAAAAAAGTTTGACTCAATATGGGTGATTATTGATAGGTTGACTAAGTCAACACAATTCCTACTGGTGAAAACCACATGTAACGTAGCTCAATATGCAAAACTGTATTTGAATGAGATAATGAGACTTCATGGGGTACCGACATAGATTATTTCTAATCGAGGACCACAGTTCACAACTCATTTTTGGAGAGTCTTCCAAGAAGCTTTGGGCTCGAAGATAAATCTTAGTACTGCTTTCCATCCTCAAACAGATGGATAGTCTGAGTGAACCAACCAAATATTGGAATACATGCTTCATGCATATGTGCTTGATTTTGAAGGTAGTTGGAAAAAATTCTTGCCCTAAGCTGATTTTGCTTATAACAATAGCTACCAAGTCAGTATACAAATAATACCATTTGAGGTTTTACATGAAACATCATAGGTTTTCTAATAGGTGAGTGAGTAAATGAGATAAATTATGGCATGGAGAAAAGAATGATAATTTGTCTCTAAATTTAAAAATTTTATAATATAGTTATACAATGTAAATTTATGATTATTTTTGGTATGTCGAGATTGTGACTTAAGTGATATTTAAGATTTGGATAGTATGTCACTAAAATATATGAATGTGTGAGAGATGAATTGAGATAGATAAGTAGTAGACATGATATGAATGGTGAAAGTAAAATATGTTAGGACTGCTTAAGAATTGGCTATTGATGGGAAAGTGTCATAAGAGAGAAATTTGAGCATATTGAGTTTACTTGAGGATAGGTAGGACAAAATTAGGAAATTTGCGATTTCAATTTGTTGGAAGTGATTAATGGAGGAAATTTTGGAGGAAGTTGGGCATTAAACTAGTCATAATTTAAAATAGTGAGTTTGGACACCGAACTTTATAAAAATTTCTAGGTGAAAGGAATAAACAGTTGATGACCTTATGGTGCTTTGAGGAATGTAATAAAGTGAATTAGTGGTATTGAAGTTCTTGAGGAATAAAATATGGGAAGTAGGATTGAAATTAATCTTTGAACTTTTATTTTGGAAATATGGATAATATTTTAAGAACCATGTCCGAAAATAATATAAAGTGATCAAGATATTTGTATTAAGGATTTATACCATGCTAAGTTGAGTATAATATCTAGGATGTGAATTATATTGAGATTAGAAATTTATGTATGATTAATTGTTGAAAAAAAAATCTTCTTGAAATGATTGGATGAATTAAACATGATTGATATGAGCTATAATGAGGTGCTTTTAGTTATGATAGAAGAAAGCTTTGAAATTTTCGATAATGAGTTTATTGGTGTTAATAAGAGGGTATAGAGTTACTGTGATGAGGTAAGTTGGAATTGTTAGACATGTGTTAATGGTGCCTAAACGTTATAAAACATTTAGTGGATTTATTGCTATGTGTGTTTAACATATTGCTTAATGAATTTTAGGATAAATATAGATGATAGATTAAGACAATGAGATTTTTGGGAGGATGTTGACATGTGAGAATCAAAGATGATTTATAGAAGTTTGGAGTAAGAAAAGTTGGTTACCCAATATGGATGTGTATATGTTCTTTTATGTGTATGGTTCCTAATTATATCGACTTATGGATATAAATATGCGAATTTGAAGATAGTTCAAATGTTAGTGAAGATGATATATAAAAGAGATATCTCCAATAGCTTGTGTAGTAAGATTAATAATTGTAATTTATGCCTTCGTTTTATTCCTTACTTGTGCTAGGATGGTTTGAAATTCGGGGACCGAATTTCTTAAGGGGGAAAGAATGTAATATCCTATAATTTTTAAATAATAATGTTTTGCTATAAACAAATGTATTTTTAATCAAAGTGATTTTTACTTTGCTTAAGATAATTATATTGGCCTCTAATAAATTTTGTTTTATTTTTAGAAATATTATTTCTTTTATTATACATAACGATATTTATTTTGTGATTTGTTTTATTAGAATTTTATCGAGAAAAGTCATGATTTGATATTGCAAAATGTATTTGTTCCCATGATAAATAATTGAATTATGCATCTTTATGGAGAATATTTGTTTGTGGAAATAATAAAGAAAAAATGTTTATTTTACGTAACGTAAATTGGGGGCGTTACAAAACACGGCCAGGTGAAGGGGGAAACACGGGGAGAAACATAGCCATGAAGCATGGCCGAGCTTCATGCTGTGTTATCCTTTTTCTCTGTTTTCTGTTTCCTTTCTGAATTTTAATTAATTACCAATATTTTTGGGATGTTAGTGAGGGTTTTGTGATGCATGAATGCTATATTTGCATGTGCCTTATTTATTTCATCATGTATATTTATTGAATCATGTATGCAAGTATGAAGAATGATGCATGGATGCTATATTTGCATACTATAGAATGCTTGTATGTATGGCTGCAAGTGAGTTATTGATGTATGCATATTATGAAAGGCTATCAAGACATGCATCTTCATCCATGATGAGTTGTTGTAACATGTTTGAGGATGAGTATGGTTTATGCTCTGAATATTTATTAATGTGCATATCCTTTCTGTGTTAAGTGGCTGGAGAGATATAAAAGACTTAAGCTTTGTTAGGAGGACCCTCTTTGAAGCCGGGTGGCCTGGAAACAAGTGTCTCCCTTGCTGTTTTGAGGCGACTGATAAGTCAGAATGATCCTCTTTGAAGTAGGGTGGCCTGGAAACATGTGTCTCCCTTGCTATATTGAGTAGACTGACAAGTCCAGGATGACCCATACCAATTAAGGTGACCTGGGAGTGTGGCAACTTATGAGGTAAGGTGACTGAAGGGTCATGGCTTAGATACGGTACCAGGATAGGGGATGCCCTATAGCTTATTGTGGTCAATACAGGAAGGACCCTTCGACCAATGGCCTTCAAAGGGTGGGTAAGTAGTTGGTGGGGAAAGGCTCACGCTACATTGAGGATTGCAATTGAGAGAGATTAACGGTCTATGAGCCATCGTGAGTGATGAAGAGCCACTGAGTAATGTATGAGCCATGAACAACGGCACAGGTATTTTATAAATACATGTTTTATTTTAGTATACATGATATTGATGCATAACCTATAAAAAGGCTAGCATGCACTTTATTGTACCTTTTTTGCATAAAAAGAGAAAATATTTGTTGTAGCTTATACTACTGGACATAGCATGTAAGTTTTCCATATGCTTAAATGTATTGGATGTTGACCTTGCTGCGATTTTATATCTCACTATATTTTGATGTTATGTTCAGATCAGTAGAGACGTCTTTCGTTGTATTGACGATTCTCCTGGAGCTGCAGACGATAAATGTCCCTTACTTGGAACAGTTCACAGTCATCATGAACTTGTTGGTGATCAATATGGTAGAGGACCCCGCTCTTGGCCCACCTCCTCCACCAGCAGTACCCCAGGGTTGACGGCCAGGGATGGGCAGTAGGATAACATTATGTATATAACTAATTTTGGTAATGTAAATAGGCTAACCTCATTGTTTTGATGTAACCCCACAATACTTCGCCTTTTGTGATGTATGCTCAGTACCTTGGGTTACATGTGTATGTATATATGCTGCTAAACTCTGATGAATGTAACTTTTGGGATATATGTATATATATAAGTTGCCTAGCTTATGATATAACACTGGTCTTTTGCACATGAATATATATATGAAAAAAAACAGGCGTTACAAGAATCCTTTGTTTCGATAGCCGCAGGGAAACCTAATGCTCTGCTACCAACTTGTAACGCTCCTAATTTACGAACAGGTGAAACAAACAATTTTTTACGCAATAAGATATTTTCCATAACACGCATAACACTATTCTTTGTCATGGAAATAGATACATATAGATTCTCTCATGTATATACATTATACAGACCAAGTTATAAATGTTAAAGTAATAATTGAAGAAGAGATTCTGCTTGTGGCATTTAGAGCACACTCTAGAATACAAACACAGTATAATTCAAAACTGTGAGCCTTGAAAGCAACATAGACTCACCTAGAGAATATGTCACCTAACTGATCACCTATATGTAGGATCATATTTTGTATTCTTATTTGAAAAAAATGTGGAAATATCGTGTAGAGAGTTTGACAACTCAGTGAACAGGTAATACCTCTTGTGACCTCTTAGATCAGCATATGGATCTACTCATATTTTAAAATTTGTCATATAGAAAATACAGTTAAGAAGTACATCCATATAGGACCCGTATTTAAAAAATTCTCAAATAAAAGGATATTCAGATATCTAAAATCATATTCAGCACGGTATGATCATTAAAAAATGTTGTTATGCTCAGTTGTATAAACTATATTAACATAATAAACTTTTGAGATAAAGTTATAATTTTTAAAATGACCTGCTTCATTCGGCGATTTGGTCAACCCACATATTCATTTGCTATATGCATAGTGACCGATCGACTATAGTCACAATAGTGATAAGGAAATGTGAGTTCATCACCCATTTGCCTCCTCACATTACCACTGTCACCCGATTGGAGTGACTCTTCCTCGGCTCACTCAGGCTAATGGGGCGTCCCCTATTCGGTACCGTCACAAGCTATACAACCCGTCGATATTCATCCATACATATAAATACACACACACACACACAGATATATATATATATATATATATATAAATGCATATTTATCAAATGCAATGTATAATTATCAAGCAATTTGCCATGAGCTTTATGCTTGCCATTCAAACATAAGCAGTAACTTTATAGTTTTATAAATCAATGCCTCATACACATAATATTCACTTTGCCAAATAATGATAAATACATTTAGAATCACATATACATTCCCTTTCTCGAGGCAATCATATAGCTTTATAAATCAATATCACGTGCACAAATATTCATTTCACCATTTAATGAGAAATACATCTGAAATCAGATATACCATAAGTTCAGAAATCTATTTCTCAAAACTATACTCTTCTTGAACTATAATCAAAATTGTAAGTAATTTAGATAATTTTAATGCATTTCAGAAACATATAAAAATGTAAATATCTTATAAACATAATCAAATACACGTTTAAAGATCAAGAAGAGTATATGACAAGTCATAGAAAAAAATTATCCACTCACAAGTCAGGGCTCCAGGTTGGACAGCCCTAAATGTATTTTTCCTAATCAAATCTGATCAAATGGATCTCAAAAACGAATCTGGAAGGTCCAAAAACCTAAGAAATAACTCCGGGAGCTTGGTCACTATTCACAATCAGAAAATACTGTTCACACAAGCAAAAATCACTATTTATCGCCAGAAAATACTTTTCACCGCCGGAAATCACTATTTATGAAGAACAAAAAGTTGTCAAATGACCGAAAAAATTCATATCCTAAGGTTTTATCTAGCTCTTGAATCCATCTACGGTGTCATATTTATAATTTGAGGTTTATAAATAAAAGTTTCAGAACTTACCTTTTTCTAATATTTTCTACTTCTGATATGCAGCAATTTTGTAGTTGATTTGAAAAATTATTCATTTAAAATCGTCGTATGTAACATCCATAATTTCATTTCTTTTATTGGTAAAAGTACAAAAAAATATTTAATTAAGGAAATAAAATTTATTAGACAATATTTTAGATATCTAAGGAAATATAATCCTTAGATATTCTTCACCTTATGTATATGCATAGAAAATGTTTCTAACATTAAGAGAACAAAGAAAGAGGGAAAACCTAATAGGAAAGAAATTAGAAATAACATACTAAAGAGATGCAAAATTCTTGGACAAGGAAAATAAATTTTAGAAACAGGTAAAGGTCTTAAAATTTCAAGAACATTGGACTGGGTAATTTTTCCTAATTCAAGAACTAGAGTTACTAAGTTTAAAATCTTTACCCATACATTGGGCTTTTACCTATGGACACTTCATATAGAGTTTTTCCACTTCACATAAGTTTCTAGTAAGACCATTGGATAACCTAAACAAGAAATAAAACATAGACTTGGACTAGGATATAGTAATTGGACCAATAGCCCAAAAATTATGAAAATGTGACTAAGCCCTCCAAGAAAGGTAGAATTTTATCCAAAGCAAAGAAAATGGGTAGGAATAAGCCCATAATGGGTAGGAATAATCCCAAATCCAAGAGGAAAAATAAAATAAAATAAATTAGGGGATGATATAATAATGTAATAATAATAAAGATTAGGTTACATGGGATTAAGACAAAAATTTAGCAAGTGGTGTGATTCTACATTCATAATTTTGGCAAGTGGCATAATAATAAAAGGCTTTAGGACAAAAACATCTATATCCTACACTCATAATTCTAGCAAGTGGTATAATAATACATGGCATTAGGACAAAAAATTCTTATCCCACACAAATAATATCAACCAAATAATGGAGATTCAAGGGCTAGAAATTTGCCACCTAAAAAGGCAAACCTATCATACTTTTTTAAGACAAAAGAAAATGGAAATGAATCCCTAAATCAAAGGGACCTTGTCCCTTATCTTAAGAACATATCATCATAATTTTCAAAATACAAATCTCCTTTTCCTATGCATATCTTGACTAAAGAAGAGGAAGACAAGAACATAAGTTGTTTGTTTTCCAAAAATTCAACAAAGTGTATCCTAATTGTGATAAGGTAGACCCATGATCATGAAAGGTGAATTATTTGGTGGTCTATATAAGAAAAACCACCCTAACAACATTAGAATTTCGTCCAAGTGAGGGAGAGGAAAAATAGAAGCAAGGTAGAGTGAGGAAAGGAGAGGAAGAAAGGAAGAAAGAGGAAGGAGAAATCTAAGGGACTAAGTGCTCCAGGGAAGTTTAACAATATTTCTTTTTGAAGAAAACTTTTGAAACTTATAATATTTATATGAGATTTTGATCATAGAACTTTGATGATTGGTCATGGATGTTGCTATATCATGTTACATATTGATCTTGCATGTGATGTATGTTTGAATACTTAAGCTGGTATAGAAAGTTCTGCATAGGTATGGCTATGGGCGGCAAAATTTTATAGCTTTTGTATTTTAATTTCTGGGAATTATCTGTATGGAATTAAAAGAAATGGTTAACATAAGAATTATAGCTATGTGTGTCACGGATTTTTAGCCACTGTAATCATTCAATTTGGAGTCCATATGAGGTAGATATGGTCCAATTAGTAGTCAAAGGTCAGAAAATGGTTCATCAGGGAAGAATATGTTAGGATAGCTTCTATATTTTAATTTCTGAGAATTATCTATATAGAATTAAAATAAATGGTTAGTATAAGAATTATAGCTATGTGTGTCACAGATTTTTAGCCACTGTAATCATTCAATTTGGAGTCCATATGAGGTAGATATGGTCTGATTAGTAGTCAAAGGTCAGAAAATGGTTCATCAGGGAAGAATATGTTAGGATAGCTTCTGTATTTTAATTTTTGGGAATTATCTGTATGGAATTAAAATAAATGGTTAATATAAGAATTATATCTATGTGTGTCATGGATTTGTAACCACTGGAATCATTCTATTTGGAGTTTATATGAGCAAGATATGAGCTTATTAATAGTCAAAGGTCAGAAAATAGTTCATCAGGGAAGAATATGTTAGGATAGCTTTTGTATTTTAAGTTTTGGGAATTATCTGTATGGAATTAAAATAAATGGTTAACATAAGAATTATAGATATGTGTGTCACAGATTATGAGCCACTAGAATTACTCAAGTTGGAGTCCATATGAGGTAGATATGGTCCAATTAGTCGGTAGAGGTCAGAACCTATCCGAGAAGAAATAACCTGTACATTTAGGGAGTAATATCACCTTGATTTATTACTATTTTACTACAATGTTCAATATAATAGTTTTAGATAATTGTTTTATCTTGAAATTGACACCAAGATCACCTACATCGGAGTTCAAATGAGGGAGTTATGCGCTGATTAGTAAGAGAAGGTTAGATATGATGAAAACTTGCATCAAGAAAATAAAGAAATAAAATTAATATTTAAAAAAGAAGACGAATCTTATAAATGAATAGTATATGTCATAGCCATTGCCATTGTATGAACTTCTTACCATCTTAAGTGTAAAATTTTGACATGGAAATTTTTTATAAAGTGATATTTGAAATGGTTATGTTATTGGCATGATTACCAATGATTTATGGTAATAATTATATTTTGATGGAAATCCGTGTGGTGCACCAGTAGGGGACGCCCTACCAACAGTTATGATCATGTTAATGAGAAAAGAAAGAGAAAGTGGGCCATGTCGAACGGAGCGAGAAAAGCCTGTACCGGAGAGTAGAGGATACTCACCCTGACTGGGGTAGCTTGAAATGAGAATAAGTTGATGACTATCATATGATATTCTGAAAATAGTTAATCCTGTCATACATATCATACTATATGATTCTTATGTGCATAGATATAATGCATTCATGTGACCAAAGATATTTTCTGTAGTTTATACAGCTAAACATGACGTGATGAGCTATATTGATGATGATTTATTGTTGAACTTACTGGGATTTAATTCTCACTATATTTCCATATCATGTTCAAAAAGTTAGTTATGCAGATTTTCCATAGTTCTGGCTTTTAGTGCACGTTGGATCGAGTTATTCTATGATGGGCGGATCCTAAATAAAATGTTTGTGGGCGAGTTGGCATAGATCCCGGTGATGGTGCAACCACCCGCTCCCGAATCTCCAGAATTGGTCAACCAGAATAAATAAGATGTAAATATTTATGTGTTTGAAATGTTGTACGTACGTTTTGATTAATGATGTGTATCTGAACTTTGTATTGTATAAATTAAATAAATGTTATATTGAGTTAAGTTGTAACGAGGTAATAACTTCATGATATTTTAAAAAAAAATTGATTCTTAAATGGAGTTGTTACATAGTATACTCCGTCCTGAATCTAGTGGTATCCCTAGCTTTGAGATCGGAGGCCTGTAGACACTCCAGATCAAGAGAGAAAACTTGGAGGTTACTATTCACACTATTCATCGGTTATAGAAATCGAATCACATTTCTTTCATGTTCCGTCTCCCCCTCCCCCTTTTTCCTTCTTTTTATTTTATTATTTAATAATTAAATATTTAAATTTTATTATTATTATTTTAATTATATACATATAAATACTATTTTTCATCCTAAAATATTTCAAAAATTTCTAAAAATTTACATTCTTATAAAACTTTAGTTGAATTCTTAAATCGTGACTTTTCTTGATAAAATTTTTAATAAAACAAATCACAAAATAAATATCTTTATACATAATAAAAGAAATAATATTTCTAAAAATAAAATAACAATTTATTAGAGGACAATATAATTATTTTAAGTAAAAAAATGATTTTAATTAAAAATATATTTGCTTTCAACAAAACATAATAATTTAAAATAAAAATATTTTTTTTGTTATAAAACATTATTATTTAAAAATTATGGGGTATTACAAAATACCCTTAGTTTCTCTATTTTGAGTTAAATGAATTTTTTCTTCTATATCCACAAATAAACCAAAAGCCAAATTTTGTATAATTTTTTTTATTTTTTACCCTATTTACTCACTCCTTGATTATATATGGCTAAATATTTGTTTTGCAGAGTTTTGTTAACCAAAGGGTGGAACAAAGGAAAGAGAAGAAAAATTCAAAAAGGATAAAAGCATATGCTGTGGGTGAAAGAAAAGAAATAGAGAACCAAGGAAAATGATGAATTAAATTAAATTGATGCAAGAAAATGAGTGGGGGAAAAATCTCCCCAAATTTGAAAAAGTTCAAGAGATCAAATTTAATTATGTGGTGCTGGGTAATTGAGCCTAAATTTGTATCCTTTATCTTACCTTATACCTTGGCCACATTGCAAGCTAAATAAATCCCTATTGATCCTAGAAGTAGTTTTAGCCTACATTAATGTAGAGTAGTATGTAGAATAAGCCTATGAAAATCCTAAACTAATTAGAGATCCACACCCAAAATTTTGGGATATATAAACTCATCTGGGTAAAAAGGAATTTATTGTCCCAAAAACACACACATATTCAGGATTCAGGAAAATAAAATAAGGGATTGCATTTGGTTTAATCTTGTGTAGGGTTATGATCTTTCAAAATATTTCTAGAGCATGTTTTTATATTATGAGGCAAAAGTTTGGTAATCCTAACACTCATTACATATATTGATTTTTGTTTTGTTTTTTCTTTAGAGATTATTTTGCTGGAGGACAAGCAAAATGTTGAGTGTGGGGGTATTTAATGTGTTTATAATTAAGCATGATTTTAATACCTTTAAGCTTACTTTTTGTTTGATTTAAGTAAAATATAAATAGGAATTAATTGAGTTTTGTGTTTTATGTTTTAGGAAGAAGAGGAAAAGAGAGAGAAAATTATGAAAAATGATGATTTTTGTCCCTCCGACACTAATTAAGGTATATCTCACTCATTTGAAATTCAATTGAAGTGATTCCAGTGGTCATGGAAAGAAGAGACATAGAGTTACCACTTTCGTATTTGAAACTTTAGCAAATTTTGAAATTTTCTTGGCATCGCTATGCTCTGCTCCCCAGTGCACTGTGGCGCTCGAGCACTCGGAGGACCCAATGTCGTGGCACCCCATGGCTAGATTTTTGAAGAGCTGTAGTGCCCGTCGTCGCACTAGAATACTGAAATCATGATTTTTAGGTCTTTTTAGCACCAATTGAAGCCTGATAAGCTGGGTTTTGACCTAGAAATTTTTTTACTTCCATGAGGAAAAGCCAATCTATAAAAAGGTGGAGAAAGCAAGTAAGCATCAAGAGATCAATCAACTCTTAATTACCTTATTCAATTCTTATTTAGATTTTCTTATTGTCTTGTGCGGTTGATTTAATTTTAGTTGGTAGAAGAAGATTGAAACCTCAAGGGGTTTTCATACATTGTGAGATTTGAATTTAATTTTATTAGTTCAATCTTAATTGGGTATTGATTATTCATCTTCTTTTCTCTTCTCAATGATTATTCATATGATTGCTAGGAGGCTTACTACTATAGTGTCTGTCTTAATCTACTGTTAAATTATATTTTGAACAAAGTTTACATTACTGTATTCATGAGGCAAATAGGTTTAAGAATTTTGGATTATAAATCATTAAACGTATGATGAATAATTGACTAAATTAGATATAGCTGATGTGTCTATATTTGTTTAACTATATCAGTTTCTCTAGTTCTTCAGGCGATTAATAGGTTAGATTTTACAGATGTGCTAAAATATTGCTTATTAATTAGGGTTTAATTAAGGTGATTGTCATCAATTACTAGACTTAAGGAGGAACGGAGTTAAAATACTAATGATAGATATTCAAATTAAGATCGATTATGTTGTCAATGATCAATGCAATCTCTTGACGATGGATATTCATTGAAGCCAACATCTTTATTATTAATAACTCTCTCTTAATTACTTTCATTCTTGTTTACTTTGCTTTATTTACAATTATCAATTACTTTTTTTTCAATCACATAAGGTAATTTTAGTCTCTGTGGGATCGACTCTTACTCCCACGACTACAGTTAGTTGAGAGGTAAGGTATCAATTTAGATATACTTGCGACAGTACGCACCAGTTCTTGTGAGTGTGCATACAATGGTCTGGGCTCTAATGATGATAGCTCAACAAACGAGATCTTTTCCATTGCCTTGGCACTTGCTAGAGAATCCATTGGCTTCACTTGAAAAGTATATGTCATCAGGGATAGAGAATCCAGCGAATTCAAGTTCTCAACTACTTTCTCATCTTTGTTTTCTATGGTAGAAAAAATAATGGGTTAGGTGGATCTGAGGAGCATTTCCTTATGAATGGCTCTCTAGTATCCTTCTATGCCATATCACCTACAAAACATTTACTAGAATCATCAGGTAACTGAATAGTTTTAAAAATTTTAAATGTTACATATTGGTTTTAAAGGCCATGAGGGAAGGGATATGATGGTGGTGTAAATTGAGCATTTTCTTCTTGTCTTTTTCCTTCTTTCTTCTCCGTCACTATCTTTTTTCCTACTAGCATGCTTGGAGGTTTAGACTTTTTATTTACCATCGCTATCTCTTTTCTCCTTCTAAGCGTGATTGCATTGCATTGCTCCATCACCTTATGCCTAAGATGAGCTTCACTATGAACCGATAAAGCTCCTTGAGGGCTGTAGTTAATGGTACTAGCAAGTTGGTTGCTTTTGTCTCAAGGACCCCAAGTGTTGTCACTTGGCTCTAAATGATATCATTTCTCTTGGCCATGTATTGTAGGAATATCTCTTTCAAGGATGGCTTTTGTTCAAGTGCTAGGGTTTGTGGATGAGGTCAAACTTAGATGACCCTTATGTGTTATTCTAAGAAAAATTAGGGTAATTCATTTGTTTAGAATTAAAGAGGCATTGGTCTACAAAATGATCATTTTCATGGAGAGCACAAGATATAAAATGGCTCTGAATAGGATGAATTCCAAAGGTGTCAAATTTATTTGACAATGCAACTACATGTGAAGTCAAAGAAATAATAACGTCTAATTGATAAACACTTGCAACCTTCCTGGGCATTATTCTTTTTGTGTCTGAGTACATGAAAATAAAATAAAGAGTTTGAATTAAAATTAGGATAGTCAAATATTAATATTAACAAAAAAATTATAATGATTCCCCAACAACAACATAGAAAACCTGTTTGTTATTTTAACAATTACGCAAGTACATGTATCCCAACTACAATATAATGAATGAGTAGTGATAATATTCCATGAGGAATTAATAGCAAACATCTAAATACCATACCACAACATCCCAAAATTATTCAAACCAATAAAAAATCACTAAACTAGAAATCAAAATAAACTAACTTAGCAAATCAAGCAAATTGTAAGGAAAATAATATTCAATTGGAAATAGGCAAGGTATTCAATTTCACTTGACACTTTATATATCTTTACACCCTTTTATTACTTATTCTAACATTTAGAATTATTAACTAGTGCACTAATTTATCTATCAGTCTTGACCAAGATCATATAAATGTAATCCTTCCCAACCAACCCTCTATATTCCTATGATGAATTGATTAAGAAAGAATTCATTAATCAAGCACAAGGTTTTAGTGGCTATGCATGTATATTTCTATCCATACACACAAATTAATTCATTCAACTTTAGGTAAATGAAATTGATCGTACACTATTCAATTTAAGTATTATCAGATAAATCCTTTTTCCAAGTTCATTAAGTATCCTAATCATCTAATTAGTGATCAAGCAATTGGAAACATTACAAACAACATTAAATAAATAACTTAAAAAGGCATTATCATTGAGCAATAAAGGGTTATCAAGTTAAACTACATATTAAGATCCATTGAACACCTAAAAAACAAAATACTCCATCTTAAAACCTAAAAACATGATACAAAGAAATGAACTTATGAAATATGTTCAAGAAGAATGAATGAATAGAAAAGTGGGGCTCTTCCAATCCTCTAATATCTAGCTTTAATCCTTTTATCTCTTGAAAACTCTAGCTCTTCCTTTGATCCAGGCCGTAAAACTCCAAAGGTTGCTCATAAAATTGAGCACTTGAACCTTTTTCACATTGTCCTTTGTATCCTTTTTATATTGGGCTTGAAAAGACTCAGTTATAGTGCAATTAGGACTTAGATATGTTGAGTTGATGCTTAGCCTCCATCGTTGCAACACTGTAGATTTTGGATAAATGTTATAATTTGTGTTGTTGCAGTAGTACAACATCACAGTGTTATACTTGTTGCCATAAATTTTTATTTTCTCAAAATTTTGTTCTATTTTCTCCTTTTGGAAACATGTTAAGCATAAACCTACAAAATAACATAAGCATGGCTCTAATATCTACCAATATACAAAAATAAATAATAATGCATTAAATTGCCCCTTTAACTCATGGAAAAACACCAAATAAGGATAGAAATCAAGGTAAAATAATTCTCCAATAGAGAGTTATCAATAATACCTTAAGAGGAGACTTGTTTACTTAACCTATGGATAATATGAATTGCACTTGTTGTTGATATGAACTATAGTCTTGAAGGGCTCATTCTAGTACACTAAAGGAAAAGATCTTGTAGCTAAAATAGTCAAACCCATTTCCATAAGGTGTTTGTGCTTCCTTTTTGATGATCCCATTCTATTTAGAAGTGTACGGAAAACTCATTTTATGACAGATGCCATGCTAGGTTAGAAATGAAGAAAAGGCCTTGCATTCTCCTCCTCCATTAGACTAAAACATTTTGATCTTAGCATCAAGTTGCAATTCAACCATATTTTTTGAAATTAATGAATGTTGCAAGAGATTCAGATTTGCTTTTGAGAAAATAAACCTAAGTGTACTTAGAATAGGCATTAATAAAACAAATGTAGTATTCATAACCACTTGAGTGAACCACAAGTGAAGACCCTAAATGTCTGAGTAAACCAGCTGTGAATGACTAGTATTAGTAATGCTAGAGTTAATAATAGGTAATTGGATTACTTTGCCTAGGCATTAATCATCACACACAAAACTAACACTTTATACAATGAAGGAAGAATACATTGTCTCAAAATTTGATTAAATACAATTGCCACATCTATGATGCCTTAGTACAAAAGATTCTAGCTATGAAGTAGTAGCAAAATAAGCTACCAAAGAGTAATTGGGAGATTTTGTAAGTTTCCTATTCTCAGAAGTATAGAGTCCATGTTCCTTAATTGTCCCTTGTAGCACTATCTTATTGGTAGCATGAATTTCACAAAAAAATGATGAGCATAAAACTCAAAGAACACATAATTATCCTTTGCAAACCTTGATATACTAATCAAATTCTTCATTATATGAGGGACATGAAACATACCATTAAATGATAAGGAATGGGAATTATAAGGAGAGAGGACACTAGTTTAACCAATATTTTGAATGGACAAACCTACATCATTCCCCATAAAACCTTTTCATGCCCTGCATATTCATCCTTAACAGACAAGTTATCAAGACTTTGAGTGATGTGGTTAATGCCATTGAGTCTAGGTATCAATTTTTGTCATAAACAGTAGTAGGTGTTGCAAGCATCATGATCATGGAAGAATTGGGCTTAAATCCATGCTACTGATTAGTTGAATTAAAGAAGGCATGAAACTGATGACTAGCAGAACCACATGAGTTATTAGCATGAGGACTATGTGCAGTGCA
Organism: Gleditsia sinensis; assembly: GCA_037074535.1. Classification (NCBI taxonomy): domain Eukaryota; kingdom Viridiplantae; phylum Streptophyta; class Magnoliopsida; order Fabales; family Fabaceae; genus Gleditsia; species Gleditsia sinensis. The sequence goes on from CM073465.1 coordinate 36,959,934, forward strand.
CCAAGAGGACTAGAAGAGTAATGATCATATCCATGAAAGTAATACCAAGCAAGGTATCCAAATTTATAGCATAAATGACATTGTGGGTTGTTTGAACCCAATTTTGCTACCTAACCTTCCTCTTCCATATAAGTTATTTCTATTGTTAAATCTAAAATTTCCTCTTCTAGAAAAATTACCTCTAGCATATTGTGAACCTTGAAAAGCACCTTTTCTTGGTCATTTTCTAACCTTGACTATGTGCTATATTAGCTGGAGAAGTAGTCAAATTAACTTATGAAACTACAACATCAATTTCATTCTTAGATTTTTCTATTCTCTCTTCTTGTGCCATCAATAGAGCTTCTATTTCATTGATTGTATATGGATTTTTTCTAGATGTGACAACAATTATGAAAGAATCATACTCACTAGTTAATCCTTTAAAATAGCTTCAATATGCTTAGCTTCTTCAATTAGAGAACTAATTAAAGCTACAGAATCAAACCTTTCTTCATTTTGAGCATGTATTTGATAATTGTTGATCCTCTTTTCTTGATTGTTCGTAGTTGATGCTTAAGTTTCTTTACTTTAACTTGACTTTGAAAAGAGAACAATACTTCAAGCTTGTTCTAGATTTGGTGAAAAAAATTAGCTGCCAACCATTTTGAGGAAAGTAATTAGGACATTAACAATTGGTCTTACTGCTCTTAATTGATGTAATTTTTATCGACTTTGTTTTTGAATTTCATCTTCTATTGAGCTAAACTTTGTTGGAATTGAGCAAGATCCTCCATTCAAGAATTTCTACAACTTAAATGCACAATTTATATCCATCATTTACTGTTTGCATGTAAAAAAAATTCTCCTCATCCTACTACAACAAATCACAGCTATTTATGATTTCCTAAGCAATCATAAAAATGGCCATAACAAGGTTTTATGACCATTTTTGTGACAATTTTAGATAGTTGTAAAAACACTAGTCACAACAAAATATTGACTGCACTCTAACTGCCAATTTTCTTATGATTGCTTCTTATGACCCCTGAGCAGTCACGACAATTTATTTTTCTATTTAATTGTGGAAATTGTTCTAATTTCTAATGAAAAAGAAATACTTAAAAAAATTTTAGGCAACCAAAATTAGATTATGCCCAAAAAATAAATTTTCTAGACATTATCCAAATCTAGTCTTTTAGGAATGGAATTTTTGGTCAACAAAAAATTTGAAAAACCTAAAACAGAGGAAAAAAAACATATATCAAACAAGCTACTACACTAAATTTTTTTAAACAAAATGGTCATTATTCAAACTTAAAATGTAGAAACAAAGAGAACTCTATATAGAACCCAAACATGAATTCAATGCAGAGACAATTATAAGAGAACTTAATATAAAAAACATACTTTTATTCTTAGTAGAGGATCACCAAGAAGGGGATTGAATTGGGTGATTGTGATATTAAAACATTTTCACTCAATTCAAGAACTTTAGGTAAACAATGAACCGTAATCACTTTTCTTATCAAATGGAAATTATGAGACATAATGCTTATAATAGTTTGGTCACTTCTAGCAATGATAAAATTGCTATAAAACAAACTTTAAAATAAAATTTTGTATATACTAGTATTAATAAGAAAAACACAATGTAGAACCTTGAAGTTGCAAACCAAATTAACAAATAAAACTTTTAAAAGCTTCTAATGAAAAAATAATTTATGTTAAGAATGGCACAAGCCCAAGAGAGGGGATGACTTTGGTGCTTTAAAATTTTTAGCTTGAAGTGGAAGTTAGGATAGAAAAATAAAAAACTTTTTTGCATACCTTAAAAACCAAAAGTATTACAAAGCCAAAGTGAAGATATCAACAAAACAAAACCAAAATGTAGCGCAAACAAAAAGGCTTGGAAAGAAAAAACTTGTGAATGCCAAAGAGATCAAAATGGAAAAGTAAGTTATTAGAAAAACCAAAAAACTAGAAGGCTCATAAAAATTAGGAACTCAAAAAATTAATTCAAAACAATGCCAAATGACATAAGTCAAAGGGAAGAGATAAAAACAAACACAAGTGCAACAATGCTTAGAGATAGAAAACTAGAAAAGATAAACAAGGGGGTAGGGAACAAAACACTAAGATATATCCTGGTTTAGTTCAGCCACCAAGCTTACACCTAGTCCCTAAGTTGCAACTTGAGATTTTCATTATAAACTACAAGTTTAACATGGGCACTTTTGAACCACTACAACCACACAACTCATCAAAATTGGAAATTAGGTTCACACCCTTTACAACAACTTTACAATCAACTTTCAATCAAATTCCCACACAAAAACACTTTAAGGGACTTTCTCTTGAATCACACCTCACAAAAGAATAAGGTATAAGGCAACAAATACTCTCTCAAAGAGTGTATATTACAAATTTAGCACTTATATAAGATAAATTAGAAAACTCAAGAGCTCAAAGAAAAAACAAAGCTTTTTTTACAGGTTTTCTTCATTTTCAATGTTCAATAGAGCCTAGTATTTATAAAGAAATAATGAATACAGCCATTGGAGTCTATTTACCACCAAATTCAAAGAAATTAGATCGTTAATGAATCTCTTCTCTAAAAGTTCATTTATCTATTTCTTAAGCTTAGCTAGCTTTACAGGCGCCATCCTATAGGAAGCTTTAGATATGGGACCTGCACCAGGCACTAAGTCAATGGAGAACTCTACTTCCCTATAGGCACCAGAAAGAGTACTTAATAAAGATACCAAATGTTTATCAACAAATGTTCTTCAACAAATGTTTATCTGCCTCTATCATTTTTCATTTAGGGAAAAGGGTTCTTCAACAAATGTTTATCTGAAACATTAAGTGGTAAGAGACTTAATAAAGAAACCCAACATGCAGAATGCTACTAATCCTTGGCTTGATAAAAGAGTACTCAGTTTATTCGGACCTTAAGAATGCAAATACAATGAACATGGTAACTATTTTGTCTGTTTTATAATTAACCGCAAGCGCATGGCGTAGCTGTAGCTAGTCTGACAAGTACGGGTCGTATCCCACAGAGAACAATGTCAATTACTAGAATAATACAAAATATGGTATCTAAATTTATGTAATTCAATGGAGAGTTTGTCACAATTAAGTAAATTAAGAATTCAATTAACAAAAGCCTAGGGTTAGGGTTCACCACACTTATGATATTCAACATTCAACTTGTATCTCTAATTGCAATTATCTAGATAATTGGGGATGGTTTTACCTTAATTAATTAGCAACCTCTTTCAAGATTATTAATCGTACCTAGGTTGATCCAATTGCCTACTTTCGTGGTTCTTAGTTCAACCTAAGTCCATTGAGCTCTATGCCAATTGTAGAAGTCAATTAATTGGTTTTCTCTTGCCCACTAATTGATTCATTCCTAGAGAATCTTAAACTACTTTCGTGATTAAGATATCCCTAATTAACTATTAGGTTTGGGTTTTAACTTTCACCTTTCGGTTCATCAATTAAATACCTAACACGTGATAGATTAGTGATCAGGCATTCTACCAACTCTTATTCATGCATATAATAGTTAATCATAATTAATCCAGAAGTGATCATAATTAGGGTTCCAACATTCAACTTAACAACATAGTATCATCATATCACAAGTGGGTTTACCGAAACCCTATATAAATATCTACTTACACTTCATAGAAACAGAAACCAAATTCATATCCATTAAGTAATTCATTCAAGTTCAACACAATTCAAGAGAATGTGTAGAAGTAGAAGTAGAGAGTTAAAGTAGAAAGATGAAACCTGGTTTGCAGAAAACTAAAGATGAAATACAACCTTCAATTGGTGTAAATCCTACTCTAGAACATAAAATCAACAATAATCCATGTATAAAACTAATCTAAGAGTGTTTCCTAAGCCTAAAAATTGAGTCTAAGATGTCTGTCTAGGTCTCAATGTTTTCCTCTGTGTTTTCCCATCCATATCTATCAACTTGGTTGCTCAAAACCCTAAAAATCACGTGCTGTACGGACACGAAGCACGGCTTGGCTGTGCTTTGGGCTAGATTCTGGGAATTTTTTGCATCTTTCACACAGAGCATGGCCTGGCCGTGCTTCAAGCTATTAGTCTCAGAATTTGCGAATTTCTTTAGGGTTGCCTCCTTGCTTCCTCCTCAGCATGTTCCAAGTCCATATGGCTCCTCTCATGAGTGTTTTTCTTTGCTTCTTGGCCTCTTTTGCTCATCTACAAGTGTAAAACAAACCAAAGTAGTATCCAAAGCAAAGTATAACAAAAAATAGGGGAATAATCACAAGTTTACTTTAAATTAGGGGATAAAATATAGCCATTAAGTACTTAAATTTCCCCTTTATCAGTAACCAAAACTTATCAAACACATTAAGTCTAACATTACGTACCAAATTAATTAATAACAAAATTCCAAAACCAATAATATAACTAGAAGAACAAAGAGAAAAAAAACCTAAGACACCATAGAGATACCTCTCCCAGCTTTCAAGCTTTGTCATCAAGAAAATTTGCATTAGGATGGACTATCACCATCTCTCTATAGTAGCCAGCAATATGAATAAAGTCCTTCTATAAAGCCAAGAGAACTTGAGGGTCTGGGTGGAGTGCATAATGACACGTCTATGTATGTATATATGAAAACCGATATACCTGAGCGGTGTTTTAAGAGACTTGTTATGACGCTCACGAATGTTTCGAGCAAGATCAATTATAGTCATCATCCTTGAAACACTCTATTCAATTCGTTCTCCCCCCTATGATTTAACCATGCAGATAAATAGAGGAAATACAATATATTAGGTGATTGCTATATGACAAAGAAAGCTAAAACTACAATGAGTTTGACAATAAACTGTAAAATACAAATGGAGTTCATCTATTAACAGATAACCATACATCAGAGCCTTGTTATAGTTTTGGATCAAGAATGTGCTCCCAGATTTCTTTTTTCACGAGAGAAATGAAGAGAAGAAAATGGGAGATAGTCAATGGCAAATTCACTTTTTATCTTCAGTACTATATTTGTAAAAAACCATTGAATAAATATTCTTTCATGAAAGAATCTTATTGAGATGAAAATATCAGAGGAAAAGTAGTCCACTCAAAACAAGAACAATAAATCCATTACAATCAATAGCTCAAAAGAGCTTGCCAACACCTTTGTATGTAAAAAAGAGAAATCCGTCCTAAAAGAACCATTAATAGAATCCCATAAAGAGGCCAAAAAAGAAAAGCTCTGAAAGAAGATATGCTGGTAAGCATTTCATAGTAAGACTTAATGCACCCAATTAAAAACCAGCTAAGGAGGGCATCATTTAGGGAGTAAAAAATTTATTAGAATGGGAGAAATACAAAGAAGGAAAATGAATCCTCATTAAACAAAGTGACGAAGAAACATTGCTGAAACGAAATTATTTATTGGAACAAATTGATTTCTTTTTTTTAGCCAGAGAATAGCAAGCACCAGCTAATTTGGAATCAAATGTTTGCAATTATTGGTGAATTTGGGTACAATTTAAAGTCTAGACTATGGAGAAATTTTCATTGACAAGATTAAAAGGGTTTGGCAGGAGTGTAGTTTATGTAACCCTTCAATGTATATAAATGCATTAGAACTTGTAATATTCAGCATGCTTCCTTGTCCTTGGAGTTGTTGTGGGATAACATTTTATTTGGTGCTCAAGCAACAACAACTTTTATCAACTAGATTAAAAGGGTTCAGTAGAAGTAAAGTGGGCAAAGTTTCATTAGGAAGTCCAGTTTATGTAACTTTTTGGGATATTTAAATGGAATAGAGAGGCCCTAAATTTTAGGATGCTTCTTTGTATTTAGTATTGTTGTGGGATAGGATTGTTTTTGGTGATCAACCAATGGCACATTAGAGGGACTATCCATTACAGATGTACAGAGGTATTGGAAAGCTTTAACGCACTAATGGCATTTTTATTTATGCTTCTTATTGTCTTCCTTTTCATCTGTCTTTGTTTAGGAGGATATCTTATCATCCTGTTTATTATTATCCCTCATATCTTCTCTTTCAAAGTACTTTTTTAAACTAAAAACAAATAAAAATCCAAAACGATCAGTTCATCTTTCAACTTCCAAAACAATCAAACCCCTAGAAATGAACCAACTTAACTATGCATTTATATTGTTATATAAAAATGCATAATATGAAAAATTGTATATTGTAGTAGTGAAGGAAGACTTAGACTACTATGCAACTACCATTTATTTAATCTTTTGTATATATATGGCATTACAATTGTATGCACATTAATATTTCTATGTGTGGGCATGTAGGTTTTGTTCTAATGGATTTATCATTGGTAAGTCAATAAATAGTTCAAAAATAACGCCCAAAGTGGTGGCCCAATACTGATGGAAACCAAATGAAGTCAACTTCTTGAAGATTGGTTTCGATTAGCTTCTTTAGAACTTTCCATGGCAGCTCGATTCATATTTTTCAGAGTATGATTTGGCTTGTTGTGTGGAGGACAAAATAGTAAAAAAGACTATATTTAATAAATAACATGATTTCTAAATAGGCCACTTCAATTTATATGGTTTTGAACACAAAAATAGAATAAAATTACACAAATGTATATTCTGCACATATTTTAGATTTTCCAGCATTCGTATGATGTCCTTACACAAGACTTGATATAGGACTTCACCATGAATTAATTTGACAAAAAAATTTCAAATTCATCATTATGATTGTTTACTAAATTCAGAATATAGTAACTCGTTGAAACATACCTTGCCTTCTTCTTAGGGAAAACTGCAAAAGTGTATACTTTCTTCTGATCCATTGCAAGCTTTCCACATGTTGTGATAAAGTGCCTCAGTGAAGAAAGGTGTAAACGAGGCCATCACTTTACAGGACATCAAAAGAACCTCAATAATATCATATATTTTTAAGTTTATTGTTCTTTTTGTTTATGGAATTACCACTAGCAGGATGTCAATAAGACAAATAAAAGTTTTCTATAAGATACACAACAGGGGGTGCTCTGATGATTTATAATCATGATACAAATAGAAGATACCATAGGCATACATTGTAAAGAGTGGAGAGTGCTAATCATCCTCTCCTATACGACCTTTAAGTCTCTTGCGGTTGAACCGCATATATAAATTTATAAGGTTATCAAGAAACTTCGAAAGATAAGGAACCACCTACAATGTTTTTTCAATATAAAAGTAATTCTTTAGAAAATTCAACACAAAATAAATACACTGTACATCTAGCAAAGAATAATCGCAATGTGATAAACAGAGGAAACAAATCTCAAAAATACATAAGCGAAAATTCTTCTCATGGCAATTGATAGTTGGTGCTTTTTCAAAGTAAAAAAATTTAATATAAGAGACACCAACCAAGGCGTACAAATTTGAAGCTTTTAAATTGGAAAATATAATTTAATTAAAATCTTGAAGTAATTTCATATAGAACTACTTCCAAAAATACATTTACCATATGTTTTTAAAATGCTTCCACCTAACTTGGTTTACAAAAAGATCACAATTTAATTGCAGAAGAAAACTAATCTTTAGCTATACACTTTATAAATCAAGTTCCAAAAGTCCATAAAAATGTTGGGTAGATATTTTGTCTCTTCCTTGTGCATTTTTTTTTCATTTTGGATATCTAGATAAGGTATTTGATAGAGTGCTAAGAGAGATTTTATGGAAGATTTTAAAGAAAAGAGTATGTATTGCATATATTCGAGCAATTAAAGATATGTAAGATAGGATCACGATTTGCGTGAGAACACAAAATAGGGAAACAATATTTTTCCACAACTATTGGACTACATTAAGGGTCTTCTCTGAGTTCATATCTTTTTAACTTGAATTTAGACGTAGTTACTGAACATATACAAAATTTGAGGATTCTATGTATGATTTTTACAGATGATATAGTCTTAGTTAGTGAATCAAAAGAGAAAATAAATGTGAAGTTAGAGTTATGGAGACAAGCTTTGGAACAAATGGTTTTCGTATAAGTAGAAATAAAAAAGAATATATGGAATGTATTTTTAATAAAGGACGAATAATTATGAATTTAGAATTAAAACTTAGAGACCATATATTAAAACAAGTCACAAGTTTGAAATATCTTAAATTCATTATACAAAATGACGGCGAAGTAAAGAAGGACACAAACTATAGGATTCAAGCGAGATGGATTAAATGAAGAAAGGTTTCAAGTGTCATTTTTGATAGATAAGTGCCGCGCAAAGGTAAAGAAAAATTCTACAGTACAACTATAAGACCTGCTATATTGTATGATACTGAATGTTGGGTGGTTAAAAGACAACATAAAGATAAATTCAATGTTGCAAAGACGAAAATGTTATGCTAGTCCACACTAGAAGAGATATGATTAGAAATGAGTGCATTAGAGAAAAAGTTGGGGTACTACCTATTGTGGAGAAGATGGTGGAATCTCGTTTAAGGTAGTTTAGTCATGTGTAGAGAAGACCTAGGTAAAACAATTAATAAATATTTAATAATTAATAATCTATCTATTGATCTCATTTATAATAAGCCACTATAATGTCATTTGATCTACATAGCCTACCCCACCTAGTGGAAAAAAGCTTGGTTGGTGTTGTTGTTCAATATTTGATGGGCTCTTTCATACTAATTTGTACTCTAGGAGAGTGCAGGGAAGAAATCAGAAGAATTAGCATAAGACCCTGAATGTGTATTCTAGGAGAAAGAAAACATGTAAGGGAGAGCAACTAACAACTAAAGTTACTTAGGCATTAGAGGGCAGGGTGACGTGGAAGAATGAGAAATGACTCAACTATGGTAGACTTTGTTATGAAAGGGAAGGGATGAGATGCGGTCATTAGCCAGATATTGGGAGAGTGCTAGCTATTGTGAGTGCTAATGGTATTTTCCAAGAGTTTCCCTTTTCTATTGCTTATAGCTATAAGACCGGCAATATTGTATGTTACTAAATGTTAGGCAGTTAAAAGACTACATAAAAATAAATTCAATGTTATAGAGATGAAAATGTTGTGTTGGATGTGTGAATATGATTAAGAATAAATGCATCAGAGAAAGTTGAGGTAGCACCTATTGTGAAGAAGATGATGGAATCTCGCTTGAGTGATTTGACCATGTGTAGAGAAGACCTGTAAAAGCTCTAATGCGAAGAGTAGATCAGATCAAGAATATCCTGATAGTTAGAGGTAGAGGGAGACCAAAGAACACAATAGGTAAAACAATTAAGGATTTAACAATTAATAATCTCTATATTAGCCTAATTTATAATAGATAACTATGGCATTGTTTAATCCATATAGCCGATCTCGTCTAGTGAAAAAATATTTAGTTTTTGTTGTCGTTTCCTTTTCCATTGCTTGCTGCAAATTTTTCCTTTTGGTGAGGGAATACTATTGTAATTTTCCTCATTTTAGCTATACCTAGAGTAAATTATCTCTATCTCATGGACTAGTGGAAGAAATTACCAAAAATATTTATATTCTGCCACATTTAGAATTGGGTTCCATCAATTTTTGTATTAGAGTAGATTGCGATAAGGAATGGTCAATTCTATTGTTAGAATTAATGTAAATAGACTATGAGCCAATTAGAATTAATGAGTGATTAAGAGGTAACCGTCATATTCCATGATTCAGGAGAATTATTAGGATTGTAATTATATTTATAATTATTGTCTTATCCATAATTCTTCCTATAAATACCGAAGGGCTAGTGTAGGCCTTTCCTATGGACTACATTTTTCAATTTTTTTCCTAATTTTCTCTTATTACATAAGATCAAAGCCTTAAGAAAAACCTAAATGCCATAGTCCCTATAAGCTATGCCTCATTCAAGCTATTATCAACAACAAGCATTTTCTCACTATGTGGAGTTGGCTACATGGATCAAGTTACAATACCCCAAAAACCAAAGACAAAAATTTCAGCATAGCATCACAGTAGAGGTGGTGCACCATTCCATCCCCTGCAAAGATTCTTCTTGCTTAAGGAATTCGTGTGTTTTGCTTTGAAGCCAAAAACTAGCCAGCCCACCACTGCCAGGTTGCTTTTCACACTTTCGCGGTATTTTTCATCTCTGTTCATGGTGTTTCACCTACCCAGCTACTGGTTTCCAACTTTTGCTCTTTGTTCACTTGGTACCCAGCTGCTTTTATCCGCTTTTTTCTCTGTTCACTTGGTGTTATTCCCATGGCCTATTATGGCATTCCGCTGAATCTAAAATACCGCCTCTCCTCCACTCTTATGAGACATGTCATGCTTTTGGGGAAAAGGTCAAGTCTTTTTGTACTAACAATATTCAAATTCAGCGCTAGATCTAGTCACAACTTCTTATTTCTTATTTACTAAAAAATAATATTTCTTCCAATGAAGACAATATTCTAGGGTCGATCATCGATCCAAGGGTAAACTTGTCTAATAATCATTTGCATACCCAACTACTAGTTGTGATCCTCATACAACAATCCTTTCCCTTGAGCTCCTCAATGTATTTCAGGTTACGAGTCACTAAACCTCAATGGAGTCTATAAGAATTGACTTAGTACACTTACAACAAAAGAAAAATATGGGGGGTTATCGTGAGATAATTCAACTCCCTAAAGAGTCTTCAGAACCTACCAAAATCAAACAATAACTGATACAATGTCAAAACATAAATGAATTAAAACACTACATGACCATTTTAGAAGATTTTTAAGAGATTTACTCATGGCAAGTTTAGGAAGAAGACGAGTTAGTGGGGAAAATTAGTTACTTAGTTGCTAATTTTTCTACTAGTTTCTACTGTTATTTTATTTAGTATTTCTATTTTTTGTTTAGATAATTTAGGATGTTGTTGTCCTCAATAATAGAAGTTATGGTTGCTTGACTGTGTATTTAAAGGTTTGTTAATCAATGAGAAGGGGAGGAAAAACAATCACTAAAAATATCGATGAGATAAGTGAGCTCCTTCCTTAATTGATCTCTTATAATATCATTGAGTCGGTCAAGATAGGGAGAGGAAGGAAAAATTCCAATAGGCCTCCTTCTCCATTTGAATTAGGAGAAGCTATTGCACTACAAACTTTGATTACTAGATCTAAGACAAAGGGCCATACCAATTTGGTATTAGAGTAGGAAGTAATGGGGGATCTGCGTACCTTATAGGAGTAGTTCGATGTGTTCTTAGCAATCTACAAAGCAAAGCAAGTTGCAACCCATGCCCGACATCAAACAATGGTAGCCTAATTATAACACCTCACCCAACCCATAAATGCCATGCAAACAGAAACTGATTCTGGATACAGGAGTGTGAATCGCAGTCCTCATGAACCTAGATCTTCCATTGACATCAAAAATCTAGAGAATCGACATCTTATTCCAAGGTATACCAAAATTGATTTTCCTTGTTTCGACAAGAATACTGACTCTTTGGTTTGGTAAAATTGCTATGATGATTTTTTTTTCACTGCCAATGAATGCCTAAAGCAGAGCAAGTCACTTTGGCTTCATTACATCCGGAAGAAGATGCCTAATTATGGTATATAAAATTAGCCAGAGACAAACCACAATTAATGTGGGACAAATTTAAACAGTACTTTACCTTACAGTGTGGGCCCCCCATAAGGCAATAATAAGCTAAGTGAACTCTCCAAATTAAAACAAACAGGCACAATACAACAATATCGATGCTAGTTTAAGAAGCTTTCTTCCCAGACTAGCTCATTGACTTTAGAGCAGGAGATACAAATATTTGTTAGTGGGTTGCGAGAATAAATTGTTGTCGAGGTCGAATTTCACCACTCATCCAATTTGTTAATGGCAATGGAGAGAAACCGAACTGTCCTAGAGGTTGCCAAATGCTAATAATTACATTGGGTAAAAAAACATTCCAATTTATTTTATTTTTGCTTCCTTTATGTGGTTTCGGTGCTATGTTAGGGGTTAATTGGCTCAGAATTCTTGGTCCTATTCAATGGGATTTCATAACAATGAAAATGGACTTCCAATGGAATAACACTCTAGTACAAGTATTAGGAATTAAAGATATCCAGGGCCAACCACTTCGTCCCTTGCATGCACTATCATTGAAATAGAGAAAAAGACAAGTTTGAAAAGGCTATTATTAGAATTTCAGTCAATTTTCCAACAACCAACCAAACTCCCACCTCTGAACAATTGTGAACATTGCATCCTTCTCCAACTAGGTTCTAATTCTATAGTTGTGAGACCCTACCAATATCCGCATATGCAAAAGGATGAGATATAGAGCCAATGCTAAGATATGCTACAGCAAGGCATCATCAGGCCTAGTCTTTCTCTTTTTTCATCTCTAGTCCTTATTGTTAAAATGGTAGACAACTCTTGGTAGTTCTGTATTGACTATTGGTGCTTGAATGCCAGGACAATCAAAGATAAATTCCCTATTGCAGTAATTGATGAACTTTTGGAAGCATTGCATGGAGCCCATTATTTCTCTAAACTCAACTTACGATCAAGGTACCACCAAGTCCATATGTACCCAAAGGACATAAAAAAGACTGCATTTGGCACTTATAATAGGCAATTTTAGTTCCTTGTCATGCTATTTGGCCTCACCAATGCTCCATTAACTTTCCAATCCCTCATGAATGAAGTGTTCTAAGAATACTTGCGTAAGTTGTGTTCCATTTATTATAACAACATTCCTTATTCCTCAAACAATGATCACTTGGCCACATATAGCTTACCTTGGACATATAATTTCAGCACAAGGAGTACAGTTGAATGAAGAGAAAATTGCTACAATGATCACTTGGCCACAACCCACTACAATTAGAGCCCTTAAGGGATTTTTGGGCTTTACAGGTTATTATCAAAAATTTGATTAGAATTATGGAGTGTTGGCAGCTCTTTTAATCAATATGTTAAAAGAAAACTCTTTCACTTAGATTATTGACTCATTAGCTACCTTTGAGGCTTTTAAAAAAGCAGTGACACAACTCTAATATTGGGACTACCTGATTTCACCAAAATTTTCATAGTGGAGTGTGATGCTTCTGATTTTGCCATAGGGGCTATATTACAACAAGAAAGAAGACCTGTAGCATTCTTTAGTAGGATATTAGTGCAGTGCCACAATCACTTACCAGCCTATGAAAAAGAGCTCTCAAGTCTCGCCAAAGTTGTTTGACAATGGAGATCATATTTTTTGGGGTCAAAAATTCTTGATCTGGACATATCACTATTCTCTTAAATTCCATTTAGATCAACGTATTATAACTTTATCTGAATAACATTGGCTCTTCAAATTGTTAGGGTTCAATTTCACAATAGGGGCTGTATTACAACAAGAAAGAAGGCCTGTAGCATTCTTTAGTAGGATATTAGTGCAATGCCACAATCACTTACCAGCCTATGAAAAAGAGCTCTCAAGTCTCGCCAAAGTTGTTTGACAATGGAGATCATATTTTTGGGGTCAAAAATTCTTGATCTGGACATATCACTATTCTCTTAAATTCCGTTTAGATCAATGTATTATAACTTTATCTGAATAACATTGGCTCTTCAAATTGTTAGGGTTCAATTTCACAGTGGAATATAAAGCAGGGAGAGAAAATAGAGTGGTGGACGCTTTATCCTGTCGAAACGAAGATATTGGTATATTGTCTGCAATTTCAATCCCACAACTAGAGCTTTTTCAAGGTTTAAAATCAAAAATTGCAACCTCTGCATCTCTCATTGATTTGGTCAAAAAAATTCAAACTAGGTACCAACCTTCCACTTGGACATATCATGATGGGTTGATCTATTACAAGAACAAAGCGTATGTCGAACCCAACTCTCCCTTTGTTCAAAGCATCCTCCCTACCTTGCATGACCGACTAGTAACATGAGGGATATCAAAAAACTCTCCATCGAATCACTACTTATTTCTATTGGCCAGGAATGAAACAATATATTACGGATTATGTTTGTTGTTGTATAATTTGTCAAAAAAGTAAATCTCAACCTCCAACCTACAGGCTCATTCCAACCTCTTCCCATTCCTCATATGGTTTGGGCAAATTTCTCCCTTGACTTCATTGATGCTTTACCGCTCTCATATGGTAAATGGTGCGTACTGTCGCAGGTACATCCAAATTGATACCTTACCTCAAAACTAACCTGTAGTAGTGAGAGTTAGGGTCGATCCCACAGAGACTGGTATTACCTTATGTGATTAAAAAAGGGGGGATTGATAGTTGCAAATAAAATCAAGTAAACAATAACGAAAATAATTAAGAGAGAGTGATTAATGATAAAGACGTTGGTTTCGGTTGATATCCACCGTCAAGAGATTGCATTGATCATTGACAACATAATCAATCAGTAATTGAATATCTATCATTGGGTTTCTAACTCTGTTCCTCCTTAAGTCTAGTAAATTAATGAGAATCGCACCAATTAAACCCTAATTAACAAGCAATTCTTTAGCACATCGGTAAAGCATAACTTATTAATCGCATGAAGAACTAGAGAAACTGACAAAGCTAAACAAATATAAACACATCGGCTATATCTAATTTAGTTAATTACTCATCATAGGTTCAATGATTTATAATCCAAAATCCTCAAACCTATTTGCCTCATGAATCACAGAATTGAAGACTTTGTTCAAAACATAATTCAGCAGTAGATTAAGACAGAGAATATACTAGTAGGCCTCCCTAGCAATCATATGAATAATCATTGAGAAGAAGAGCAGATGAATAATCAATACTCAATTCAAATTGAAATAATAAAATCAAATCCATATCTCACAATGCATGAAGATCCCTAGAGGTTTCAATCTACCTCAACCAACTAAAAAGAACTAGCCATGCAGGGCCATAAGAAAAGCTAAAGAAGAATTGAAGAACGTAACTAAGAACTTGAATGAATGATTGAATGAATTTTCTGCTTGCTTTCCTCCCTTTTTATAGATTAACTCCTCCTAATTGAAGTATGAGTGTTTCTAGGTCAAATTTTGGCCTATCGGGATTCAATTGGAGTTGAAAAACCCTAAAAATCGCAAATTCAGCGACTTGGTGCGGCGGTGGGCGCTGCGGCACGCTACAGTAGCACCATGGCGCCCTGGGCCAGTGCCGCAGAGCTCATTGCTGGGGTGCTCAGCACCGCGACGCTGTTTTACGAGCACCGCGGCGCCCAGAAAACTCCAGAATTTGCCAAAGTGTAAAACACAAAAGTTGTATCTCTATGTCTCTTCTTTCTATAGCCGCTTGAATAACCTTAATCCAATCTAAATTGAAGGATATATAATAACATTAGTGACCAAAGGTCAGAATTCATCCTGCTGCACTATGATTCTGATTTGAGAGCTTTGTAACGCTATAAAATCTGCCAAATTTGACCAAGTGTTCAACACAAAAGTTGTAGAGGATTGTGTTATCTTTTCACAGAAACTTGAATCACTTTGAGAGGAGTTCATAAGAGGGAGATATACGAACAACAGTGCTGAAAGATCTAGAATCGCTGCAATGTAGCATTTTTTCATGAATTTTTGATCTTTTTCTTCTCTTTTCTTCTTCCTTTTGTTCCTACAACTCAAAACACAAAACTAAGCTAATTCCTAATTATATTTTACTTAAATCAAACAAAAATTAAGTTTAAATGTATTAATATCATACTTAATTAATATCACATTAAATACCTCCACACTCAACCTTTTGCTTGTCCTCAAGCAAAATAATCCCTAAAGACAAAAAAACAACAATCAATAATGTAGTGAGTGTTAGGCTTACCAAATGTTTGCCTCATAACATAAAAATATACTCTATAAAATTTTTGGAAGGTCATAATCATGCACAAGATTAACACAAATGCAATATATTATTTTATCCTTCTGAATCCCTAGTGTGTGTGTGTTTTTGGGTCAATAAATTTTCTTTTACCTGGATGAGTTTATATATCCCAAAATTTTGATTGTAGATCTCTAATTAGTTTAGGATTTCCATATGCTTATTCTTCATGCCACTCTCCACTAATGTAGGCCAAAACTACCTCTAGGATCAATAGGACTTTATTTAACTTGTAATGTGGCTAGGGTATAAAGTAGGATAAAGGATACCAATTGAGGCTCAATCACCCAGCACCACATGATTAAATATGACCTCTTGAGCTTTTATAAATTTAGGGAGATTTTCCCCCCACACTCATTTTCTTGTTTCAATTGATTTTAATCCATCCTTTTCCTTGGTTTTCAATTTTTTTTTCTTTCACCCACAAAATTTTCTTTTATCCTCTTTGGATTTTTCTTCTCTCTTCTTTGCGTAATTCTCTTCTTCTTCTTTTCTTTTCATAATTCTTTTTTTTATAATTCTTTTCTTTTCCTTGCTCCACCCTTCCACCCTTTTTTTAAATAAAGCTCAACAAGACAAGTATTCAGAAAAAAAAATCATGGAGTGAGTGAATAGGATCAAAAATAAAGATATTCATACAAAATTTGGCTTTCGGCTCATTTGTGGTTTTTAAAAGGAAAAGTTCATTAAGCTCAAGATAGAGGAACTAAGGATATTTCAATGTTTAGGTTAGGCTTGAAAGGCTCAATCTATCAAATAATGCCTAAATCATCTTCTAAATAATAGTATTAGCTTAACATTTCGCCTCAAGCAGCATTCAAATAAGTTCTAGAATCCTGTGGATATCATGAAATATATTTGAATTATATAAACCTTTTCTAAGTAAAAGATAAATTTGAATGCCCAAAGTTATTGTGCAAAAATATTTCAGGATTCTAAAGTTAAAAGTAATAAATTGCAAAAGGGATAAAATTGCACACAACCATGAATTTTCTATATTTTTGAAGAGCTAAAAAAAAATTTGGATAGTCATATCATTGGCTGTTGGTTGTGCCTAACATCTCAAAACATAAATTGAAACACTCACATAATCACTCAACTTGTTAAACACAATAAAAGTGCATTAATAGTGAAAATCAAAAAATTGATGCTCATAATAGGGTCACAATGATTCAGACAAATAAACTTCCGCCCCCACACTCAAACTTTACATTGTCCTCAATGTAAAAGAAAGATAAGAATTAGGGAAAGATATAGAAAAACATATGAGTTAAGTGGACTTCCTTAAATTTGTTTGGGGTGGAATGAGCATGTTACATTACTGGACCCTAAATTTTTCTGATATCCACCTTTTCTTTTTCTTTTTCTTTTTATGTTGGATTGCCTCCCAATAAGTGTCTTTGTTTAATGTCGTTGGCTTGAGCCAGCTCCCTATCTTTGATCATGGAGGCTCTTTGATGTTCACTCTAAATTTCTGGGACTGATTTGATCCTTGAAATTCCACTGCATAACTAGAAGCCACATTAGTAATAACAAGTGGTCCTAACCAAGGGAGAGATTTATTACCTTTAAGTGGTCTAATCCCTTTTATTTCTAGAACTTGATGCAACTTTTTAGTTGGGTCTATGTCTTTAAGGTTTGCAATTCTTTTTGTAATGGCATTTCTTTTTTCCTGAAGAATATGCATCAATTCCTTTTCTTTTTTAACACCTAAACTTTTTGCAACTATAATAGGTGATGCATCTCCTACTTCCAAGTATTTCAGATGATTAGGAAGAGATGACAAAATTGATCCACGGTCCTGCAAAATAGAAGGTGCAAGAGTAGTATCAGAATTTGATAATTCCATATAAGCAATCTTACCTTTTGGTAGCTCTTTTGAAAAATCATTGAGTGCAGCCAGTTTCTCCTTTGTTTCTTTATCTAAGTCTATCTCACCATTATCTTCTGCTATAGATTTGTTCACACTTTCCTCTATTTTATCCTTTTCATCTAATTCAAACACATTGTATGCCAAAGAATCAAGTACATCAATGGAATAAACAAGAGTATCATCACCTGGGTGTTTCATGGTTTCATACATATTGAATTTTATTACTTCACCATCAAATTCCATTATGAGTGTACCATTGTGAACATCTATCTTGGTTTTAGAGATTTTCAAGAATGGTCTCCCTAATAATATTGGAGAAGTAAAATCCCCATTGTCCATGTCAAGCACATAAAAATCTGCAGGGAACACCAAATCATCTACCTGTACCAAGACATCCTCAATTATTCCCTTAGGATATAAAGTGGACCTATTTGCTAGTTGAATTATCAAATTTGTAGAGTTCAATGGTCCTAAATTCAAAGATGTATATACAGAATATGGCATAACATTAATGGAAGCTCCTAAATCTAACATAGCCTTTTCAATGCAAGTTCCCTCAATTTTGCATGGGATAGTAAACATACCTGGATCCTTGCATTTAGTAGGGAGTTTTGTCTGTATCATAGCAGATACATTCTGACTCATATGAATCTTTTCAAAATCCTTTAATTTTTGCCCTTCTTTTTGAGTACATAGTTCTTTCAAGAACTTTGCATATCTTAGCACCTATTTAATGGTATCTAGAAGGGGGAGATTAACTTCACATTTTCTAAAGATGTCATACAATTCAGAAGTTTTCTCATTTAGCCTATTCTCTTTAAGAGTTTCTGGAAAAGGAGGCATTGTAACATCTCTAATTTCGTTTTTTTTATTGATAAAAGTACATAAATATTTAATTAAGGAAATAAAATTTATTAGACAATATTTTAGATATCTAAGGAAATATAATCCTTAGAAATTCTTCACCTTATGTATATGCATAGAAATTGTTTCTAACATTAAGAGAACAAATAAAGAGGGAAAACCTAATAGGAAAGAAATTAGAAATAACCTACTAAAGAGATGCAAAATTATTGGATAAGGAAGATAAATTTTTAGAAACAAGTAAAGGTTTTAAAATTTTAAGAACATTGAATTAGGGTAATTTTTCCTAATTCAAGAACTAGAGTTACTAAGTTTAAAATCTTTACCCATACATTGGGCTTTTACCTATGGACACTTCATATAGAGTTTTTCCACTTCACATAAGTTTTTAGCAAGCCATTGGATAACCTAAGCAAGAAATAAAACATAGACTTGGACTAGGATATAGTAATTGGACCAATAGCCCAAAAA
This sequence comes from Gleditsia sinensis, assembly GCA_037074535.1. Lineage (NCBI taxonomy): Eukaryota > Viridiplantae > Streptophyta > Magnoliopsida > Fabales > Fabaceae > Gleditsia > Gleditsia sinensis. The sequence continues at coordinate 36,978,974 of CM073465.1, forward strand.
AAAATTATGAAAATGTGACCAAGCCCTCCAAGAAAGGTAGAATTTTATCCAAAGCAAAGAAAATGGGTAGGAATAAGCTCATAATGGGTAGGAATAAGCCCAAATCCAAGAGGAAAAATAAAATAAAATAAATTGGGCGATGATATAATAATGTAATAATAAAGATTAGGTTACATAGCATTAAGACAAAAATTTAGCAAGTGGTGTGATTCTACATTCATCATTTTGGCAAGTGGCATGATAATACAAGGCTTTAGGACAAAAACATCTATATCCTACACTCATAATTTTAGCAAGTGGTATGATAATACATGGCATTAGGACAAAACATTCTTATCCCACACAAATAATATCAACCAAATAATGGAGATTCAAGGGCTAGAAATTTGCCACCTAAAAAGGCAAACCTATCATACTTGTTTAAGACAAAAGAAAATGGAAATGAATCCCTAAATCAAAGGGACCTTGTCCCATATCTTAAGAACATATTATCATAATTTTCAAAATACAAATCTCCTTTTCCTATGCATATCTTGACTAAGGAAGAGGAAGACAAGAACATAAGTTGTTTGTTTTCCAAAAATTCAACAAAGTGTATCCTAATTGTGATAAGGTAGACCCATGATTATGAAAGGTGTATTATTTGGTGGTCTATTTAAGCAAAACCCACCCCTACAACATTTTAATTTCGTCCAAGTGAGGAAGAGAGAGAAATAGAAGCAAGGTAGAGTGAGGAGAGGAGAAGAAATGAAGAAAGAAGATGGAGAAGTTTAGAAGGCTAAGAACTCAAGGTAAGTTTAACAATATTTCTTTTTGAAGAAAACTTTTGAAACTTATAATATTTATATGAGATTTTGATCTTAGAACTTTGATGATTGGTCATGGATGTTGCTATATCATGTTACATATTGATCTTGCATGTGATGTATGTTTGAATACTTAGGTTGGTGTAGATAGTTCTGCATGGGTATGACTATGGGTGGCAGAATTTTAAGCTTCGGTGTTTTAATTTCTTTGAACAATATATAAGGAATTATAATAAATGGTTAACATATGAATTATAGATATATGTGTCACAGAGTTTTAGCCACTATAATCATTCAATTTAGAGTTCATATGAGGTAGATATGGTTCGATTAGTAAACAAAGATCAGAAAATGGTTAATCAGGGAAGAATATGTTAGGATAGCTTTGGTGGTTTAATTTCTAGAAAACTTATATAAGGAATTAAAATAAAGTGTTAACATATGAATTATAGATATATGTGGCATGGATTTGTAGCCACGGGAATCACTTCATTTGGAATTCTTATGAGGGAGATATGGACAGATTAGTAGGTAAAGGTCAGAACCTACCCGAGAAGAAATAACCTGTACTTTGAGAAAGTAATATCACCCATATTTATTACTAGTTTGCTAATATGATTAACATAATAGTTTTAGATAATTGTCTTAACTTTTCATAGACACCAAGATCACCTCAATCGGAGTTAAAATGAGGGAGTTATGATCTGATTAGTGAAAAAAGGTCACAGAACACGGCCAAGCCGTGTTCTGAGTGCTTTAAGCACGCGCTAACCGTGTTCGGGGCTATTTTTGAGTACATTTGAAGTATTTTTAAAGCATGGCCTGTCCTGGAACATGGCCAGACCGTGTTGGAAGCTAGTGAACCCTATTTTTAATATTTTTCTACCTTAGATGAACCTCTTTAACTATAGGGTAATAGTAGAAATCAAATTGGGGAACAATGCTCTATAAATTTGTAAAAACATGTGTTGGAAATGATATAAATAAGAAGAAAATTACTAAGGCCAAGCATAAAGAGAAGGTTAAATATGATGAAAACCTGCATCAAGAAAATAAAGAAATAAAATTAATATTTAAAAAAGAAGGCCAATCTTATAAATGACTAATATATGCCATAGCCATTGCCATTGTATGAACTTCTTACCATTTTAAGTGTGAAATTCTGACATGGAAATATTTTATAAAGTGATATTTGAAATGGTTATGTTCATGGCATGATTACCAATGATTTATGGTAATAGTTATATTTTAATGAACATACTTGTTATTGAAAACATATTTTTGGCTATCATTGTGAAAAGAAAAGAAATGAGCACGGTCACATGGCAATCTGTGTGGTGCACCAGTAGGGGACGCCCTACCAACGGTTATGATTATGATTATGAGAAAAGAAAGAGAAATTGTGCCATGTCGGGTGGAGCGAGAAAAGCCTGTACCGGAGAGTAGAGGATACTCACCCTGACCGGGGTAGCTTGAAATGAGAATAAGTTGTTGGCCATCATATGATATTCTGAAAATAGTTAATTTTGTCATACATATCATTATTATATGATTCTTATGTGCATAGATATAATGCATTCATGTGACCAAAGATATTTTTTGTAGTTTATACAGCTGAACATGACGTGATGAGCTATATTGATGATGATTTATTGTTGAACTTACTGGGATTTAATTCTCACTATATTTCCATATCATGTTCAGAAAATTAGTTATGCAGATTTTTCCATAGCACTGGCTTTTAGTGCACGTTGGATCGAGTACTTTATTTTGGACAGATCCCAGAAGCAAATAAAATGTTTGTGGTCGAGTTAGCTTAGATCCCGGTGAAGGTAGAACCACCCGCACCTGTATCTCTGGAATTGGTCAACCAGAATAAATAAGATGTAGATTTTTATGTGCTTGATATGTTGTACGTATGTTTTGATTAATGACATGTATGTGAACTCTGTATTGTATAAATTAAATAAATGTTATATTGAGTTAAGTTGTAACGAGGTAATAACTTCATGGTATTTTAAAAAAAAATTTGATACTTAAATGGAGTTGTTACAGGCATTACTTCATAATTTGGAGTAGATAGAGACTTACCTGTAGATGTTTCTTTCTCCTTATTTAATTTCTCTTGCTTTTTAGGAGAAGAAACGGATGGTGGACCTTCAATTTCCTTACCATTCATTGAAATAATTGCACTGACATTTTCTCTAGGATTTACCACAGTTTGAGAGGGTAGCTTTCCTGATTCTTAAGCATCTAACCGATTGACTGTGGTTGCTATTTGGCCTATCTGAGTTGTCAAGTTTTGAATGCTAGCTCTTGTCTCTTGCTGAAATTATTGAAAGTTATGTGCAAGATACTTGACAACATCTTCCAAGGAATTACTTACCTGGTGATCATGAGATGCATTTTGTCTAGGATAATAGGCTTGTTGATTTTACTGAAAATTTTGTCCTGCAGGCCTATTTTGTGCATTCCCATATCTGAATTTAGGATGATCCTTCTATCCAGGATTGTATGTATTAGCATAAGGATCATACCTCTTTGGTTGGTTAGGAAAACCTCCTACATCATTTTCTTGTTCTGTGAATTCTTCTTGAAGTGTAGGGCACATATCAGTGGAGTGCCTTGTTGTTGAACATATTCCACAGACTTTAACTTACTGTAGTGTACCTGTAGCCATTTGGCGCACAAGAGAGGTAAGTTCAGATATTTAATTCTGAAGAGAAGTAGTACTTACCTCATGGGCATGTCTAATAGGAGTATCATGCCTAATGCCAAATTATTGAGAATTGGCAGCCATATTTGATATTAGGATTTTGGCTACTTCAGGAGTCTTATCTACTAGTGCTCCTCCACTAGCTGCATCTATCATGCTCCTATCTCTCTATAAAAGACCTTCATAAAAATATTGGATTAGTAGCTACTCACTAATCTGATGATGTGGGCAGCTAGCACAAAACTTTTTAAACCTCTCCTAATATTCATAAAGTGTTTCTCCATGCAATTGCCTAATGCCATATATTTCTTTCTTGATAGTAGCAGCCCTAGATGCAGGAAAATAACGTTATAAAAACATTCTCTTCATCTCATTCCAAGTAGTAATAGTACTAGAGGGCAAATAATACAACCAATCTTTGGCTGAATCTCTTAATGAAAAAGGAAAAGCTCTGAGTTTTATTTGTCCCTCAGTTACTCCAGTGGGCTTCATGCTGGTACATACCACAAGGAATTCCTTCAAGTGTTTATGCGGGTCCTTATCTGCAAGTCCATGAAAATTAGATAAGAGATGAATTAATCTATATTTCAACTCAAAATTAACATTGTCATCAAGATTAGGAAAAGTAATGCATAAGGGTTGCTTAAGCAAATCTAGAGCTGCAAGCTCCTTCAAAGTGGGGTGCCTCGCCATGGTTACTTCCTCCTTTTCTTGATCAATGTCCTCTTGAAGTTCTCTTCTGTGCCTGTATACAGATTTTTCAATATCTGGATTGAACTCTAAATTTTGAGAATTAGAAGAACGAGTCACAGGTATAAATCAAAATAAAATCACAAAAAGTAATAGATGCAGTCCTCGGCAACGGAGCCAAAATTTGGTGCATACTGTCGCAGGTAAACCCAAATTGATACCTTACCTCAAAACTAACCTGTAGTAGTGGGAGTAAGGGTCGATCCCATAGAGACTGGTATTACCTTATGTGATTAGAAAAGGGGGGATTGATAGTTGCAAATAAAATCAAGTAAACAATAACGAAAGTAATTAAGAGAGAGTGATTAATGATAAAGACGTTGGTTTCGGTTGATATCCACCGTTAAGGGATTGCATTGATCATTGACAACATAATCAATCAGTAATTGAATATCTATCATTGGGTTTCTAACCCTGTTCCTCCTTAAGTCTAGTAAATTAATGACAACCGCACCAATTAAACCCTAATTAACAAGCAATTCTTTAACACATTGGTAAAGCATAACTTATTAATCGCATGAAGAACTAGAGAAACTGACAGAGCTAAACAAATATAAACACATCGGCTATATCTAATTTAGTTAATTACTCATCATAGGTTTAATGATTTATAATCCAAAATCCTTAAACCTATTTGCCTCATGAATCACATAATTGAAGACTTTGTTCAAAACATAATTCAACGGTAGATTAAGACAGACAATATACTAGTAGGCCTCCCTAGCAATCATATGAATAATCATTGAGAAGAAGAGCAGATGAATAATCAATACTCAATTCAAATTGAAATAATAAAATCAAATCTATATCTCAAAATGCATGCCTTGAGGTTTCAATCTACCTCAACCAACTAAAAAGAACTAGCCACGCAGGTCCATAAGAAAATATAAAGAAGAATTGAAGAATGTAACTAAGAACTTGGATGAATGATTGAATGAATTTTCTGCTTGCTTTCCTCCCTTTTATAGATTAACTCCTCCTAATCGAAGTAGGAGTGTTTCTAGGTCAAATTTCGGCCTATCGGGCTTCAATTGGAGTTGGAAAACCTTAAAATTTGCAAATTCAGTGACTTGTTGCTGCGACGGGCGCCGCGGCACACTATAGTAGCACCGCGGCATGCCAGAAATCCAAAGACAGGGTGCCGTGGCACCCTGGGTCAGTGCCGCAGCGCTCATTGCTGGGATTCTCCGCACCTCCAGAATTTGGCAAAGTGCCGAACACGAACGTTTTAGCTCTATGTCTTTTCTTTCCATAGCCGCTGGAATAATCTTAATCTAATCTAAATTGAAGGAGATATGATAAAATTAGTGACCAAAGGTGAGAATTCATCCTGCTGCACTATGATTCTGATTTACGAGCTCTGTAACGCTATGAAATCTCCCGAATTTAACCAAGTGTTCAACATAAAGGTTGTAGAGTATTGTGTTATCTTTTCACAACCACTTGAATCACTTTTATTAGAGTTCATAAGAGGGAGATATGTGCACAACAGTGCTGAAAGGTCAGGAATCGCTGCAATGTAGCATTTTTTCATGAATTTCTTATCTTTTTCTTCTCTTTTCTTTTTCCTTTGTTCCTACAATATAAAACACAAAATTAAGCTAATTCCTAATTATATTATTATTAAATCAAACAAAAAGTAAGTTTAAAGGTATTAATATCATGCTTAATTAAGATCACATCAGTAAATCTGTCCTACTAGTGGTTATTGATCGCTTATCTAAATATGCTCATTTCCTCCCATTAGCTCATCCCTATTCAGCAACTTTAGTTGCCCATATTTTTTTATATAATATCTTCAAATTACATGTTACCCGAAACAATTGTAAGTTACAAGGATGTGGCACTAACAGGAAACTTTCTCCCAAGTTCTATGGGCCTTTTCCAGTTGAAGCTAATATAGGATCGGTAGCTTATCACCTTACCCTTCCTCCCTCTTCCAAAATCCACCATATCTTTCACATTTCCTATTTAAAAAAGTTTCAAGGAAATTTTGCAAAAATTTTGCCACACTTACCTACTATGTACAAAGGGGAAATTCTTCTGACAATAAAGGTTCTTTTAGAGAAAAGGATAATTTCTACAAATGCCCACATTCTACTTCATTAGGACGGCTCGTCTCCTGCAAATGCTTCCAGGAATGTGCCAACCAAATCATGGAACAACTTCCTATATTCGCACTTGAGGTCAAGCGCGTGTTGGAAGGAGGGAGTAATTATATGATGTCAAACAATAAAGAAAATAGAACACTACATGTGGCACCATTTCAGAAGATTTTTGAGAGATTTATTGATGGCAAGTTCAAGAATAAGTCAACGAGTTAGTGGGGCAAATTAGTTACTTAGTTACTGATTTTTCTGCTAGTTACTGTTATTATTTTATTTACTATTCCTATTTTTTATTTAGATAATTAAGATGTTGTTCTCCTTAATAATAGGAGTTATGGTTGCTTAACCGTGTATTTAAAAGTTTGTTAATCAATAAGAAGGGGAGGAAAAACTTTCACTAAACATATTTGTGAGATCAGTGAGCTCTCTCTGTAATTGATCTCTCATAATATCATTGAGTAGGTTAAAATAGAGAGAGGAAGGAAAAATTCCAATAAGCCTCCTTCTCCATTTGAATTAAGAGAAGCCCTTACACTACAATGTTCAATTACCAAATCCAAGACAAAGGGCCATACCAATAACTCCTAGTATCCGAGTAGAGGTGTAACATTAGAATTCATGGGACTATCAACTAGTTTGAAATCCAACATAAATATTTCTTCAAGGAAATCTATGACATTCTATTTGAGAAATTTCAATATTTGGCAATGTCTTTAGCTTCAAAAAGCTAGAGAAGAGGAGACAAATCCAGGATATAGGAAATTCCTACTAAACTAAGCAACCTCAATGTTTAAAAAATAATTTAAATTTGCAAAGTCTTTGGTATAAAAAATGATTATGGAAATATTTTTTATGCAAAAAATTCCAATCTTCATCATTTCCTACAATAAAAATGACATCGACATAAGAAATAAGAAAAATATAATCAAAGATCAATGTAAACAGTATAGAGAGTTACTTGCTTCATTAGATTCATCACAAATAGCTAAACAACATTGCTAAATCTGCTAAACCAAGATTGAGGTGACTATTTTGAGCCATAGATGGAAAATCGTAACTTGAAAACCAATCCAAACTCTCCTTGGACAACAAAGCCAAATGATTACTCCATATACACTTTCCCCTCAAGATTGCCATGAGAAAATGCATGTTTTATGTCAAATTGATAGACAAAAGGAATGAACAACACCAACTAAATTGAAGCCATTTTGGCCACTAAAGAGAGAGTATCACTATAATCTAAACTGAAAATCTTAAGTATGACCCTAGGCCACCAATTAAGCTTGAAGAAGATCAATGTTACCATCAGGACCAACTATAATAGTATACACCCAACAATACCGAATAGTATACTTAGTAGTTACAAAATCCGGATATTGTGTCATGGCCTTATCAACATGAAAATTAGTGTGGGCAAAACAATTGCTTCAGAAGTTGCGATTTGGATAAAAAAAATTGTGACAGTCAAACTGCACTTCTTATTTCCTCTAATCTTGTCTCTAGTGAGAGGATAACAAAAAGATACTAAAGGACTCTACTACTTGCTATGTTAACTCCAATGACCACTTAAATGATATTTTCACCAACTCTTTAAGAAATCCATGCATCACTTGCATATAACAAGCTTGGTGCATATAACATATATACTTTAACTTAAGAGGGAGTGTTGAAGTTTATATATATGGCTATCATATCCCTCTAATTAAGGCTATAATATTTCTATAATTAAGACTATAATTAGAGCTAGAATATCTCTACATGGTTATTCAATGGCTTGTCATGTACATACTCCATAAATACAAAGAATAAATGTAGGTTAAGCTCATGGACCACACATCAGTAGTGGCCTTTTTTTCCTTCTCTGTTACTTCATAAAGATTTTAAACAAAGTTACCTAGGAATCCTAATTTCCCTTGGTATTCATTTACCCACATGCTATCCACTACTGAATCCCACAAATAATCATGGAATTCAAATTTACAGCTCTCCCTATATTTTTCTTTACTTCTTTTCTCGAGAAACATGCCATCATCTAGAAATTGGATTTCAAAATCTCAACTAAAAATATAATAGTAAGTTGCCTAGGAATAAAATTCCTAAATAATTGATTTTGTATGGTAAATTAAAAATTTGTATAACAAACAACACCTTAGTACTAGCATCAACCTCCTAGCCATTTCAGTGCTAAAATCTTCTAAGGAAGGCAACAAATCAATGCACCATCATATACTCAACAAATAGCATTAAATTCATCATTTTCTCTCTCTCCAATAGACAACATAAGTATCAAAATAGAAAGAGTCATGAACTGCACTTCACAAACACATCCTTAGGGTACAAATTCATAAAATCTATCACAATTTTGCAGTGTTAAACGTACATTAGTATAAATAAAACCAAAAAAATCAAAAAATATAGAAGTATTTAAAACAAAATACTTATTGTGTAAAGGCGGTAACCATCCATTTCTTGGCAGAAAAAATGAATGAGGCTTTGCGTGGCAGAGTTAATCCACTGATCAAGAACGTCAGATGACTTCTAAATTATAACATTATCGCTAGGGACAAAAGGTGCAAGGCCCTCAACTTCAAGCCTCTTTGCATTTTGAACAAGGAACTTGTATGCATTATACCAAGGTAGGAAAACATCCCTAACCTGGGACAATTGAGCACAATATAAATAGTGTACCATTTGATAAGTACGAGTGAATAAAGTAAGCACAAATTAGTTAAAAAAATTAGTTAAAACTTGAAATAATAAAATTAATTGAAGACAAAAGGAAAATAATAAAAAAGTAAATAACAGTTGGATAATACTGACAACTACATAAACTCCTTCCTTCTTAAATCGTAAATTCTTAGCACGCACAACAAGAGAGTTTATAAGGTATAGTCGCAATGCATCCTATCCAACAAATGAGAAAGTGTAATAAAAAACCTTTAAACAAATTACGAATTTAATTACTTAGAAAAGTAAGAAAAACATGGATCTTGACATTACATGCTGATGGACCCTTACAATTATCATGAGGTTAAGGGTTTTGAGCAGCAGGTATGTGTGAAAGCTTGGAATAAGAGGTGTTTTGGGTAGTTTGTTAGGGATTTTGTACAAAGAATGGGTGCAGCCAGAAATGAAAAGAAGGAGAAAATTGTGAGGAGACATTTAGCAGTCTCGAAGTGCTAGGTATTTTGTTGTTTTTTTTCTTCATATTTTTAGTTTAATTTCAGTCTTTTACTTCTATTTTCTTTGTAAAATTCTTGATGGAGATCAAAGTCTACATTAAATAGTATCAAAGCAGGTACAATAAATGGAAGATACCAAGATCAACGCAATAGAAGATAACCTGGAGAAAGAGATAAAGGAAGTCACGAGAGAGATCAGATGGATGAAGAAATACCATCTCGAGATGCTTAAAGAACTTGCATGGCTAAATTCAATAAACAGAAAGAAAGTGGTAGATCCAGAAGTTCAGGTCAAAACAAAGATAAATAGAATCCTAGAAAAAGACTAGAACAGAAAAGAAAGGAATTTGGCAAATTTTATGCTGTATTTCATATCTTAAAAGAGTACAAGGACAGTCTATATATATACACAAAGATGTGTAACAACCTAATACCACAAATTATGGAGGATCAAAAACAACTTAAACATAGGAAAATCAAATCAGCTTAATTCTAAGAGAATCAAAATATTTACATCCCTAAAAGACGACCACTATTTATTGTGAAGATATTTTTCACACTCCCCCTCAAGCTAGTGAGTAGGTATTTTTCATTCCCAACTTGGAAGTGATACTCTGAAAAGTTGAACTGTTTAAGCCCTTGGTAAGCACATCTACAAGTTGGGGTCGGGTACATGGATCAAACGATGTCATAATGGCTTGTTATAAATGAGATATGTAATGCCCGATTTTATTATTTATATATATATGCAAGAGACCAGAATTATATCAGAAGCTAGGCAACTAATATATGTACATACATCCAAAAGTTATATACATCAGAGTCTAGTAGCTTATATACATACATATGTAACTAGAGGTACTGAGCATACATCACAAAAGGCAAAGTATCGTGGGGTTACATCAAAACAATGGGGTTAGCCTATTTACGTCACCAAAATTAGCTATACACATAAAGCTGTCCTACGGCCTATACTTGGTCGTCACCCCCAGGGTATTGCTGGTGGAGGAGGTGGGCCAAGAGTGGGGACCTCTATCATGCTGATCACCATCAAGTTCACAATAATTGTGAACTGTCCCAAGTAAGGGATGTCTACTATTTACAGCTCTAGGAGTAATGTTAGCACAACGAAGGACATCTCTACTAATCTAAACATAGCATCAAAACAGTGAGATATAAAATCCCAGCAAGGTCAACATTCAAAACATATAAGTATACAGAAAACTTACATGCTATGTCCAGTTGTATAAGCTATAGAAAACAATTTCTCTTTTTATACATTAAAGGTACAATAAAATACATGCCAGCCTTTTATAGGTTATGCATCAATATCACGCATGCTAAAATAAAACATGTATTTATAAAATACCTGTGCCGGGGTTCATGGCTTATACATCACTCAATGGCTCATCATCACTCATAGTGGCTCATAGGCTGATATTCTCTCTCAATTGCAATCCTCAATGTGGTGTGAGCCTTACCCCTCCAGCTACTCACCCACCCTTTGAGGGCCATTGGTCAGAGGGACCTTCCTGTATTGACCACTCTAGGCTATAGGCCGTCCCCTATCCTGGTACTATATCCAATCCATGACCCTTCAGTCGCCTTACCTCGTAAGTTGCCACACTCCTGGGTCACCTTAATGGTTAAGGGTCATCTTGGACTTGTCAGTCTCCTCCATACAGCAAGGGAGACACCTGTTTCCAGGCTACCTTGCTTCAGAAAGGATCATTCTGACTTGTTAGTCGCCTCAATACAGTAAGGGAGACAACTGTTTCCAGGCCACCCTACTTCAGAGAGGGTCCTCCTGACAAAGCTTAAGTATTTTATATTTCTCCAGCCACTTAACATAACAAGAGTGTGCACATTAATAAATATCTAGCACATAAACCATGCTCAACATCAAACATGTTACAACAACTCATCATGGATGAACATACATGTCTTAATAACCTTTCATAATGTGCATACATTAATAACTCATTTGTAGCCATACATACAAGTAGTCTATAGTATGCAAATATAGCATTTATGCATCATTCCTCATGATTCATATACATGATTTACCAACCATACATGATGAAATAAATATAGCACGTGTAAATATAACATTCATGCATCATAAAACCATCACTAACATCCTAAAAATTTTGGTAATTAAATAAGATTCAGAAAGGAAACAGAAAACAAAGAAAAAGGGCAACACAACATGAAGCACGACCGTGCTTCATGGCCATGTTCCTCCTCGTGTTCCCTCTTTACTTGGTCATGTTTCATACAGGCCAGCTCCAAGTACAGCCGTGCTTCGGGCCTTGCTTAATAATTTTCCAGATTTCTCATAACTTCAGGATTCCAACCCACGGCCTGGCCGTGTCTCTAAGCACGACCGTGCTATGGGCACGAAATTCACTAAAAATTTCTTTTTTCTCTAAAATCAGCCAAGAAAAACCAACAATCAAAGTATCAACATTTTCAGCATGAAAAATGAAATTTTTCCAGAGCAACCCACAAACCAACACATGGATTAAAACTCAAAACCAACTACACAAAGTTTTCCCCAAATTATTAACACATAGATATGCATGAACAGTAACTATGGATGCCATAACTACTCCAATAAAAGCTCTATCTACCTTCCCACACCATTTAAATACTCACATACATCCAGCCATAAAGACATCCAACCATAAAACATGAAGGAGGATGTTGATCTTACCTTTTCTTTCCACAAGCATGTTTTCTCTCTCTTGTTCTACTACTTTCTCTCTCTAGAAAGCATCACCAAACAGTAGATTTTCTCCATCCATTAGTTCCCATAGATGATTTGGGGGAGTAAACAAGAGATTAAGAGTTGGAATCTTACCTTTCCTTCTTGATTTTCCACTTCTTCTTTCTCTCTCCTTTCCTCCCTTTTCTTTCTTCTCCTTCTCTCTTCTTACTTTCTTACCATGGAGTTCCCTTCTTTGGGCTAGAAGAGTGAAGACTTGGCCACTAAGTCAAGGAGAGATATATTAAAATAATGAAAACTTCTCCAAGAAGCCATCTAGCCCCTTAACCTTCACCCTTGCTTTGCCTAACAATTCCCAAAATGCCACTCTATTACATTGTGTTTAAGAGGGTTAACTAAGGCCTTGTTTGGGTGCAAGAAAACTTACCAAGTGTTTAATTCCTTCTTAAGCCTTACTTTAATGGATTTTTGTGCAACTTTCTTCATTGCTCCACCTCTCTATTGTTGTTGTCTATTTATGGCCCTGTAGACAAGGAAATCGTTATCTCTTTCTTAAACAATTCTTTCCAAAAATGAGAAAATCCTTCTTAAACATTCATAGTTATTTCCTTATAACTCCCTCATTTAACTCTTTTAAACCCTTTCTTACTATTCCATTTTGTGAATATTATTAACAGAATTTCAGGTGTTATAAGATCAATAGATAGATTATTAACTATTAAATCCTTCTTAATAGTTTCGCCTATTGTTTTCTTTGGCCTCCCTCTACCTCTAACTATCGGACTATTCTCCATCTGATCTACTTTTCTCAAAAGGGCTTACGTAGGTCTTCTCCACACATAACTGAACCACCTTAAGCGAGATTCCACCATCTTTTCCACAATAAGTGTTACCCCAACTTTTTCTCTAATGCACTCATTTATAATCATATATCTTCTGGTGTATGCACACATGCAGCACAATATTTTCATTTTTGCAACATTAAGTTTATCTTTATGTTGTCTTTTAATTGCCCAATATTTAGTACTATACAATATAGCAGATCTTACAACTGTACGGTAGAATTTTCTTTTAACTTTGAGCGGCATTTTTCTATCACAAATGACACCCAAAGCCTTCCTCCATTTCATACTTCCCGCTTGAATCCTATGATTTATGTCATCCTTTACTTCGCCATCATTTTGTATAATGGACCCAAGATATGTAAAGCTTGTAACTTGTTTTAATACATGGTCTCCAAGTTTTACTTCTAAATTTGTACTTGTTCATCTTTTACTAAAAATACATTCCATATATTCTATTGTATTTCTACTTATACGGAAACCATGTGTTTCCAAAGCTTGTCTCCATGACTCTAACTTTATGTTTATTTTCTCTTTTGATTCGCCAACTAAGACTATATCATCTGGACAAATCATACATTGAGGCCCTAAATCTTGTATATGTTTAGTAATTATGTCCAAAATCAAGTAAAAAAGATATGGACTCAGAGCTAACCCTTGATGTAGTCTAATAGTTGTAGGAAAATCCTTTGTGTCCCTATTTGTTGTCCTCACGTAAATCGTAATCTTATTGTACATATCTTTGATTGCTCGAATATACGCAATACGTACTCCGTTCTTCTCTAAAGCCTTCTATAAAATGTCTCTTAGCACTTTGTCATATGCCTTTTCTAGATCAATAAAAACCATATGCAAATCTTTTTGCCTCCTTTGATAACTTTCCATCAATCTCCGCAGTAAGTAAATTGCTTCCATAGTTGACTTTCCTGGCATAAAACTAAATTGATTTTCTATGACTTGAATCTCTTGTCTTAATCTTTGCTCAATGATCTTCTCCCATAATTTCATAGTATAGCTCATGAGCTTAATCCCACTATAGTTGGCACAGTTCTGTATGTCTCCCTTATTTTTACAGATTGAGATTAAATTACTTATCCTCCATTCATCTGGCATTTTCATAGATCTCATTATCACATTAAACAACTTAGTAAGCCATCTTATGCCTTTCCTTCCTAGACTTTTCTACACTTCAATGGGTATATTATCGGGTCCTACTACTTTGCCATTTTCTATTCTCTTCAAAGCCTTCTCTACTTCAAACTCTTGAATTCTATAATAAAAAGTATAATTACAGTCCTCTTTTGCAACATTTAGCCTGTCAGAGTCACAAGTCAACTCATTTCCTTCATTAAAAAGCCCTTGAATGTAACTCCTCCATCGTGCTAGGATATCTTACTCGTTTACCAAAACATTACCCTCTTCATCTTTAATATATTTTTCTTAATCTAGGGCTCTTGTCTTTCTTTCCCTACCCTTCGCAAGCCTATAAATTTTTCTTTCCCCCTCCTTGGTTCCTAAAGATTGATATAGCCCTTCAAAAACTCTAGATCTCGCTTCACTCACAGCTTTCTTAGTGTATTTCTTAGCAAATTTATATTTTTTTTCCATTTTTCATTATCTTTACATAAGTTCCATGTGGAGACACATACAGTGTACAAATCAACCCACTCTTTAGTTTTCTTTAATGAAGTGTCTATCTATTTCAATGTGTTTTATTCGATCATGCTGTACTGGTTATATGCTATGCTAATTGTTGACTTCTTGTCATAATAGTCTTATTGGTCCATCCCACAAAATCTTCAAATCTTCTAAGATTATCTTCAACCAAAGCAACTCACACACATCTTGAGCCATTGCTCGAAATTTTTCTTCTGCACTAGATCGTGCTATTACACAGTATTTTGTAGTTGACCTTCTATCAACAATAGACCCAACATAATCTACATCTGTATATGCCTCGACTAATAACCCTCCATTCCTTTTAAATAATATTCCTTTGCCTAGTGTTCCTTTGAGATATTGTCAAACTCAATAAGCTGCTTGTAGATAAATCTCTTTCGGGTTGTGCATAAACTGACAAATCACACATACTACACATGCTATGTCTAGTTGTGTATGAGACAGATAAATAAGTATTTCCACCAAATGTTGATACATTTCTCTGTTCACTACCTCTCCCAATCTATGATTAGGATCTATTGGTATACTTACAGGTTTACATGCTATCTTGCCCATCTCCTTAGGAAGGCCTATGACGTATTTTTTTTAAGAGATTAGTATACCTTGCCTAGAATAAACCACTTCAATCCCAAGGAAATATTTCAGCCTGCCTTGTGCCTTGATCTTAAACTCCTTAGATATGCATCGGCTTAAGATCTGTCCTTCTTTATCATCATACCCTATCACTATTATATCATCAACATAAACTAACACAATTATGATTTTCTCTAAAGAAGAATGTTTAATGAACAATGTGTAATCTCCTTGGCTCTGTTTATACCCCATGGCTATCATAACTCTTGCAAAAGTTCTAAACCATGCTCATGGAGACTGTCTAAGCCCATACAAGGCTTTCTTTAACTTACACACTATATTGACAGCTAAGCTATTCTTATAGCCAGGTGGAATTTTCATGTAAATTTCCTCCTCTAGCTCCCCATGCAGAAATGCATTTTTTACATCAAATCGTTGCAATTCCCAATTAAAACTAGCTACTAATGATAACAAGATCCTAACGGTATTCATTTTGGCCACCAGGGCAAAGGTCTCCAAATAATCAATCTCGTAAGTTTACGTATAACCCTTAGCCACCAATCTTGCCTTATATCTTTCTATAGATCCATTTGCTCTATATTTTATTGTGTAAACCCATTTACACTCTACTAGTTCTTTTTCTTCGTGTAATTTTACCAATTGCCAGGTCTTGGTTTTCTCCAATGCATCCATCTCTACATTCATTGCTTGTTTCCACTTTTCATTAGACAATGCCTCAAATAAAGTGGTAGGAATAGAGATGGTGTTTAGGCTAACAAGAAAAGCCTCTTGAGACGGTGAAATATTTTTGAAAGACATGAAATTTGATAGAGGATATAAAGGTTGTTTTGTGCATTCTCTAGTTCTTTTTCTAATGGCAATATGGATGAATATCGATGGGTTGTATGGCTTGAGAGGGTACCGAGTAGGGGATACCCTATTAGCCTAAGTGAGCCAAGGGAGGGCTGTTCCAACCGGGTGTCAGTGGTAATGTGAGGAGGCAAGAGGGTGATGTACTCACATTCCCGGATCACTTATTGTGACTGTAGTCGATCAGTCATTATGCATATAGCAAATGAGTAAATTAAAAGCCGTGATAGGGCTGAGCATTAGAAAAAAATGGACTTCTAGTGCATGTGTAGTATGATAATTATGCATAAACAAAAATTATGATTTTATCTCAAAATTTTGATATTTTTCTGTAGCTTATATAGCTGAACATAACTCCTATTTTCTCATCATATTTTATTTATGTTAAATCTACTGGGAACCTTTGTTCTCACTATTATTGTGGTGTTATGTTTAGATAAAAAGAAATGAGATGCAACACAAAATGACGTTACTAATGGAGATCTAGATGTCAGCACCGCCCCCTCACCCTTTGTATTTCAAGGGTGAAGTGCTGTATAAAGACTCTTATATACTGAAATGTTGTATTGTATTAATATAATATGTGTGAGGTTTGTAATATATATGTAAACATGTATATTGTGTTTTCGAAATGTTGTATTGTATAATTATAACATGTATGACGTTTGTAATAAATATGTGTGTATATATATATATATATATATTGTGTTTATACATATGGTGTATTTAACATGCGTATAAAAAAAAACCCAAACGTTACAAAGTTGGTATCAGAGCAGTCAATCTTAGGCGACCATGGGGTGGGTGATCACTTAGATTGACTTAAAGGAGTCTTGAATAGTTATGTGGAAACGTTGTGTAAAGTAGCAGATAAATATAGTAGGAAAGTACTAGTATTTCCTATTTATAATCTTGTGTAGTGTGATAACTACTGTAAATTTTTGAACTGCTGTTGAGCTTGATCACCTCAATAGTGACTAAATTTTTCCTTTACTAATACAGTGAGTTATGGCACCACCAAGAAGGAATCTGCTAGGCAGCGCAGAGGCTACCGTAAATAACATAGTCATAGCTATTCAAGCTTAGACAGTTGCTACGAATCAGATTCTACAGCATCTTCAGAATATTAATAATGATGACGAGGTTAGGGGAAATGAAAGGAATTGAAATGGAAACAAAACTAAAAATGGTAATGGATGGTATGAATTTATGGGAACGCGACCTCCGTCTTTTGTGGGTGCATATGACCCAATAGTTACTGAGAGATGGCTGACGGAACTTGAGAAGATTTTTGAAGTTATAAATTGTTCTGATGAGCAGAAGGTCAATTTTGGGACATATATGCTGAAGGAAGAAGCTGAATACTGGTGGAAATGAGCCAAAGAGTTACTGGTACATCAAGACAGGGAAATTACATGGCACTTGTTCTGAGAGACTTTTCTGAACAAATATTTTCCCAGTAATGTGAGAGCTGAGAAAGAGATTGAGTTTCTTCAGCTTAGACAGGGAAATGGGACCATTGAGCACTATATTACCAAGTTTGAAGAACTGTCTAAGTTCTCAAGTACTTTGAAGAATAATCTAGATGAAGCTTGGAAGGCAGTGAAGTTTGAATCAGGACTGAACCCGTAGCTTAGAAATGTTGTGGTGGCATTACAGATTAGGGAATATGCTCGTTGGTACATAAATGTCAAATGCTGGCGACAAGTCTAAAAGCAGTTGAGGATGAAAAGGAGAGGCAGACTCAGTGGAAGCGGAAGAGAGAGTTCCTAGTTATGGATAGAAATACCAGAAGGAAGAATATCATGAGAGGTAAACAACCAGCAACTGTGGAACCCAGACCTTTTCTGAAAAATTCGTCAACAGGTCGGTGTGAAAAATGTGGGAAATTCTATGGAAATAATCCATGTTATTTTGATTCAGTTACTTGCTACCAATGTGGACAGAAGGGGCACATGGCACGATATTGTCCACTGGGAAGAGGGAAAGGTACTGTACGAACTCAACAAACAACAGGAAGAGTTTTCACCTTGAGCGATGCTGAAGCAAAGACAGCTCCTGATTTGATGCAAGGTACGTGCTGTATTAACAATTTTTCTTTGAATGTATTGCTTGATTCTGGCGTGAGCCATTCTTTCATAGCAATAAAATGTGTGGGGAAATTACAACACTCTATTGCAGAGTTACCATATGAGTTAGTAGTGGTGACACCTACAGGAGGAAAAATAATTACCTCCTCAGTGTGTTTGAATTGTCCCATTGTATTGAATGACAGATCCTTTGTAGTGGATCTGATCTGTCTACCTCTGGACGGTATAGATGTCATCTTGGGTATGAATGTCCTACTGGATTGCTGCAATAAGACTTTTGAGTTTCTCTCAGACCCACCAGAGGACCAAAAGTATAGCATTATTAGTGCTCACCGACTCTATAAGGAGATGAGGGATGCAGATTTGAAATGTGTTTTCTTGTATACCATCAACCCGAGTATGAAACGGGAACTGCTTGAGATTCCAGTAGTCTATGAATTTCCAAAGGTTTTTCCCTCTGAAATTACTGAACCTCCACCGAAGAGAGAAGTGGAATTTTCCATCGATCTAGCACCAGAGGCGAGGCATATTTCTATCACTCCCTATAGAATGTCTCATGTGGAACTACAAGAGCTGAAGAAGCAGATCGAAGAGTTGTTAGAAAAGAATTTTATCAGACCTAGCATATCAACTTGGAGAGCGCCTGTATTGTTTGTAAAGAAGAAAGATGGTAGTTTGAGATTGTGTATTGATTACAGGTAATTGAATAAGGCGACTATTAAGAATAAGTATCCGTTACCTAGAATAGACGATCTATTAGATCAATTAAAGGGAGGTACTATTTTCTCTAAGATAGACTTGAGGTCAGGATATCATCAGATCGGAGTTAAAGAAGAAGACATTCCAAAAACAACTTTCAAAACTCGGTATGGACACTACAAATTTTTAGTCATGCATTTTGGGGTCACAAATGCACCTGCAGTCTTTATGGACTATATGAATCGCATTTTTAGACCCTACTTGGATCAATTCGTAGTAGTGTTCATAGATGATATTTTAATCTACTCTAAGAGTGAGGAAGAACACAACCAGCATCTTCGATTAGTACTTCAAGTCTTGAAGGAAAATAAACTTTTCGCTAAGTTGGAAAAATGTGAATTTTGGCTGGAAGAAGTGAAGTTTTTGGGTCACGTAATTTCTAAAGATGGTGTGTCGGTGGATCCCAGTAAAATTGAAGCAGTTCTGAAATGGGAGAGACCAAAAACTGTGACTGAAATTAGAAGTTTCTTGGGTTTAGCAGGATATTACAGAAGGTTTATACAGTGATTCTCTCAAATAGCTTTGCCTTTGACTCGATTGACCAGAAAAGGAAGTCTCGTTAATTAGACTAAAGAATGTGAGAATAATTTCCAAGAGCTTAAAGTCAAATTGACTTCTCCACCTGTTCTAGTTGTTCCTAACCCTTCTGGATGCTTTGTAGTCTATACAGATGCTTCCAAGAAAGGTTTAGGTTGTGTTTTGATGCAAGAAAGTAGGGTAGTTGCTTATGTATCTCGACAATTGAGACCGCATGAGGAGAACTATCCTACTCATGATTTAGAGTTGGCTGTTATAGTTTTTGCCCTGAAGATATGGAGACACTACTTGTATGGAGCTAGCTATATTTGAAATAAACAGTGATCACAAGAGTTTAAAGTATCTCTTTGACCAAAAAGAATTGAATATGAGGCAAAGAAGGTGGATGAAATTCATTAATGATTACAAATTTGAATTAAAGTATCACCCAGGGAAGGCAAATGTAGTAGCTGATGCGTTGAGCCGGAAGTCGTTGCATTTAAGTCAAATACTGATAAAAGAAATGGAGCTAATTGAGGAATTCAGAAATTTGAAATTATCAGTTATGACTGTCCCTGGTAGTTTGATTGTTAGTGAATTAAGAATTGAAAGTGACTTGAAGACTTAGATTAAAGAAGCGCAGACACATGATCAATTTTTACAAGATCGAAGATATCAGCCTGACTTTGCAATGTCAGAGGATAGAATTATTATGTACCGGGGCAGAACATGTATACCACAAGGAGAGAATTTGAAGGCTAAGATTCTGGAAGAAGCTTATCAAAGTAAGTATACAATCCATCCAGGATCTACAAAAATGTATCAAGATTTGAAAAGATTATACTGGTGGCCAGGAATGAAGAGAGACATTGCTGAATATGTGTCTAAGTGTTTGGTTTGTCAAAAGGTGAAGATAGAACATCAAAAACCTTCTGGGATGTTACAACCTTTAGAAATCCCTGAGTGGAAGTGGGATAGTATATCTATGGATTTTATTGTTGGATTACCTAAGACTCAGACAGGTCATGATGCGATATGGGTAATAGTTGATAGACTGACGAAATCTGCACACTTTTTACCCATTAAGAAAAACTACTCGTTGAATAAGTTGGCCTAATTGTATATGAAGGAAATTGTACGGTTGTATGGAATTCCTAATAGTATCATTTTAGATCGAGATCCTCGATTTACTTCCAGATTTTGGAGAGCACTACAAGAAGATTTTGGTACTCGTTTGTGTTTTAGTACTGCATATCATCCTCAAACAGACGGTCAAATGGAGAGAACTATACAGACTTTAGAGGATATGCTAAGAGCGTGCGTGCTAGAGCAAGGAAAAGGATAGGATGGATATTTGTTATTAGTTGAGTTTGCGTATAATAACAGTTATTATTCTAGTATCGGAATGGCACCATATGAAGCTTTGTATGGTAGGAGATGTAAATCACCATTATGTTGGAATGAAGTGGGAGAGAAAAGGTTATTGGGGCCCGAGTTAGTGCAACATACTTCTGAACAAATATAGATAATTCGAGATAAAATGTGAACAGCTCAGAGTTGACAAAAGAGCTATTTCGATAGGAAAAGGAGACCGATACAATTCCAAGAAGGTGAACATGTGTTCTTGAAAATTTCTCCTACTACCGGAATTGGCCGAGCAATGAAAATTAAGAAATTGAGTCTGAGATATTTAGGACCTTATCAAATTCTGAAAAGGATAGGGTCATCGGCGTATCAGATTGCACTTCCTCCGCATTTATCAAATCTGCATGATGTGTTCCATGTTTCTTAACTTTGAAAGTATCTACCAGATCCGTCACACATAATTCAAGAAGAAATAATAGTTGTTGACGAGAATCTAACCTACCGATCGAGGCCGATAGTAATTCTGGATAAAGAAGTGAAACAGTTGAGAAATAAAATCATTCCATTGGTGAAGGTAGGTTGGGAGAGTTTAACAATGGAAGAAGCCACATGGGAAAGGGAAGATAACATAAGACAGAAGTATCCACAACTGTTTGAAAACAGGTAAAACTTGAATTTTGAGGACAAAATTCTTTTTAGGGTGGGAGAACTGTAACATCCCCAATTTGTTTTCTTATGTTACTAATTGAAATTTATTTCTTTCAGAGAGGAGAACAGATTTTGGATCTCATGGGAGGATTAAATTATTTTTACTTAAGTCAAATAAGATAGTAAGAATGATTAAAATGACATTTAATTTATGTAATTAATGGGGATGGCATTAGTGTAATTATGGATGATGGCAAGGGCATTTTGGAGATAAAGAGGTGGTAGGTAGGGGGTAAGTAGGGAAAAAGTAAAATAAAATAATAGGAAGATAAGAAGGAGAAGGGGAGGGAGTGACGGAGGGAAATAGAAGAAAAAGAAGAGGAGAAAAAAAAAGAGAAGAAAAAGAAAAGGAGAAAAAGAAAGGGGAAGAAGAAGAAGAGAAAGAAGAAGAAGAGAAAGAGGAAGAAGAGAAAGAGGAAGAAGAAGGAGAAGGAAGAGTAAAGAGAAATTAAGGAATCAAGCACCAAGTTTAAAGGAATTTGAGGTAGGTTTAACATCTTCTAATAAATTTTTGTACAAAATTATAAATACATTTTTAGATTTGTTTAGATGTGATTTTGGATAACATGTGGTCTGGATATTTATATGAAATTTTGTTTTTGGATGTTTGGACATGCATATGGGTGCATGGGATTATATAAAAGAAAATCAAAGGAGAAGATAAATTAAGCTGAATTTCGGAATAATTGGGGAAGCTTCGATTTTGGTAATTCTGGGAAAATTTGGTAAGGATTTTAAAGAAATTGTCAACATATGAATTGTAGATATATATAGTACGGATCTATAGGCTTTATAATTACTTAATTTGGAGTTCATATGAAGAAGATATGGCTGGTTAATTGAGCAGAGGTCAAAATTCAGGATAGTAAAAATAAGCGTTTGTGTTTTAATTTTCTGGGAATAAGTCGTAAATAATATGAAGAAATGATAAACATAAAAGTTATAGATAATTGTCTTAACTTTCTATAGGATTTAAAATCACCTAAATCGGAGTTTGTATGAGGGAGATATAATTGAATAAGTGAAGAAAGGTCACAAAACACGGCCAGGCCGTGTTCTGGGTTGCTTCAACACGGGTAGGCCGTGTATGGGGCTGTTTTTAAGCATGTTTGAAGTATTTTTCAAGCATGGTTGTGTCTTGAACATGGCCAGGCTGTGTTGGGTGCTGGATTATCATGCTTTTCACTGTTTTATGTCTAAAAATAATCTTGTTTGTTGTAATATTTTTAAGAAACATATATTTAAGAAAAATACTTTTAAAATGATGATTTTGGTATCTAAAATTTACTCTTTTTCTTTATTTGATTTAAAATGAATTATATTGAATATTGGTATGTGATGAATGATTATTAATCATTTGGTATAAAAATGATACATCATATTATGAGAGTAATTAAATGGCAAGCGTAAAACTCATGACGAGTTGCTTGATAGATATATATTGTATTTGATGAATATAAATTTTTATATATACATTTATATGTATGGATGAATATCAACGGGTTGTATGACTTGAGACGGTACCGAGTAGGGGACACCCTATTAGCCTGAGTGAGCCAAGGGAGGGCCGCTCCAACCGGGTGTCAGTGGTAATGTGAGGAGGCAGGAGGGTGATGTACTCACATTCCCTGATCATTTATTGTGACTGTAGTCAATCGGTCACTATACATATAGCAAATGAGTAAATTAAAAGCCATGATAGGGCTGAGCATTAGAAAAAAAAATGGACTTCTAGTGCATGTGTAGTATGATAATTATGCATAAACAAAAATTATGATTTTATCTCAAAATTTTGATATTTTTCTGTAGCTTATACAGTTGAACATAACTCCTGCTTTCTCATCATATTTTATTTATGTTAAATCTACTGGGAACCTTTGTTCTCACTATTATTGTGGTGTTATGTTCATATAAAAAGAAATGAGATGCAACACAAAATGACGTTACTGATGGAGATCTAGATGTCAGCACCACCTCCTCACCCTTTGTATTTCAAGGGTGAAGTGTTGTATAAAGACTCTGAATTATGTATTGAAATGTTGTATTGTATAAATATAATATGTGTGAGGTTTGTAATATATATGTAAACATGTATATTGTGTTTTCGAAATGTTGTATTGTATAATTATAACATGTATGACGTTTGTAATAAATATGTGTATATATATATATATATATATATATATATATATATATATATATATATATATATATATATATTGTGTTTATACATGTGGCGTATTTAACATGCGTATCGAAAAAAAAAACCCGGACATTACAATAGGTAAAGAGAGAAAACCTAAGAGGAAAAATTAGAAATAAATATACTTAAGAAAGTTAAAATTCTTGGGTAAGGTAGATAAATTTTTGGAAACAAGTAAAGGTCTTAAAATTTCAAGAAAACATTGGATTAGGGTAATTTTTCCTAATTCAAGAACTAGAGTTACTAAGTTTGACATATTCACCCATACATTGGACTTTCACCTATGGACACTTCATATAGAGTTTTTCCACTTCACATAAGTTTTTAGCAAGCCCATTGGATAACCTACCTAAGCAAGAAATAAAACATAGACTTGGACTAAGATATAAAAATTGGACCGATAGCCCAAAAAATATGAAAATGTGTCCAAACCCTCCAAGAAAGGTAGAATTTTATCTAAAGCAAAGGAAATGGGTAGAAATAAGCCCAAATCCAAGAGGAAAAATAAAATAAAATAAATCATGTGAAAATATAATAAAGATTAGGTTACATGGCTTTCAGCCAAAAAGTTTAGCAAGTGGTATGATAATACAAGGCTTTAGGACAAAACATCTATATCCTACACTCATAATTTTAGCAAGTGGTATGATAATACATGGCATTAGGACAAAACATTCCTATCCCACAAAAATAATTTCAACTAAATAATGGAGATTCAAGGGCTAGAAATTTGCCACCTAAAAAGGCAAACCTATCATAATTGATTAAGACAAAAGAAAAATGAAATGAATCCCTAAGTCAAAGGGACCTTGTTCCTTATCTTAAGAACATATTATCATAATTTTCAAAATACAAATCTCCTTTTCCTATGCATATCTAGACTAAGGAAGAGGAAGACAAGAACATGAGTTGTTTGTTTTCCAAAAATTCAACCATGTGCATCCTAATTGTGATAAGGTAGACCCATGATTATGAAAGGTGAATTATTTGATAGTCTATATAAGCAAAACCCACCCTTATAGCATTAGAATTTCGTCCAAGTGAGGGAGAGAAAAATAGAAGCAAGGTAGAGTGAGGAAAGGAGAGGAAGAAAGGAAGAAAGAGGAAGGAGAAGTCTAGAGGACTAAGTGCTCCAAGTAAGTTTAACAATATTTCTTTTTGAAGAAATTTTTTGAAACTTGTAATATTTATATGAGATTTTGATTTTATAACTTTAATGATTGGTCATGGATGTTGCTATATCATGTTACATATTATGTATGTTTGAATACTTAGGCTGGTGTAGATAGTTCTGCATAGGTATGGCTATGGGAGGTAAACTTTTAAGGTTCTGTTTTTAAAATTTTGGGAAGAATAAGTAAGGAATTAAAACAAATGTTTGTCATAACAAATGTAGATCTATGTCTCACGGATTTTTAGCCACTGGAATCATTCAATTTAGAGTCCATATGAGGTAGATATGGTCTGATTAGTAAGCAAATGTCAGAAAATAGTTAATTAGCGAAGAATATGTTAGGATAGTTTCTGTGTTTTAATTTCTGGGAATATTCTGTAGAGAATTAAAACAAATGGTTAACATAACAAATATCGATCAATGTCGCACGGATTTTTACCCACTAGAATCATTCAATTTCGAGTCCATATGAGGTAGATATGGTTTGATTAGTAAGCAAAGGTTAGAAAATAGATAATCAAGGAAGAATATGTTAGGTTAGCTTCTGTATTTTAATTTTTGGAAACATTCTATAGCAAATTAAAATTAATGATTAAGATAAAAATTATAGCTATATGTGTTATGGAATTTTTGCCACTAGAATCACTCAAATTGGAATTTGCATTAGGGTGATATGGATAGATTAGTAGGTAGAGGTCAGAACTTACCCAAGAAGAAATAACCTGTATTTTGAGGGAGTAATATCACTATGATTTCTTAATTTTTGGCTAAACTACTCAACATATTAGTTTTAGATAATCGTGGTATCTTTAAATTGACACCAAGATAATCTAAATCAGAGTTAAATTGAGGGAGTTATGCTCTAATTAGTAAGAGAATGTCAGATAGGATGAAAACCTGCGTCAAGAAAATAAAGGAATAAAATTAATATTTAAAAAAGAAGAAGAATCTTATAAATGAAAATAATAAATGACTAGAAGATGCTATATGTAACAACTCCATTTAAGTATCAAATTTTTTTTTAAAAAAATACCATGAAGTTATTACGTTGTTACAACTTAACTGAATATAACATTTATTTAATTTATACAAAACAGAGTTCACATACATGTCATTAATCAAAACATACGTACAACATATCAAACACATAAAAATATACATCTTATTTATTCTGGTTGACCAATTCCGGAGATACAGGTGCGGGTGGTTGCACCTTCACTGGGATCGAAGCCAACTCAACCACAAACATTTTTTTTTGCTTCTGGGATCTACCTAATATAAAGTACTCGATCCAACGTGCACTAAAACCCAGAGCTATAGAAAAATCTGCATAACTAATTTTCTGAATATGATATGGAAATATAGTGAGAATTAAATCACAGTAAGTTCAACAATAAATCATCATCAATATAGCTCATCACGTCATGTTCAGCTGTATAAACTACAAAAAATATCTTTGGTCACATGAATGCATTATATCTATGCACATAAGAATCATAAAGTAATGATATGTATGACAGGATTAACTATTTTTAGAATATCATATGATGACTATCAATTTATTCTCATATCAAGCTACCCCGGTCAGGTTGAGTATTTTCTACTCTCCGGTATAGGCTTTTTTCGCTCCATCTGACATGGCCCACTTTCTCTTTCTTTTCTCATTAACATGATCATAATCGTTGGTAGGGCGTCCCCTACTGGTGCACCACACAGATTACCATGTGACCATGCTCATTTCTTTTCTTTTCACAATGATAGCCAAAAATATGCTTTCAATAACAAGTATGTTCATCAAAATATAACTATTACCATAAATCATTGGTAATCATGCCATGAACATAACCATTTCAAATATCACTTTATAAAATATTTTCATGTCAGAATTTTACACTTAAGATGGTAAGAAGTTCATACAATGGCAATGGCTATGGCTATACTAGTTATTTATTATTTTCATTTATAAGATTCATCTTCTTTTTTAAATATTAATTTTATTTCTTTATTTTCTTGATGTAGGTTTTCATCCTATCTAACATTCTCTTATTAATCAGAGCATAACTCCCTCAATTTAACTCTGATGTAGGTGATCTTGGTGTCAATTTCAAGATACAACAATTATCTAAAATTATTATGTTGAACATTGTAGCGAAATATTAAGAAATCAAGGTGATATTATTCCCTAAATGTATAGGTTATTTTTTTTCAGATAGGTTCTGAACTTTATCTACTAGTCTGTCAATATCCCCCTTATAAGAATTCCAAATTAAGTTATTCTAGTGGCTAAAAATCTGTGACACATATATCTATAATTCATATGTTAACCATTTATTTTAATTCCTTATAGAATGTTCCCAGAAATTAAAACACCGAAGTTATCCTAACATATTCTTCCCTGATTAACCATTTTCTAACCATTGCTTACTAATCAAACAATATTTACCTCATATGGACTCCAACTTGAGTGATTCCAGTGGCTAAAAATCTATGACACACATATCTATAATTCTTATGTTAACTATTTATTTTAATTCCATATATATAATTCCCAGAAATTAAAATACAGAAGTTATCCTAACATATTCTTCCCTGATGAACCATTTTTTGACCTTTGACTACTAATCGGCTCATATCTCTCTCATATGGACTCCAAATTGACTAATTCCAGTGGCTAAATATCCATGACACACATAGCTATAATTATTATGTCAACCATTTATTTTAATTCCATACAGATAATTCCCAGAAAATAAAATACAGAAGCTATCCTAACATATTCATCCCTGATGAACCATTGTTTGACCTTTGCCTACTAATTGACATATATCTCTCTCATATGGACTCCAAATTGAATGCTTCCAGTGGATAAAAATCTGTGACACACATAGCTATAATGCTTTTGTTAACCATTTATTTTAATTCCATATAGATAATTCTCAAAAATTAAAACACAGAAACTAAAATTTTTGCCACTCATAGCCATACCTATGCAGAACTTTCTATAGCAGTCTAAGTATTCAAACATACATCACATGCAAGATCAATATGTAACATGATATAGCAGCATCGTGACCAATCATGAAAGTTCTAAGATCAAAATCTCATATAAATATTATAAGTTTCAAAAGTTTTCTTCAAAAAGAAATATTGTTAAACTTACCTGGAGCACTTAGTCCCCTAGACTTCTCCTTCCTCTTTCTTCCTTTCTTCCTCTCCTTCCTTCACTCTACCTTGTTTCTATTTTTCCTCTCCCTCACTTGGACAAAATTATAATGTTGTAAGGGTGGGTTTTCTTATATAGACCACCAAATAATTCACCTTTCATGATCATGGGTCTACCTTATCACAATTAGATTACACTTGGTTGAATTTTTGGAAAACAAACAACTTAAGTTCTTGTCTTCCTCTTCCTTAGTCAAGATATGTATAGGAAAATGAGATTTATATTTTGAAAATTATGATAATATGTTCTTAAGATATAGGACAAGGTCCCTTTGATTTAGGGATTCATTTCCATTTTCTTTTATCTTAAACAAGTATGATAGGTTTGCCTTTTTAGGTGGCAAATTTCTAGCCCTTGAATCTCCATTATTTGGTTGATATTATTTGTGTGGAATAGGAATGTTTTGTCCTAATTCCATGTATTATCATACCACTTGCTAAAATTATGAGTGTAGGATATAGATGTTTTTGTCCTAAAGCCTTGTATTATCATGCCACTTGCCGAAATTATGAATGTAGAATCACAATACTTGCTAAATTTTTGTCTTAATGCCATGTAACCTAATCATTATTATTATTACATTATTATATCATCACCTAATTTATTTTATTTTATTTTTCCTCTTAGATTTGGGCTTATTCCTACCCATTTTCTTTGCTTTGGATAAAATTCTACCTTTCTTAGAGGGCTTGGTCACATTTTCATAATTTTTGGGCTATTGGTCCAATTACTATATCCTAGTCCAAGTCTATGTTTTATTTCTTGCTTAGGTTATCCAATGGGCTTGCTAGAAACTTATGTGAAGTGGAAAAACTCTATATGAAGTGTCCATAGGTAAAAGCCCAATGTATGGGTAAAGATTTTAAACTTAGTAACTCTAGTTCTTGAATTAGAAAAAATTACCCTAATCCAATGTTCTTGAAATTTTATGACCTTTACTTGTTTCTAAAAATTTATCTTCCTTATCCAAGAATTTTGCATCTCTTTAGTATGTTATTTCTAATTGTTTTTCCTATTAGGTTTTCCCTCTTTATTTGTTTTCTTAATGTTAGAAACATTTTCTATGCAAATACATAAGGTAAAGAATTTCTAAGGATTATATTTCCTTAGATATCTAAAATATTGTCTAATAAATTTTATTTTCTTAATTAAATATTTATGTACTTTTATCAATAAAAGAAACAAAATTAGGGATGTTACACTATAGCCATTGCCAATGCATGAAATTCTTACCATTCTAAGTGTGTAATTTTGACATGGAAATATTTTGATGAAACATTATGGTATGTGAGTATAATGAACATACTTCTTATTGAAATCATATTTTTGGCTATTATTGTAAAAAGAAAAGAAATAAGCATGGTCACATGGCAATCTGTGTGATACACCAGTACGGGATGCCCTACCTACGGTTATGATTATGAGATAAGAAAGATAAAGTGTGGCATATCGGACGGAGCGAGAAAAACCCATACCGGAGAGTAGAAAATACTCACCCTAACTGGGGTAGCTTGATATGAGAATAAATTGATAGTCATCATATGATATTCTGAAATTAATCAATCTTGCCATACATGTCATTACTATACGATTCTCATGTACATAGATAAAGTATATTCATGTGACCAAAGATATTTGTTGTAGTTTATATAGATGAACATGACGTGATGAGCTATATTGATGATGATTTATTGTTGAACTTACTAGGATTTAAATCTCACTATATTTCCATGTCATGTTCAGAAAATTAGTTATGCAGATTTTTCTATGGCTATGGCTTTTAGTGCACGTTGGATCGAGTTACTCTATGATGGGCAGATCTTAAATAAAATGTTTGTGGGCGAGTTGGTTCAGATCCTGGTGAAGGTACAACCACCCGCACCTATATCTCCGGAATTGGTCAACCAGAATAAATAAGATGTAGATATTTATGTGTTTAAAATGTTGTGCATACATTTTGATTAATGACGTGTATATTGTATAATAATAAATAAAATAAAAAATTTGTTACATTTTTCCTCTCAGCTACTCCATTTTGTTAAGGGGTGTTGACACAAGATGACTCACGTATTATCCCTTATTTATGAAAATATGGAGTTAAGATTTGGTTAAAATAATCTTTATTATTGTTTGATCGAAATCTTTTAATGTTGACTCCAAATTGATTTTTGACCATAAAGTGAAAATTTGGGAGAACAATACTAACATCAGATTTATTTTTAAGCAAAAAAATCCAAGTAACATGACTGCAATCATTAATAAATGAAACAAACCATCGTGCTCCAAAAACATTAGGAATAGTATAAGGACCCTAAATATCACTCTAAATGAGATGAAATGGAGAAAAACTTTTTGGTTACTAACTTGAAAAGGTATATACTTGTGTTTAGCCAGTTCACACACCACACAATGAAAACTTTCGAGATTCATACCCTTAAACAAAGAAGGGAATAAAATGCTTATGGTCCCAAAAGATGGATGTCCAAGACAACCGTGACAAAACTAAAATTTTTCTTTATTAGATATAAGACATTCAGAAATAAAGGAGTAAGATAACATGCTCTTAGGCTTAAATTTCTTAGTGTTTTAAGGTAGTAGAGGCCATCATGTTCTCTAGCATGGCCAATTTTCCTCCCCAAATCCTTGTCTTGAAAAACACAATAATCATGGTGAAAGAAAACTTTGCAACACAATTCCTCAATGAGTTTTTGAACAGATACAAGATTAGTGGCCAATTGAGGAACATGGAGAACATTTTTAAAAATAAGTGATGGGCTTATCCTGACATTGCCTACACCTACTACAGTAGTCAAAGAACCATTGGCTATAGTTATCTCTTATTGCTTGGGCAAGGAGAATATGTGTAAAAAACATTTTGTGAATGTGTCATATGGTCAATAGTGCCTGAGTCCATGACTTGAGTAAACAAAGACTCTATCCGAGACATGTAATCCAAAAGAAATAGAAAACTCATCTGTATATGCCATTGAACAAGTACCTAAAGGTTTATCAAAGTTGTTGAGGCTAATGGGCTCTTGTGGTGGTACTGCTACAACACGCTCCCTTGCTTCCACTACTCCTGACATAATGGATCTTTTTCTTCTTTTTTTTTTCAAAAAGGGTAAACAAAATAAGGGAAGAACATAAGGAAACAAAAAAGATAGAGGCTTGTGATTGTTGCTAGTTAGAAGAAAAAAAAGATGAAGGCATTAATAAAAATTAATGATGACTACTAGAAGAGGTGGTGCAAGTGCATAGATGATAAAAAAAGACAAATGGCTAGAAACAGGAGCAACGGACACCAGAAACAAGGCCAGATCGGGCTTCCACTAGAAACAGGAGCAAATGGCCACCTACTTCATAGCTTCCACAGCAGAAGAGTAGAAACAAGGCTAGAAGTAGTGAACAAAATGAGATGTGATGAACAAAATGGAACGATGGATATTGTGCAGAAGAGGACGATGTGTATTAGGAAAAATGGGATGGTGGGTACTGGGACAAAAAATAGAGGACAAAAATAGCGGGTGCAAGGGGAAAACTCCAACAATGAAGGCAAAAAGGAGACTAGGTGAAGGGCAATGAAGGACAAAGAAAAAAAAAGAACCAGCGATGAAGGCTAGATAACTGGTTAATCAGAGATTAAGGTTGGGTGGGCTGAAAAACTTTCACAGAGTAGAGCCTAGCTCTGATACCATGACAAATTTTATGCTGTATTTTATATCTTAAAAGAGTACAAGGACAGTATATATATATATATAGATATATAACAACCTAATCCCATAAATTATAGAGGATAAAAAACAACTTAAATATAGGAAAATCAGATCAGCTTAGTTCTAGGAGAATAAAAAAATATTTACTTCCCTAAAAGGCTGCCACTATTTATTGAGAATATATTTTTCACAGAATTCTTGGAACCGAAGAGACTAGAAAGGGATCGAAGTTTGGTGAATTTGGCATAGGAGAAACATTGTTGACAAGAGAGGCTAGATGGCGATTGAAGAACTTTTATCGAGGGGTTTTTGAAATAAATTAGAGATGAATTGAGATGGTTTTGGCCTAAATATTTGGCTCATGCAATTTCATTGGCACAAAAAATTGAAAAAAAATTGGTTAGTGAAAGAGACTGGAAATAGAATAGAGGAATGAACCCTAAAACCTATTCAACCGATAACAACTCAGGATCCTTATGGAAGAAAAAACAAGGAAATAGACAATAAATAGAAGAATGTGATGTGATCTTAACTAAGCATGATATTAATACCTTTAAACTTACTTTTTGTTTGATTTAAGTAAAATATGATTAGAAATTAACTTATTTTTGTGTTTTGTGTTGTAGAAACAAAGGAAGAAGAAAAGATAAGAAATTCATGGAAAAATGCTACATTGCAGCAATTCCAGACCTTTGAGTACTATTTAGAACATATCACCCTCCGATGAACTCCCATCAAAGTGATTCAAGTAGCTGTGAAACGATAATACAATTATCTACGACTTTTATGATGAACACTTGGTCAAATTCAGGAGATTTAATAGCGTTATAGAGCTCAAAAATCAGAATCACATTGTAGCAGGATGAATTCTGACCTTTGGTCACTAATTTTGGCATATCTCCTTCCATTTAGATTGGATTAAGGTGATTCCAGTGGCTATGAAAAGAAGAGACATGGAGCTACAACTTTCATGTTCAAAACTATGGAAAATTCTAAAATTTTACAGGTGCTGCAGCGTTACGTCATTGCAGATTTGAAGGGCCACGACGCTCCCTAGAGCGCTGCGACGTTGGCTACCCAGAAGCATCGGGTACCACGGCACCTGAGCATCAGAACCAGAGTGCCCTAACGCTGGATCAGGCACTGCAGCACCCTGTTAGAAGGATTTCGTAGCTCGATGGGCCGAGATTTGACCTAGAAACACTCATACTTCGATTAAGAGGAGTGAATCTATAAAAAGGAAGGAAAGTAAGAAGAGAATTCATTCAATCAATCATCCAAGTTCTTAATTACATTCTTCAATTCTTTAGAGTTTCTTATAGCCCTGCATGGCTAGTTACTTTTAGTTGGTAGAGGTAGATTGAGACCTTAAGGTATCTTCATGCATTGTGAGATTTGGATTTGATTTGATTATTTCAATCTTAATTGAGTATTGATTATTCATCTGTTCTTCTTCTCAATCATTATTCATAAGTTTGCTAAGGAGGCCTACTAGTATATTGTCTGTCTTAATCTACCGCTGAATTATGTTTTGAACAAAGTCTTCAATTAAGTGATTCATGAGGCAAAATATGTTTGAGGATTTTCGATTATAAACCATTGAACCTATGATGAATAATTAACTAAATTAGATATAGCCGATGTGTTTATATTTGTTCAGCTCTTTCAATTTCTCAAGTTCTTCATGCTGTTAATAAGCTATGCTTTACCAATGTGCTAAAGAATTGCTTGTTAATTAGGGTTTAATTGGTACGATTGTCATTAATTTACTAGACTTAAGGAGGAATAGGGTTAGAAACCCAATGATAGATATTCAATTAAAGATTGGTTATGTTGTCAATGATCAATGCAATCCCTTAATGGTGGATATCAACCGAAACCATTGTCTTACTCATTAATTACTCTTTTAATTATTTTCATTATTGTTTACATTACTTAATTTGCGATTATCAATCCCCCCTTTTCTAATCACATAAGGTAATACCAGTTTCAGTGGGATCGCCCCTTACTCCCACTACTATAGATTAGTTGAGAGGTAAGGTTTCAATTTAGGTGCACCTGCGACAGTACGCACCAAATTTTGGCACCGTTGCCGGGGACTGTGTCTATTTACCTTTTGTGATTTTTCTTTTCTTTTATTTGTGTTCATAACTTTGAATATCACAGCCAATTTTCAACAACTTGGCACTAGGTTAGGCTCTCCATTTAGACAAACTGGTGAGGTATGTAGTTCTTCCCTTGAACTGCAACTTATAAATTTAACTTCTCTTGTTCGTCAATGTGTAGAAAATATGCAAAGAGAAAAGGTCTATGAAAAATCATTCAGCCATGGGGCATCCTTCTAATGGATACCCAACTTTCTATGAAGAATCATTTGAGTAAGTAAATATGGTTAGTGGTTTCCTTAGGCCACCACAAGGGTGGTATGATTTCTATTCAAACATGTATAATCCTGGATGTAAGGATCATCTTAACTTTAGATATGGGAATGGACAAAATTGGCCTGGAGAACAAGATTTTACAAATTTTTAGCATAACCAACATGCCTATTATCCTGACAGCCTGTATATCAGGATTCCTAGGTAAGTAGTTCTTTAAAAGAAATCATTAAATCTCTTGCACATAATACTCATCAATTTCGACAAGAGGTAAGTGCCAGCATCCCAAGCTTGAAAAATCAAATAGGTCAACTAATAACAACAGTTAGTCGGCTATAGGCTCAAAATTTAGAAATTGAAAGTCTAGCTCTAGCATCATTATTGGGAAAAGAGGATAATTCTGCACTAAATGAAAAAGATGACTTGGAAGTTGACACTAGTAAGCTTACTAAGAAAGAGTCTATGAAATCTACCCTGAATGCCAAATTCTAAGAGAAAATTACAGTAGGAGAGGAAGCAACAAAAGTACAGCAAACAGGTAAGGATCTTTCTATGTTGATACCAATTTCTAATAAGATGCCTATACCTTCTATTTTGCAGTATCTTGACCTAGGTTTAAACAGCTTCCCTAGCCATTTAAAGGGCATATACATTAGAGAGCCACCCCTAGTGATAACCTCAAATAAATATGCCCTACTCGGAGATAGAGGAAAGTTACCCCCATGCTTTGGCAGAATCTCAAAAAGATGAAATTAAATTGGATGCCAAAAGCTACTCAAGACATCAGTTATTTCCAGGTAAGTTGAGTTCTCATTTACGTAAACCTTTGATTAATGCTGACTTCCCCCTCATGATGCAGTTAAACCTTAAAATTCTACAAATCCAATGGAAAGCCAATTCAAAATGGACATCAAGGATCATCCTTGAATGACATAAGGAGCTTTGAGTCGAGCCAATGACATTAAACAAAGACGCTTATTGGGAGATAACCCAACATAGTAAAAAAATAGAAAAAATGTGGATATCAGAAAAATTCAGGGTCTAGTAATGCAGCATGCTCATTCTACCCCAAACAAATTCAGGGAAGTCCACTTAAATCATATGTTTTCATATATCCTTTCCTACTCTTATATTTCTTTTACATTGAGGACAATGTAAAGTTTGAGTGTGGGGGTGGAAGTATATTTGTTTGAATAATTATGACCCTATTTTAAGCATTAATTTTCTAATTTTCACTATTAATGCACTTTTATTGCGTTTAGCAAGTTGAGTGATTGTGTGATTATTTCAATTTATGTTTTGGGATGTTAGACACAACCAACAACCAATGATATGACTAACCAAATTTTTTTAGCTCTTGAAAAATATAGAAAATTCATGGTTGTGCGCAATTTTATCCCTTTTGCAATTTATTAATTTTGACTTTAGAATCCTAAAATATTTTTGCACACTAACTTTGGGCATTCAATTTATCTTTTACTTAGAGAAAGTTTATATAACTCAAATATATTTCATGATCTCCACAGGATTCTATAACTTATTTGAATGCGGCTTAAGGTGAAATCCTAGGCTAATACTATTATTTAGGAGATGATTTAGGCATTATTTGATAGATTGAGCCTTTCAAGCTTAACCTAAGCAATGAAATATCCTTAGTTCCTCTATTTTGTGCATAATAAAATTTTCATTCTAAACACCACAAATGAGCTAAAAGCCAAATTTTGTATGAATATTTTTATTTTTTATCCTATTCACTCATTCCATGATTATTATTTTTTGAACACTTGTTTTGTAGAGCTTTATTTACAAAAGGGAGGAAGGGTGGAGCAAGGAAAAGAAAAGAATTATGCATAGAAAAAAAAGAATTATGCCAAGGAAAAAGAAGAAAATCCAAAGAGGATAAAAGCAAATGCTGTGAAAAAAGAAATAGAGAACTAAGGAAAAAGGATGGATTAAATTCTATTGAAACAAGAAAATGAGTGTGGGGGGAAAATCACCTCAAATTTAGAAAAGCTCAAGAGATCAGATTTAATCAGCTGGTAATGGGTGATTAAACCTAAAATTGTATCCTTTATCTTACCTTATACCCTAGCCACATCACAAGCTAAATAAAGTCCTATTGATCCTAGAGGTAGTTTTGGCCTACATTAGCAAAGAGTGGTATGAAGAATAAGCATATGGAAATCCAAAACTAATTAGAGATCTACAACCAAAATTTTGAGATATATAAACTCATCTAGGTAAAAGAAAATTTATTGACCTAAGAACACACACACACTAGGGATTCAAAAGGATAAAATAATGGATTGCATTTGTGTTAATCTTGTACATGATTATAACCTTCCAAAATTTTTCTAGAGTATATTTTCATGTTATGAGGCAAATGTTTGGTAAGCCTAACACTCACTACATATATTGATTGTTGTTTTTCATCTTTAGGGATTATTTTGCTTGAGGACAAGCAAAAGGTTGACTGTGGGGGTATTTGATGTTATCTTAATTAAGCATGATATTAATACCTTTAAACTTACTTTTTTTTTATTTAAGTAAAATATTATTAGGAATTAGCTTAATTTTTTATTTTGTGTTGTAAGAACAAAGGAAGAAGAAAAGAGAAGAAAAATATAAGAAATTCATGGAAAAATGCAACATTGCAGCGATTCTAGACCTTTCATCACTGTTTAGAACATATCTCCCTCTTAGGAACTCCAATAAAAGTGATTCAAGTGGCTGTGAAACAATAATACAATTATCGATAACTTTTATGTTGAACACTTGGTTAAATTCAGGAGATCTAATAGCATTACAGAGCTCGCAAATCAGAATCACAGTGCAGCAAGATGAATTCTGACATTTAGTCACTAATTTTACAATATCTCCTTCAATTTCAATCAGATTAAGTTGATTCTAGCAACTATAGAAAGAAGAGACATAAAGCTACAACTTTTATGTTTAGTACTTTGACAAATTCTAGAATTTTCTAGGAGCCGCGGCGCTTCGTCATTGCAGATTTAGAGGGCCGCGATGCTCCTTAGCGTGCAGCAACATTGGTTGCCTAGAAGCATCAGGCACTGGGGCGCCCTAGCATCAGAAGGATTCCATAGTGCGCCACATCAGTTTGCCAAATTTGCAAGTTTTAGGTCTTCTTGACTGCAATTGAAGCTCGATGGGCTGAGATTTGACCTACAAACACTCTTACTTCGATTGGGAGGAGTGAATCTATAAAAAGGGAGGAAAGCAAGCAGAGAGTTCATTCAATCAATCATCCAAGTTCTTAATTACATTCTTCAATTCTTCTTTAGAGTTTCTTATGGCCTTATACGGCTAGTTATTTTTAGTTGGTAGAGGTAGATTGAAACCTCAAGGGATCTTCAAGCATTGTAATATTTGAATTTAATTTTATTATTTCAATCTTAATTGAGTATTGATTATTAGGGAGGCCTACTAGTATATTGTCTATCTTAATCTACCGTTGAATTATGTTTTGAACAAAGTCTTCCATTTCGTGATTCATGAGGCAAATAGGTTTGAAGATTTTAGATTATAAATAATTGAACCTATGATGAATTATTAACTAAATTAGATATAGCTGATGTGTTTATATTTGTTTAGCTCTGTTAGTTTCTCTCATTCTTCATGTGGTTAATAGGTTATGCTCTACTGATGTGCTAAAGGATTGCTTGTTAATTAGGGTTTAATTGGTACAATTGTCATTAATTTACTAGACATATGGAGGAACAGGGTTAGAAACCCAATAATAGATATTCAATTACAAATAGATTATGTTGTCAATGATCAATGCAATCCCTTGACAGTGGATATCAACCGAAACCAACGCCGTTCTCATTAATTACTCTCTTAATTATTTTCATTATTGTTTACTTTACTTAATTTACGATTATCAATCCCCCCTTTTTCTAATCACATAAGGTAATACAAGTCTCTGTGGGATCAACCCTTACTCCAACTACTGCAGATTAGTTGAGAGGTAAGGTTTAAATTTGGGCGTACCTACGACAGTACGCACCAAATTTTGGCGCCGTTGTCGGGGACTATGTCTATTTACCTTTTGTGATTTTTCTTTTCTTTTCTCTTGTTCATAACTTTGAATATGGCAGCCAATTTTCAACAACTTGGCATTAGGTTAGGCTCTCTATTAAGACATGCTGGTGAGGTATGTAGTTCTTCCCTTGAACAGCAACTTGCAAATTTAACTTCTCTTGTTCGTCAACGTGTAGAACATATGCAAAGTGAGAAGTGCTATAGAAATTATTCAACCATAGAGCATCCGTCTAATGGGTACCCAACTTTCTATGAAGAATCATTTGAGCAAGTAAATATGGTTAATCGTTTCCCTGGGCCACCACAAGGGAGGTATGATTCTTATTTAAACATGTATATTCCTGGATGGAAGGATCATCCTAACTTTAGGCATGGGAATACACAAAATTGGCTTGGAGAACAAGATTTAACATTTTTATCATAACCAACATGCTTATTATCCTAGACAGACTACATCTCAATATTTCTAGATAAGTAGTTCTTTAGAAGAAATCATTAAATCTCTTGCACATAATACTCATCAATTTCAACAAGAGATAAGTACTAGCATATGAAGCTTGACAAATCAAATAGGTCAACTAGCAACTACAGTTAGTCGACTAGAGGCTCAAAATTTAGAAATTGAAAGTCCAACCCCAGCATCATTAGTAGAAATAGAGGAAAATTCTTCACTGAATGAAAAATATGACTTGGAAGTTGACATTAGTAAGCCTACTAAGAAGGATACTGTGGAATCTACCCTGAATGTCAAATTTTAAGAGAAAATTACAATAGGAGAGGAAGTACCAAAAGTGCAGCAAACAAGTAAGGATTTTTCTATGTTGTTACCAATTTCTAATTAGATGCCTATACCTTGTATTTTGTAGTATCTTGACCTAGGTTTAAACAGCTTCCCTAGCCATTTAAAGGGCATATACATTAGAGAACCACCCCCAGTGATAACCTCAAATAAATATGCCCTATTTAGAGATAGAGGAAAGTTACCCCATGCTTTGGCAGAATCTCAAAAAGATGAAATTAAATTGGATGCCAAAAGCTACTCAAGACATCAGTTATTTCCAAGTAAGTTGAGTTCTCATTTAAGTAAACCTTTGATTACTGCTGATTTCCCCCCTCATGATTTAGTTAAACCTCAAAATTCTACAAATCCAATGGAAAGCCAATTCAAAATGGACATCAAGGATCCTCCTTGAATGACATAAGGAGCTTTGAGTCGAGCCAATGACATTAAACAAAGGCGCTTATTGGGAGACAAACCAACATAGTAAGAAAGAAAAAGAAAAAATGTGGATATAAGAAAAATTCAGGGTCTAGTAATGCAGCATGCTCATTCTACCCCAAAAAAATTCAGGAAAGTCCACTTAAATCATATGTTTTAATATATCCTTTCCTACTCTTATATTTCTTTTACATTGAGGACAATGTAAAGTTTGAGTGTGGGGGTGGAAGTATATTTGTCAGAATAATTGTGACCTTATTTTGAGCATCAATTTTTTTATTTTCACTATTAATGCACTTTTATTGCGTTTAGCAAGCTGAGTGATTCTGTGATTGTTTCAATTTATGTTTTGAGATGTTAGGCACAACCAATAGCCAATGATATGACTATCCAAATATTTTTTAGTTGTTGAAAAAGGTAGAAAATTCATGGTTGTGTGCAATTTTATCCCTTTTGTAATTTATTAATTTTGACTTTAGAATCCTGAAATATTTTTGCACAATAACTTTGGCATTCAATTTATCTTTTACTTAGAGAAAGTTTATATAATTCAAATATATTTCATGATCTCCATAGGATTCTAGAACTTATTTGAATGATGCTTGAGGCAAAATCCTAGGCTAATATTATTATTTAGGAGATGATTTAGGCATTTTTTGATAGATTGAGCCTTTCAAGCCTAACCTAAGCAATGAAATATCCTTAGCTCATCTATTTTGAGCTTAATGAACTTTTCCTTTTGAAAACCACAAATGAGCTGAAAGTCAAATTTTGTATGAATATCCTTATTTTTAATCCCATTCACTCATTCCATGATTAGTTTTCTGAATGCTTATTTTGTAGAGTTTTATTTACAAAAGGGTGGAAGGGTGGAGCAAGGAAAAGAAAAGAATTACGCAAAGAAAAAAAATTATGCAAAGGAAAGAGAAGAAAAATTCAAAGAGTATAAAAGCAAATGCTATAAAAAAATAGAGAATTGAGGAAAAAGATGGATTAAATTCAACTAAAACAAGAAAATGAGTATGGGGGGAAAAATGTCCCCAAATTAAAAAAAGCTCAATAGATCATATTTAATCATGTGGTGCTAGGTGATTGAGCCTAAATTTGTATCCTTTATCCTACCTTATACCCTGGCCATATTACAAGCTAAATAAAGTCCTATTGATCCTAGAAGTAGTTTTGTCCTACATTAGCAGAGAGTGGCATGAAGAATAAGCATATAGAAATCCTAAACTAATTAGAGATCTACAACCAAAATTTTGGGATATATAAACTCATCCGGTGAAAGGAAATTTATTGACCCAAGAACACACACACACTAGGGATTCAATAAGATAAATAATGGATTGCATTTGTGTTAATCTTGTGCATGATTATGACCTTTCCAAATTTTCTCGAGTATATTTTCATGTTATGATGGAAAAATTTGGTAAGCTTAACACTCAATATATATTTTGATTGTTGTTTTTCGTCTTTAGGGATTATTTTGCTTGAGGACAAGTAAAAGGTTGAGTGTGGAGGTATTTGATGTGATCTTAATTAAGAATGATATTAATATCTTTAAACTTACTTTTTGTTTGATTTAAGTAAAATATGATTAGGAATTAGCTTATTTTTGTGTTTTGTGTTGTAGGAACAAAGGAAGAAAAAAAGAGAAAAAAAAGATAAGAAATTCATGGAAATATACTACATTGCAGCAATTCTAGACCTTTCAGCACTGTTTAGAACATATCTTCCTCTTATAAACTCCAATCAAAATGATTCAAGTGGATCTGAAAAGATAATACAATTATCTACAACTTTTATGTTGAACACTTGGTCAAATTCAGGAGATTTAATAGCGTTATAGAGCTTGAAAATAAGAATCATAGTGCAGCAAGATGAATTCTAACCTTTGGTCACTCATTTTGGCATATCACCTTCAATTTAGATCAGATTAAGGTGATTCTAGTGGCTATGGAAAGAAGAGACATAGATCAAAAACTTTCATGTTTAGAACTTTACTAAATTCTAGAATTTTCCTTGCGCTGCGGCACTGCGTCATTGCAGATTCGGACGGCCGTGGCGCTCCTTAGCGCGCAACGACGTTGCTTGCCCAGAAGCATCGGGCACCGCAGCGGCCGTTCCCCAGCACTGGGTCTTCCGAGGATCAATACCAGAGTGCCCCAACACTGGATCAGGCACCGCGGCACCTATGTAGCATGCTGCGGCGCTCACCGCCACATCAGTTTGCCGAATTTATAATTTGTAGGTCTTCTTGACTCCAATTGAAGCCCAATGGGCCGAGATTTGACCTAGAAACACTTCTACTTCGATTTGGAGGAGTGAATCTATAAAAAGAGAGGAAAGCAAGTAGAGAATTCATTCAATCAATCATCCAAGTTCTTAATTACATTCTTTAATTCTTCTTTAGAGTTTCTTATGGCTCTGCTTGGCTAGTTACTTTTAGTTGGTAAAGGTAGATTGAAACCTCAAGGGATCTTCATAAATTGTGACATTTGGATTTGATTTTATTATTTCAATCTTAATTGAGTATTGATTATTCATGTGTTCTTCTTCTCAATGATTATTCGTATGATTGCTAGGGACGCCTATTAGTATATTGTTTGTCTTAATCTACCGCTGAATTATATTTTGAACAAAGTCTTCAATTCTGTGATTCATAAGGCAAATAGGTTTGAGGATTTTGGATTATAAATCATTGAACCTATGATGAATAATTAACTAAATTAGATATAGCCGATGTGTTTATATTTGTTTAGCTCTGTCAGTTTCTCTAGTTCTTCATGCGGTTAATAAGCTATGCTTTACCAATGTGCTAAAGGATTGCTTGTTAATTAGGGTTTAATTGGTGCAATTGTCATTAATTTACTAGACTTAAGGAGGAACAGGGTTAGAAACCCAATGATAGATATTCAATTATAGATTGATTATGTTGTCAATGATCAATGCAATCCCTTAACGGTGGATATCAACCGAAACCAACGTCTTACTCATTAATTACTCTCTTAATTATTTTCATTATTGTTTACTTTACTTAATTTGTAATTATCAATCCCCCTTTTTCTAATCACATAAGGAAATACCAGTCTCTGTGGGATCGACCCTTACTCTTACTACTACAAATTAGTTGAGAGGTAAGGTTTCAATTTGGGTGTACCTGCGACAGTACGCACCAAGATGACCACTCCAAGGGTGTAAAGACCTCCAAAATGACTTACGCTAGTACTTTCATTGCTTGCCTAAAAGCCATATGGCATCTATAATCTACAAGATTCCTAGACTTATTACCCAAGCCCAACAATTAATATGATTGCCCCAAATTAAACTAATTGCTATAAATTAGACCAATTACCAGATCAACACCTGAATTATAGGAAAGAAACAATAAACATGGAAACGAAGCGAGGCAAAAAATCAGTAAAATAGTTAAGGTTAAGTTATATCATTCCCACTTCCTTCAAAGCAGTCATGTGCTACCACAAATGTAGAAAACTTCTCCTTCAAGGAATAAAAGGGCTCCCAAATTGCATGTTCAGTTAGCAAGTTAGATCAGTGGACAATGACTTATACAACAATCCTATTTTTGCACTTCACCATGTAGTGATCTACAATAGCTTCATGCTAAACATTAACCTCCCCCGTGGACATAATACCTGGCATATGACTTCGTACAATAACATCATCCCCCCATTTCTTCTTTAGACAAGACATATGAAAAATAGGATATATC
The DNA here is from genome assembly GCA_037074535.1 of Gleditsia sinensis. Lineage (NCBI taxonomy): Eukaryota > Viridiplantae > Streptophyta > Magnoliopsida > Fabales > Fabaceae > Gleditsia > Gleditsia sinensis. The sequence continues at coordinate 37,022,372 of CM073465.1, forward strand.
TTAGAACATGTAGGCAAATCCAAGGGATAAACAATAGGACCAATACGCTCCAATACTCTACATGGGCCAAAAAAGTGTGCGAAACTTTCATAGATGAGTGCATAACTACAAAATCTTATAAGGTTGGAGCCAAAGATAAACCCAGTCTCCAAAAAATATTCATGTTCACTACAATGCTTGTTTTCTTGTTGCTTCATTCAATGTTGTGCTACCACTAAATTATGTTTTAACAACTGTAACACCTTATGTCTATCATGCAGCATTTTGTCAAGCTTATCAACTTAGTATACCTTGTGAAAATAGGTGGGACGCAACCATGCACTACCTCAAAAGGAGTCATTTTTTGGAAGAATGGTAGGTGGTGTTGTACCACCATTCAACCTAAGATAGCTGACACACCTAATTCTTTAGTTTATCACTTGCAAAACATCGAAGACAATTCTCCAAACACCTATTAACCACCTCTGTTTAGTCGTCTACTTATGAGTGGTAGTTAATTGAGTACACTACAACTGGAATAGCTCCTTCCAAAAACTTTATCAATCACGTGTAATTGATTGGGCAACAATGACAATAGCCTAGGCGTGTGATAGAGCACAAAAATTGGCATATTTAGCCATACAGTCCACGACTATAAAGACTATTGTCTTTCCTTATGATGAGGGCAACTCTTGCACAAGATACATGGAGATATCAATCTAAGCTTTTTCAAGTATCTCTAAAGGTTGAAGAAGGCCCAAGCTAGCTATTGTTTCCCTTTATATCTCTGAGAAACATCACATTCTACAACAAATTTCTTAATGACAAACTTCATCCCTTTCTAATAAAACTCTTGGGATATACATTTGTAAGTACAGAGAAAGCCTAAATGGCCCACCATAGGAGATACAAGAAACCCAACACCTTTTTGCTGTTGTAGTACAACTTATTGGAGTCTCAAGAATATTAAGGCACCAAAGTAGAATCTGCTTGTAGCCTAATAATAATTTCTTGAATCTCTAGATCATGCAGCCACTGATTTTGAATCTTTCCTAGGGTGGTACATGTAGAGTTTAAATGGCTACAATTTTAGCATCTCAGTAATGCAAGAAAGTGCATCTGCAACCACCATTTTAGCACCTTTTTTGGCAAATAATTTCATAATCATACTCCAATAATTTGGTTACCACTTCTACTGCTCTAAGGAAGAAATTCTCTAATCCAAGAAATATTTCAAAGACTTATGATCAATGCGAATTTCAAAGTGTTGTCCAATTATGTATGGCCACCATTTATTAACTACATAGACAACTGCTAACATCTCCTTATCATAATCAAATGTTAAAGATATGGCCAATCTTAGCCCACATGATCCGAGATACCATATTATTAATTGTTATCCTTTTTTAGTTAGTTAATCTTTTGTTTCCTATTTTTTCTGGGTCTATTCTTCTGGCTTTTACTAGGATAATCTTGATCTTAATTATGTTTTTATGCTAATCCCAGAATTATCGAGATTTTCCTTTCCCAAGATTCCTATAAATCCCGATGATCTCTTGGTTCTTGTGATAAACGAAATAAGGGAATAAATTAATTTTTTTTAGTTTCCTCTCTGTTGTAATTCTTTATATGGTATCAGAGCAACGTCATTGAGAAGAAGCTATGGCCATCTTTAAGTAGGTCCTCACCAGGTTAAGCAAGGATGGACAGGAAGAATCTTCTTCTAACCTAAGCCTTGCAATTAACCCTACTCCTTCAAACTTTCCTGCTTCTTCTAATAATTTCCCTCACCAATTCACCTTATACAAACTCAATGGAAGGAATCTTCTTCTGCCCTAAACCTTACAATTAACCTTACTCCATCAAACTTTCCTTCTTCCTCCTTTGATAATTTCCCTTGCCAAATCACATCCTACAAACTTAATGGAAGGACTTTCCTGCAGTGGTCAAAATCTGTCCAGATTATTATTAGAGGAAAGAGAAAAATTGGATTCCTTGAAGGCACCATTCCAAAACCAGCCCCCACAAATCCAAAATATAATAATTGGGATACCCAAAACACTCTTGTAATGTCATGACTTATTAACTCCATGAAAGAACAAATTGGAGCTTTATATCTTATCTACCCTACAACCAAAGACATTTGGGATAAGGTAAGAATGGCTTATTTTGACCTAGAGAACTTAGCGCAATTGTATGAGTTAAGAGATAAGGCTAGAGATCTCAAATAAGAAAACTTAAGTGTAACAGAATATTTCACTACTCTAACCAAGTTATGGCAGGAACTAGACCTCTTTGAGCCCAATGATTGGCATGATAGATGCCAAGACAAATATATAAAGTTGGTAGAAAAAACCCGCACCTATGATTTTTTAGTAAGATTAAATAAAGACTTAGATAAATTCAGGGTCAGAATATTAAGAATTCACCCATTACCAGAGATAAAAAAGATTCTTGCAGTTGTTCAGAGGAAAGAAAGTAGAAGAAAATTAATGCTAGGTGACTGTCAAGGGACTAGTCAAATAGAAACCTCTACCGTGATATCCAGGACTGCTAAACAAAATCGAAGTGGTGAAGATAAGCATGGAAAAAGGGGAAACCACTAGTGTTATTTTTTCCAAAAGACCAATCACACCCAAGAAATGTGTTGGAAGTTACATGGAAAACCACCAAAAAATCCTAACTATAAAAGGAAATCAGGGCTGCCGTCTAAAGACAATAGGGCCTATAAGTATAGTATTGCCCACAGTGAACAGAAGGAGGGGTAAAAATGAGAGGCCTTAATCTCGATAGAGAACAATTTCATAGGCTCTACAAACTTCTCAACCCAGAAAAAAAAACACTAGTATCTCTCTTATTGCCCAGCAACGTAAATTTTCTACTGCTCTTCACTAAACTAATGCAAAAATAGGACCATGGATTATTGATTCTGGTGCATTAGACCATATGACAGGTAATGGTCATTTATTTACACTTATACTCCTTGTTCTAGCCTTACAACTATAAGAATCTCTCATGAATCTTCGTCCTCAATTGTTTGGATAAAGACAATTCAGATTAGTCCAACTCTCACTTTTAAATATGTACTACATGTACCAAAATTATCTTGTAACCTTTTATCAGTAAGCCAAGTTTCGAAAAACTATGATTACAAGGTGATTTTCTCACAAGATAAATGTGTCTTTCAGGACAAGAGTTCATGAAGGAGAAATGGAAATGCTAGGGAGCATGAAGGGCTATATTACTTTAATTTGAATGAGCATAAACAAGTTCTAATTGCAAGTTAGGAATCTTCTTAAAATTCAAATCAAGTCATGTTGTAGCATCTTAGGTTAGGACATCCTGGTTTTGCATATTTAAGACAATTTCTTCCTTTGTTATTCAATAAAAATGAAAATTTTCAATGTGAGACGTGTCAATTGGCCAAACAAGGAAGATTAGTGTATAAACCTAAGTCATAAAAAGCTATCAAATCCTTTGCTATGATCAATAGTGATATTTAGGGACCATCGCGATCTCACAACATTTATTCAAAACCTTATTTTATAACTTTCATTGATGATCATGCAAGAGTTTGCTAGCTATATTTGCTTAAAGATAAATCCACGGTAAAACAAACTTTCATAAACTTTCACAATATAGTTAAAACCCAATTATTGACAAATATTCAAATTCTACACATGGATAATGGGAAGAAATATTTCATCCAAACCATGGGCGACTATCTTGAAGAGAATGGCATTATTAATCAAAGTACATATGCTTATACTCCCTAACAAAATAGAACTATGCAAAGAAAATACACACACCTTTTGGATGTAGACCGATCCATCATGCTCTCTATGAACACACCAAAACTATATTGGGGAGATGACATTCGCTTTGCATGCTATCTAATAAATATAATGCCTACAAGTTTCCTCCAATTTTTCTTTGGATACTCTCTCCAAATTCTTTTCAAAAAACAGAACATTTAACACTCTTCCCATAAGGGTCTTTGAGTGCACTACTTTTGTTCATAACCATGAACCCATTCACAACAAACTTCACCCCAAATCCTAAAAATGCAAATTCATAGGGTATGCAGCCAATCAAAAAAGGTACAAATGCTATATTCCTTAAATGAATTTTTTTTGGTAACTATGGATCTGACTTTCTTTCAAAATTTCCCCTACTTTCCCAAAAATACCCTTCAAAGGGAGGAAACTAATGAAGGAAATTTTTCGCAATACTCATCTCTTATCTTGGACATCACCAACAGTACATCTATCTTGTCTCTATTCTAGAAAACCTGAAAACTTTGCCTAAAAACAAGAAACTAGCACCACCAAAACTGAAGTTGTTATTGACATCCCACTAACACTAAAATTGTTATTGACAGCCCTGAAACTAGAGCTGCTAAACAATATCATGATACCCAAAACCAAAAAACTCAACTCAAATCTGAACTCTGTATTTATACAAGTTAGAATTAGCAACTAGTCACTATTGCTCCTAAACGTTGTCATGAATCTGATCAAAGCCCAGGTAATGCTATTGATTCTAGTTTTTTGGAAGGCTCTTATTACTTACCTATTACCTTGAGAAAAGGAACCTACACATGCACACAACATCCCATAACTAAGTTCATGCAGCTTGATCATTTATTCAATTCTATGAAGGATTTTCTATCAAAATTAGAATAAGTTCAAATCCCCAAAAACATTGAAGAAGCCTTTAACAAACCTGAATGGAGGAAAGTTGTGGAGGAACAAATGCAAGCTCTAAAAAAAGGGATGAGAGGTAGTAAAAAAAAGAGAGATTCCACATCAATGGGCTACAAATGGGTGTTTACAGTAAAATATAGATCCAATGGTGAAATTGAGAGATACAAAGATCACTTGGTAATAAAAGGATTCACACAAACCTATGGGATTGATTATCAAGAGACATTTGCTATAGCTGCCTGTTACGTGTGTTTTACTAAATATCGCAAGTGCACGGCACAGCTGTAGCTAGTCCGGCAAGTACAGGTCGTGTCCCACAGAGAACAATGCCAATTACCAGAATCTCACAAAAAGTGCTATCTAAATCGATATAATTTGATGGGCAAATATCTCAATTAAACAAGTCGAAGTAACCAATTAAGCTAAGCCTAGGGTTAAGGTTCACCAAGCTTGTGATACTCAACAACTGTTATTTACCCCTAATTGCAATTGTCTAGATTATTGGGGATGGTTTAGCCTAATATAATTAGCAATCTCTTTCAAGCATTACCAATCATACCTAGGTTAATAAAATTACCTACTTTCGTGGTGCTTAGCTTAACCTAGGTCCATTAAGCTTTATGCCAACCATAGAATGCAACTAATCGGTTTTCTCGTTCCCATTAATTGATTCAGGCCTAGAGTATCTTAAACTACTTCTGTGATTAAGACAACCCTAATTAACTATTGGATTCCGGTTTTAATCTTCACCCTTCAGTTCATCGATTAAATACCTAATACGTGATAGATTGGTGATCAGGCATTCCATCAACTAATTCAAGCATACAATAGTCAATTCAAAACAATCTAATCCCAATTGCAAATAGGGTTCCATAATTCAAATCATAGGCATAGTATCATTGTATCACAATTGGGTTTACCGAAACCCTAGATAGAGTCTACTCACACATAATAAAAACGGGAATCAAATTCACATTCATTGAGTAATTCATTGGTAGTTCAATACAAATCAGAAGTAAGGAGAGATAGAAGTAGAAGTAGAAGGATAAAACCTGGTGTGTAGATGAATGCAGATAAATTACAACTTCAAAGCAGTAAAATCTACTCTAGAACATCAAAATCGTCAAAGAACTATGTAAAATCCTAATCCAAATATGTTTCCTAAGGTTAGAAAGTGTTTTCCTGGTGTCTCTTACGGTTCCTCCTCGTCAGCTGTGCACCCCCTAGCATGTATATCCTTTTCGGCGACCAAAACCCTAAATTTAACGGTCTTTACGGTCCCTGAAGCACGGTCGTGTTCCAGGACATGGCCTAGCCGTGCTTCAGGCGAGAAAAGGGAGAAGTGCAGCATCATCTACACAGAACACGGCCTGGCCGTGTTGCAGGCCACTATGCACGGCCAGGCCGTGCTGCATGCTGTGGTGCTCCTTTCTTCATGATTTTTGACGTGCAGCCTCTTTGCTTCCTCCTCAGCATATCCCAGGTCTTTTAAGGTCTTTCCATGACTGCTTTTCCTTGCTTCTTGGCTTCTTTTGTTCTCCTGCAATCACAAAATGAACTACAGTAGTACCCAGAGCAAAGTATAGCCAAAAGTATAAAAATACCCACAAGTTACTATGAATTAGGGGACAAAATATGACCTTTAAGCACTCAAAATTCTACTTTATCAACTCCCCCATGCTTAAACTTTTGCTTTTCCTCAAGCAAATGACATGCCAAAACAGAAGGAAAGAAGAGAAGGATGCAATCAGATTCCACAAGATAGAAAGATGCAATATAGATAACTTTTAACTCAATCTGTGTGGACACAATAGATATATGAATAGACAGTAATCAAATAGTCTCTATTCTTCTAAGACCAAACTAGAAATTTTTTCTACTATATACCTTTTTCTATTGTGACCAGTGGTTGTATGCATCAGACTGATTTTCAAACACTCCAGTAGGCTACCTCATCCTTTAGATCTCCCTATGTTGCCTTACCCTTATTTCTATTTTTTTTCTTAATTTTATTCTATTTCACATCTTCTCTTTTCTTTTCTTCTTTTCTTTTCTTTTTTCTCTTTCTTTCTCTTTTATCACAGAAATATGCGGTGAGTGCATTTTATGCTCCATCTCACTAGGGTAACATCATCTAGGTACTTATACTAAGTCCTTTTTGGTGCCTTGAAGGAGGTACTCAGAGTGAAAACTTTTTGGGTTTCACATACCCTCATTTCTCACCTCTCCCTACCTTCACACTCTCATAGTGTGAAAAATCAGCCTAAGCATACAATTTACAGCACAATAAAGAGATATTTTTCGAAAAATTAGAGGTTTAATGCTAGAAAAGGGAGACTAAAATAATAGCTACCTATATCATATTCTATTGTGCATCACATATTTATGAGCTAAAATCAGCCTATACTACACCAGTCTATCTTGGGAATAGTAACTTTGTGGAATGCAAGACAAAAGGAATGCAGTATGTACAATATATACATGCAAAGAGAAACTAACTCAGCAAATAAACATGACCAGTGCATATCATAAGCTCAGACAATATCAAGTACACTCCCCCATGCTTAAAGCAGACAATGTCCTCAGTGTCATAATGAGCAGAGAAAATAGGCAAAAGGGGAGAAAGAATTTACGTAATCACTGGTCGTCTTGTGGTGGTGGAGGTGGGTTCTGGTCCAGGTGCCAAGTGTACCATGCCTGCATCATACCCTGCATGCTTTGGATGGATTGTTGCATGGCATGCAGGGTTGATCTTTGAGATTGTTGCTCTGCCTGCATGGCATGCAGGATGGCTCTCTGTGAAAGCTGCTCGGCTTCAATGTGGGTTAAACTGGAAGAGAAGGAACCCTGATCCTCTGGTGGAGTAGATGATGGTCCTGCATGGTCAGTAAAATGGGAGGGGGTGGAGATGGAAGAGCCAAAGGTGACTCAAGGGGATAGTAATCCCCCTCAGGGGAAATCTCCTCATCATCCTTATCCTCCTCTAAAAGGTAGATCCAGTTTGCCCTATTTTGGACTATTGTTCTAGAAGGGTTAGGGAGGGTGAATAATTTTGTGCCTCGGAGATACAACCAGTATTCAGTATTTTGCTTAACAATAAGTTTCATATTCAAGTAGGATTCTAAGTCAATCCTGTTGCTACCCCCTACTGGTTGTATGCCCTGGAGATTGGCCTCAAATCCTAACCATCTAGCAATGGCTGTAATCAAGCCGCCAATGACTACCTTCCCATTCATGGCACCGCCGACCCTAGCCATCTGGTGAACCATAAAGGCTCCAGTATCTACCTTGGTACTGTTTACCATAGCATATAAAAAATAAAGCTCTCTAAGATTTACAACCCCATCGCTCTCTGCCCTACCGAAAATAGTATGGGCCATAAGACGCTGTAAATATCTAAAGGTGGGGTTGCAAATAAAAGATGCTTTGAAAGTTGATGCACTGTATTGCCCTTCAATTGCAATTGAGTTATAAAAAATATTAGTAAGGAAATCTAAGGGTACTGATCTAGTTCCCTCTGGAGCTAGGCCAAACAGTGCATTAAATTTCGCTAAATTCAAGTTAAAGCTACGGTTAAACAGTCTAAAGTTGACCTGGCCCTCATGGACATTCGGACCCCTAAACAGTATTATTTGAATAGAATTGAGAAACTCTAATGTGGGTCTAGGGTAGGCTGGGTATCGGTGGGTTAGAAAGGTGTTCCACCCAATCCGATCAACAAGGTATTGGATGTCAGGTAAAAGTCCTAAGCGCTCCAAAAATTCCTCATCTAGATATCGGGTACTCAGTATTCCCCGTCGAACTAGGGTATCATATCGGGTCCGTTGACTATCGTCGACGAACTCAATACCATACTCGCTAATCTGATGTGGAAGTTAGGGCGGCGGTTGATTACGTCCTCTACGTGTTTGGTGGGAGTAGGTGGATGGTTGGCCGGTTCGAACTCTTTTGGGACCCATTGATAGTGAAATTGCAATGAATAATCGAGGGTATCAAAGTAGCAGAATCAGAAATACTAGCCAAATAAACAGAAAAGTAAATCAACCAGCAATTTAATGTTCTCAAAACAATTATGGCCAGTAGTGTAGTGCAAAACAGGGCAATATGAGACACAAAAGAGATATGAAGCTTGAACAGAATAATGGAGCTATCAATTCAATGAAGGTCAGAGCAAATCATAAATCCAGAAATTCCAAGCGAGCCAAAGTATAAAGTTCAATGAATTAGATCAATTCAGAGCATGAATAAGTTCAAAGCATTAACCAAGATGTCAGTCAATAAGTGCAATGCATGCATCAAGAAGCCAAACCATCCAACTCAGAGGCTACTAACTAATATCAGAAAGTGAAAAGCATGCTATTTCATTGGCAAAAACTAGACCAGATGACAATCAAGAAACCAGAAACAATCCTTTTTAGAAGCATGAACAAATCTTAACATTAAGCAAGGAAACTTAAAGTAAGACCAATCAGGGTCAGTAATCAGGGCAAAAGGCAACCAGGATGTGATATTTATCCAGTAAATTAAAACTAAGTAAGGGAAAAGGAAGTACCTGTTGCAGCGTAGCCTCACCAATGCAAAAGAAGGGATGGGTAATGGAGTTGGAGATTGAGGAAGGGAAAGTGGGTGAAGAAAACACAGAATGGGGTAAGTAGAGTAGGTTAGGGCGTGGTTGAGGGAGAGTAGTGGCGTGCTTCAATGGAGAGGATGAATGGGAAGGAGAAGGTAGAGTACGGCCGAAGGAGGGGGAAAGATGATGGTTGTGGAAGAGTTAGGGCACGGGTAAGGGAAAGAAGAAGGGAAGATGAATTAGATAAAAAGGTGAGTGGGTAGATGAATTGATGATGGGGAGGGATGAAAATGTAGGTATAAATCAAAGGGGACTGGGAGATTGAGGTAAGGCGTGGCCGATGAAGATGAAAGGGGAAGAAGGGGAGAAGCACGGGTTAGGTTGAGGTTGGGCACGACTGAAAGAGGGGAGGGGAAATATGGGGGATTTAAGCCCCATGCCCGAAGCACGGCCAAGCCGTGCTTCGGGCGGGTTTTGCTGCAGCCCCCCATTTTTTTTGGAGCACCGAACACGGCTAGCCCGTGCTTCTTGCGGGTTTGTATAGTAAATTTTTTTTTCTTGGGACACGGCCTACCCGTGTTTCTGGCTGGAAATCCTCTATTTTTTAGTTTTTACCTCTTCTTTTGATTCTCTTCAAGCACCTTTGCTTCTAGCTCTTTTAGACCACTTTGAAAACATTGTAATGGACCTGGAAATCAAGGAAAATATTCAATAAAATTAACCTAAGAAATTAGCTAATTAAAGATGAAAACTAAAACTCAAAGCAAGAATTCAAACAAAAGAAAACTCTAAAAGTCAAAATATAGGTTGCCTCCCACTAAGAGCTTGTTTAAAGTCATTAGCTCGACTTATTTGCTCTTCAATGGATTGAGGGGGGTCTAAGAGAGCTTGGGTGGCTCCATTTTCAACTGGTTGTCCCGTCACAAAATGCTTGAGACATTGCCCGTTGACCTTGAAAGATCCGATGGATTCGCTCTACACCTCTACTGCTCTATAAGGAAAGACTTGAGTCACTTGGAAAGGACCGGACCATCTAAAACGAAGATTCCCAGGAAAGAGTCTCAGCCTTGAGTTGAATAGCAAGACCTAATCTCCTACTTGAAATTGGCGCCTAAGGATGTGCTTATCATGCCATCTTTTTGTTCTTTCCTTGTATAACTTGGCCTTTTCATAAGCATCTCATCTAGCTCATTTAGTTGTAGGCATCTCCTCTTTCCAGCAGCTGACAGGTCAAAATTGATTGTTTTGACCACCCAATATGCCTTATGCTCAAGCTCTACCGGCAAATGACAGGGTTTCCCATATATTAACCAAAAGGGTGTGGTCCCTATCGGTGTTTTATAGGAAGTCCTGTAGGCCCATAATGCATCATCGAGTTTGAGAGACCAATCCTTTCTGGCCTTCAAGACGGTCTTCTCCAATATTACCTTGATCTCTCTATTTGATATTTCTACTTGCCCACTAGTCTGAGGATGATAGGCTAGAGCCATTTTATGGGTGACTCCATATTTTTTCAAAAGGTTTTGGAATTGTTGCTCAGTGAAGTGAGAACCTCCATCAGTTTTTACTGCTCCGGGCACTCTAAATCTCGAGAAAATTATCCTTTTGAAGAGCTTGGCCACCACTCTAGCATCATTGGTGAGGGATGCTACTGCTTCAACCCACTTAGAAACGTAGTCCACAGCCACTAGAATGTACTTGTTCCCACATGAAGAAGGAAAGGGACCCATAAAGTCAATGCCCCAAACGTCAAATATCTCAACTTCTAAAATGTTGTTCAGGGGCATCTCATTCCTTCTGGATATGTTGCCAACTCTTTGGCACCGGTCACATGCTTTAACAAAAGTGTGCACATCCTTGAAAAGCGTAGGCCAATAAAAACTAGCTTCAAGAATTTTAGCTGAAGTCTTAGAGATGCTGGTATGGCCTCCACAAGGTGAACTATGGCAATGGTATATAACAATGTAAACTTCTTCCTCTGGAATACACCTTCGGAATATGCCATTTGCACACCACTTGTACAAGCATGGATCATCCCAATAGTAAGACTTAATGTCAGAGAAGAATTTCTTTCTCTGATGATAGCTCAACCCCTCAAGGAGTATTCTGCATGCAACAAAGTTCATGAAGTCTGCATACCAAGGAGCATCAGCATAAGTGACCATCAGGAGTTGATCATTAGGAAATGAATCATCAATAGGAAAATCATCTTTTTCATCTCTCATCAGATCTTGCCTAAGCCTTGAAAGGTGGTCTGCAACCACATTCTCTGTCCCTTTCTTATCTCTAATTACAAGATCAAACTCCTGTAGTAAGAGGATCCATCTAATCAGCCTCGGTTTGGCATCCTTCTTACTTAACAGGTACCTGATGGCAGCATGATCTGTGAATGCTATGACTTCTGGTCCCAGCAGATATTGTCTAAATTTATCAATTGCAAACACTACTGCCAAGAGCTCCTTTTCAGTGGTAGAGTAGTTGACTTGAGCTTCATCTAGTGTCTTACTAGCATAGTAGATGGCATAAGGCTTTTTGTCTCTCCGTTGCCCAAGTACAGCTCCCACGGCATAGTCACTTGCATCGCACATAATTTCGAAGGGAAGGCTCCAATCAGGAGGTTGGATGATGGGTGCAGATATAAGCGCCTCCTTTAACCTGCGAAAAGAACGCAAGCAGTCATTATCAAATACAAATGGGACATCTTTAACAAGTAAACTAGTTAAGGGTTTAGAGATTTTTGAGAAGTCTTGGGTGAATCTTCTGTAGAAGCCCGCATACCCAAGAAAACACCTCACTTCCTTAACGTTTGATGGTGGTGGCAGAGTCTGAATCGCCTCTATCTTTGCCTTATCCACCTCTATCCCCCTTTCTGACACCAAGTGTCCCAGAACTATTCCTTCTCTGACCATAAAGTGGCATTTCTCCCAATTCAGGACCAGATTGACTTCCTCACACCTCTTAAGTACCTGTGTCAAAATTTTCAAATAATCATCAAATGAGGTACCATAGACTGAAAAGTCATCCATAAACACTTCCATTGTTTCCTCTATAAAATCAGAGAAAATAGCCATCATACATCTCTAGAAAGTGGCTGGTGCGTTACACAATCCGAATGGCATCCTTCTATATGCAAAGGTGCCATAGGGACATGTGAACATAGTCTTCTCTTGGTCGTCTGGATGGATAAGGATCTGAAAGAATCCTGAGTATCCATCCAAATAACAGAAGTGCAAATGTCTAGCCAACCTTTCCAATAACTGATCAATAAAAGGCAAAGGGAAGTGATCCTTACGGGTGGCCTTATTTAATTTTCTATAGTCAATACACATGCGTAAACCCGTAATAGCTCTAGTAGGGATTAATTCATCATTATCATTTCTAACTACAGTCATACCTCCCTTTTTAGGAACCATATGGACTGGACTTACCCATTCACTATCCGAGATAGGATAAATAATACCTGCATCAAGCAATTTGAGTACCTCCTTCTTGACTACCTCTTTCATGTTAGGATTGAGTCTCTTCTGATGTTCCCTGGAAGGTTTATGATCATTATCAACAATTATACGATGCATACAAACAGATGGACTAATCCCTTTTATATCATCTATACTATACCCAATCACCTTTTTAAATTTTTTGAGTACATCAAGTAACTTACCAGTTTCCTCAGTATTTAGATCAGCATTCACTATAACTAGATATGAAGAGTTAGGGTCCAGAAATTCATACATGAGAGTAGAGGGAAGAGGTTTTAATTCTACCTTAGGTGTTTTCCCTTCCTCTAAATCAGCTGATTTGTGGTTGTAGTCCTGTTCCAGCTTTTCAATTTTCACTTTTGAGGTGAGCTTAGGACTCTCATCAGGCAATCTAGTGTAGGCATCAGCTTCTACCTGTTCAGCACAAGAAATAGAACTATCCAAAAGGCAAAGTTCAAGTGGATCAGTAGGGCACAAACTCATTGCATTATCAACAATATTTTGTTCAATTATATCAACCATGCAACAAGTATCACCTAAGGATGGACATTTCATAGCATCATTAAGATTAAATTCAATCTTTTCATCCCCTACATTCAGGGAAAGCTTTCCATCCTTAACATTAATAATGGCACCTGCAGTGGCTAGGAAAGGCCTTTCCAGAATGATGGGGATTTGGCTATCTTCCTCCATCTCTAATACCACAAAGTCAATGGGTATGAAAAGCTTACCTACCTTTAGAGGCACATCCTCTAATATACCTACCGGGTGAGTAACGGACGGTCCGCTAACTGTAGAAAAATAGTGGTAGGCTTAAGATCTCCCATCTGGAGCTTCTTGCAAATGGATAATGGCATAAGGCTTACGCTTGCTCCTAGATCACATAAGGCTTTAGTGATCTGCGCATCTCCAATGGAACAAGGTATTGAGAAGCTCCCAAGATCCTTGAGTTTAGGAGGCAGTTTGTTCTGAATTAGGGCACTGCACTCTTCAGTCAATGCCACAGTGGCATATTTCTCAATCTTCCTCTTATTAGAGAGGATTTCCTTCAGAAATTTGGCATAGGAAGGCATTTGAGATACAACTTCCAAGAATGGAATGTTGATGTGCAACTTTTTCAGCACATCCAGAAACTTTCCATACTGTTTCTCTAACTTAGCCATGGCTAGTCTCTGAGGGAAGGGAACTGGTGGCTTATACGGTTCAGGAGCCACATAATCAGGCTCATTTATTTCCTTCCTCCCACTAACTGGCTCTTCTTCTTCATTCACTGGCTCAGGCACATCCCTTTTCTCAACTTCTTTTTCATCTTCCTTTTCCACTGGTTCACCCAATTGTTTACCACTTCTCAAAGTGATAGCTTTACAGTGTTCTCTAGGGTTCTCAGGTTGACTAAGGAACTTACCAAAATTTCTGGTTGAAGAGCTCGCTTGCTATGCTATTTGAGTCTCCAGCATCTTATTATGGGTAGCAAGTGAATCCACTTTAGAAGTCAAGTCTTTTATTGCTTCATTCATGCTGTGATTCTGAGCTCTAAACTGCTCATTCTGCTTGCTCTGTGTTGAGATGAAATTCTCCATTAGGGCCTCTAGATTTGACTTTGGTTGCGGAGGATTGTATGGCCTTGGATTCTGGAAGCCTAGAGGTTGTCTAAAATTATTCTGGGGCTGCTAACCAACATTCGCCTTATATGACAAGTTAGGGTGGTTTCTCCAGCCAGGATTGTAAGTATTACTGTACGGGTTGTTCCTCTGATTGTTCACAAAATTGATCTGCTCACAATCTTGAACTGTAGAACTCCCAAGCTGAAACTCATTGGCTGCATGCCCTACACCTCCGCAAAGCTCACAGGATGCAGATGGAGAGGGGGAACTAACAGCATTGATGCTCAATTTATCCAATTTCTGAAATAAAGCATCAACTTTAGAAGTTAGATGATTGAAAGCATCTACTTCATACATACCTGCCGGCTTTCTAGTCTGCCTCTCACTAGACCAGGAGTAGTGGTTCTGAGCCATGTCTTCAATCAATTCATAGGCTTCATCAACTGTCTTGTTCATCAGTGCTCCTCCAGCTGCAGCATCCACAGACATCTGAGTGCTGTAAACTAGTCAATTGTAGAATGTATGGACTATTAACCATTTTTCCAGCCCATGATGTGGGCATACCCTAAGGAGCTCCTTGAATCTTTCCCATGCCTCATATAAGGATTCTCCATCCCTCTGAGCAAATGTAGTAATCTGGTTCCTCAAATGGTCCGTCTTACTTGGCGGGAAATACTTGGCCAGGAAAGCTTGAGAAAGCTGCTACTAAGTGGTGATGGACCCCGATGGAAGAGAGTGCAACCACGCACGGGCCTTATCCCTCAGTGAGAAAGGGAATAATCTCAACTTGATAGCATTTGAGGAGACACCATTCAGCTTCAGGGTATCACAGTACTCCAAAAACATAGAGAGATGTAAATTTGGGTCTTCAGTAGGTGACCCTCCAAACTGATTTTGCTGAACCATCTGCAATAGAGATGGCTTCAGCTCAAAATTATTTGCTTCAATCACTGGCCTGACTATGTTGGGGTTCAGGCCATGTGTGTCCGGGGCAGTAAATTCCTTCAGAGATCGGTTATCTCTTTCCCCCATTGTCGCTACTAAACTCTCTTCCTGTTGTCTTCTTCTTAACCTTCACAGAGTGCGTTCAATTTCTGGATCAAATTCAGCAATGAACCCATGGTTTCTTCACATAAAAGAGAAACACTCCTATAAGGGAAGAAAATAGGCAAGAATCAGCAGAGGAAAATTATGCAGAAAAATAAACAGAAATTGATATAGTCTAGCTATTTTGTAAAATATCTAATATTGGCTTTGTTCCCCGGCAACAGTGCCAAAAACTTGTTACGTGTGTTTTACTAAATACCGCAAGTGCACGGTGCAGCTGTAACTAGTCCAGCAAGTACGGGTCGTGTCCCACAAAGAACATTGCCAATTACTAGAATCTCGCAAAAAGTGCTATCTAAATCGATATAATTTGATGGGCAAATATAACAATTAAACAAGTCGAAGTAACCAATTAAGCTAAGCCTAGGTTTAAGGTTCACCACGCTTGTGATACTCAACAACTGTTATTTACCCCTAATTGCAATTGTCTAGATTATTGGGGATGGTTTAGCCTAATATAATTAGCAATCTCTTTCAAGCATTACCAATCATACCTAGGTTAATAAAATTACCTACTTTCGTGGTGCTTAGCTTAACCTAGGTCCATTAAGCTTTATGCCAACCATAGAATGCAACTAATCGGTTTTCTCGTTCCCATTAATTGATTCAGGCCTAGAGTATCTTAAACTACTTTCGTGATTAAGACAACCCTAATTAACTATTGGATTCTGGTTTTAATCTTTACCCTTCAGTTCATTGATTAAATACCTAATATGTGATAGATTGGTGATCAGGCATTCCATCAACTAATTCAAGCATACAATAGTCAATTCAAAACAATCTAGTCCCAATTACAAATAGGGTTCCATAATTCAAATCATATGCATAGTATCATTGTATCACAATTGGGTTTACCAAAACCCTAGATAGAGTCTACTCACACATAATAAAAATGGGAATCAAATTCACATTCATTGAGTAATTCATTGGTAGTTCAATACAAATCAGAAGTAAGGAGAGATAGAAGTAGAAGTAGAGAGATAGAAGTAGAAGTAGAAGGATAGAACCTGGTGTGTAGATGAATGCAGATAAATTACAACTTCAAAGCAGTAAAATCTACTCTAGAACATCAAAATCCTCAAAGAACTATGTAAAATCCTAATCCAAATATGTTTCCTAAGGCTAGAAAGTGTTTTCCTGGTGTCTCTTACTGTTCCTCCTCATCAACTGTGCACCCCCAAGCATGTATATCCTTTTCGGCGGCCAAAACCCTAAATTTAACGCTCTTTACAGTCCCCGAAGCATGGCTGTGTTCCAGGACACGGCCTAGCCATGCT